>CM056382.1:26368628-26691128 GCA_029718625.1 Synaphobranchus kaupii | reverse complement strand
TAAGAATGAAAAGGCAGAGAAGAAAAGTCTACGGGTAGCCTCGCTGATGGCCGCTTTTGAAGTAAAAGGGGTTGCGCATTGTTGTCGAAATTTTTGTCCATAAGGCTGAAGAAAGCGCCGCGGCTTTTGATGGGGGACGAGAAATGCCACATAAGTTGGAAAGCAAGGCGCTGCTGAAGCCTCAGCCCTGGACGCTGCCCGCTGATAACATATGTCACGCATTAATAAAGGCCGGTCGACTTCAATGGGCAGATTCAGTATGCAGGGAGTAAGACATCCAATTGAAAGTCTGGATAAATAATAATAATAATAATAATAATAATAATAATAAAGTACATACGTTTTATGTATCCAGCTATTATTATTATTATTATTATTATTATTATTATTATTATTATTATTATTATTATTATTATTATGTTCTGAATGCAGCAGCTTACATAGAGATGTTTCTCAGAGTCTAGTGCATTATGTTTTGACTCTTTAAAATCTTAAGTTTAAGCATAGATATTTTTATAGAACACAGATACCGTGCTAAATGTTTACCTGATTGCAAACATTTCCCTGATTTTTCCAGCAACATGTTTATGATATTTATAATAGGAGCTATTGATAAACATTTTTATAATAAGAGATCCTTGGAAAGATTTAGCCTAAGCTTAATCAGACCGTTAAAACCGATACGTATGTTGAATTTCGGGGAAAGAAATTACACTGCTTTTATATCGCCCTTAGATTTTCACTTTGAATGTGGCGACTCTTAATAGCCGTGCTGCGAAGTTTGTTTAGACAGCGGGGCAAACTGAACAAGATTTGTCCAAAGTTCAGAGATTTCTCGTGCAAACAACTTTTCTCATTAGTGGAGATTTAACACAAACATTTCCGTTTCATTAGCATGCCAGAGTTGCTATCATTTAGACAACGAAACGCCTCAGAACTTAACTATTTAATGTTGCTTTTATTATTATGCAGCTGTTGCTTGAAATACATTTTATCCCAAATCAGTAATTACTTGGACTTCAGACTAGGAGGGTTTGCTGGGAGTTGATGGGAGGGATATGTCCGATGCGCGGTTGATCCGTCCAACCGATCACTTTTCATTGTTTGTTCTCAAATCGGCTACGTCCTGACATTTTACATGGACGAAATAGAAATTGATACTTATCTTAAGTGATAAGAGCGTTATTGGTCGTTTTGCTACAAGGACTGAGGTGCTTTGACATTAAGTAGCCTCGATATGTTCGATGCTTGATATGGTTGCCACGCTGCAATGCGTTCTCGTTGACCCACTTGTGTTGTTTCTGTGTATCTGATTACTTTAACCGAATAATTTGCAGATCAGCAGTTGCAAAAACATAATTTTCTGTGTATTTATGACTAATATATCTCTGTGGATATTGAGAAATCGGTCAAAAAACCCTAATCGATTATGGTGAGTCTACCTCGAAATCATTCATGAGGAAATTTGCGTTCTTCAGTGAATTTATGGAAGACATAAACACCGAAGCGGGATTAAACGAAAGACTGAATTTATTGTATTTATCAATTAGCTAACGCTGATGGAACGTAAAACGAAATGTAAGTTATTTTAATTATTTGTTTGAAATCACAAGCAGATTTTAATAAGTTAGATTGTCCAAAATTTGACACAAAGCAGCATAAATTGAGATCAAGCATGCAGCGCATATAGCCTAAATACCCTAAAAGTCTAAACTAAATTTGATAACAATGATTCCATTAAAAATGAATATGTGATAGCCTTTCTGCTACAAAATGTTTTAGTTGAATTATATGAGTCAAAATTCGTTTTAAATTGGACGATGGAAAAAAGCTTTATATTCTGGACCCGTCAAAAAGTTATTATGCGTGGGTGGCGCCGACGCTGCTGACTATTTTATAGGTTAGTATAGTAAATAAAGATGGTAATTCTATAAAAAGTAATAATAATAAAGTCAGACACTGCGTGGTTTTCAGTGAGATGGTATTTATAGAATTCGTGTAACCCTTCCTATAACTCTGTAACTGTAATTAGTGACCTATAAGATTCAAATAAAGATAAGTTTGACTGAACCGTATAGAAGAGATGCGTTTGGTGACTTGTTCGTCTCTGGTGAGATGACAGTAGGCTATACACAACAGTGCACTGATCTAAAACTAGTTGAAATGACTGTCAATGCAACCGAATCTTTAAAAGAGTAAAACGAGGCTTATCGTGGTGGCTACAGTCCCTGAATCAATTAACAAAAAAATTGGTGGAGGAGTATTTTTGTATCGTGTCATTTTAAGAATAAATTGAACAAAGTAAAATCCCCTCTTTCAAATTCGCGTGCAGGACAGACCTATTTAGTTGTACACGTTATATTTGGTAATTAAGTTTATGAAATCTGGAAAAAGAACAGGTAGTTTTCCGTAAAGCTTATTAGCAAGGACTGCAATCATGCGCTGCGCCGATCAATGAAGGTCACATTTTTACAAATATATTTATATAGGCTAATTATGTCATTATAATTCCGAATTATTATTAGTCTTGTCATCCTTGAATTAATGAGATCAAGGATCAGAAAAATGTATAGGCTAATATATAAATATTATTTCCAATTGCTGTCAGCTATGAACATTTTTTTTTTTTAATGAACGACCTCTCGATTAACACGATAAAACGGCTGAATATACCAAAACAATCATTTTACAATTTGGAAATGTAATATATGACAATAAATTACCAACACAGGCGTACATTTGAATATATAATACTTTGAGATTAGGTCAATTTCAGGGATTTTTTTCTCCTTGAGATTCCACGGCTCCATCGAACAATTCAACACTCCATTTTATTTGCGCAACGGGGGGCAATTACACGATAATTAAACGAATTTCACGGTTACTCAGCCAAAATGTGTGTCCACAAAATACCATGATCAAAGTCAAATCTGTTCAGGTTCATGGGCCCTTCGTGTAGGTTACAATTGACAAAAAGATAATTTGGCCTTTCTATGATATTGTTGATAAATCCAATTCAATGGGATACGTACACACACATGTAAGGCAGCTCTTTTTTATTACAGGCCTGTGAAATATTGCCCCCTTGACAAAAATAAAAATTTGTAGTAAATTAAACAAATAATCTTTTTAAAACGAAAAATAACTATATTCGCAGGCGCTTGAAAGCTTTTAAGTTATAGACATAGATAGTCATAGATAGGTTGTATAGTTTCGATTAATTCAGATGTTGACACAAATGTGTAACAATTAAGAAATAAACGAATTTTATTAATGTAATATATTAAAATAATTTACCAAATTAACTTGTATGAAAGAAAAAAAACAATATCCATGGATTTACAAATATCCTACCATCAAAGGATGATCAACGTAGAACGTCGTTGTCATATTTGGGTAAAATTCTTCTTAATCAAACTGCCAACCAGTTATTGTGCGCCTGTTATTAATACGGCAGGACAGGTATGGGCCACTTTCATATTTTAGATACTTCTTGTTGCGTTCAGGATTAAGACATAATACTGTTACCTGTAATTACAAGCAATAAGTAAATCAAGAGAGTTTTACATTTTTTATTTTAATGAACAAGCAATAAATTAAGGACATCGAATTGCACAAAAACAAAGGGGAAAATCTAACAGCAGATACATGAATGAACGCAGACATGTACGTGTTTAGTCGTGAGTCTTTGACTTCAAAATACAACAAAAAAGACTGGTCTTTTGCTTCATAAAGAAATACATATTTTATTTATAATTATGCATTTCCACGGTGGTTGAACGTTTTAAAATACAAAATCGAGTTTGAAATGTATTTGTTTAATAAAAAAAGCAAATGATCCAAAGCAATGAGTAAAATGACAACATCCATGTGCAGAGCATCTGAAACAGACAGATGGTTTACAGATTTTTTTCTCCTTTTTTTCTTTTATAACCTGCATCACTTTCCACAAAACCTTATTGACCTTCATTCATGCACATTGTAACACAGCGGGTATTGGTTGTTGCGACTACAGGTTTGGGGGAAATACACCATTATTTTACAAGCTGGAAATTGTTTTAAATACACTGGCAAAACACCTGCAATGATTTCCAACTGGGATATACAATCGTTCAAACGACACACTTTACATTATATTTTGCTTTTATACATACACGTTGTTATACATTAAAGTAACAGTCCTTTATGCACCGAGTGCATGCAAAAATAAAATAATATTTTCTGTCGGTCTCTCTTCAATACAGTAGACGTGGGACGAGACTAAGACGTGTTAAGAACAGGTCTCGAATACACACCTTGATAGTAAGACGCTTCTATTGCTGATGGGTCCATGCTGGCTCTTCCGGCCATGGAGGCGCTGCCCAGAGGCAGGCTGGAAGAAATGCCAGACCCGTATGAAGAGTATTGCAACGCTTGCTCGTAGGCTTTCAAGTCCAATTTGTGCTGTTGCTCTGAAGAGGACATTAGATTATTTATGGAAAATGGGTGGTTGAAGGAATAATGGGGATCTCCTTTGAGATGCAGCTGAGACTCGTGGGACATCGAGTGGGGAGGCAAGGAAATGGAGGACAAGGCCGTGGCTGAGGTGGCCGCAGGGTGTACCGGTGGCCCGCTGACCTTCAGTTCGGAGGTGTTACTGGCCGTGTGATCCATGCTACGAGGACTAGACGACTGGTTGGAACTAGAAATTGAGTTGGTGTCCATATGGCCGACCTTACTGTTGACACTGTCATTTGGAGGCGACCCTGACCCGCCGGATTGGTCTTTCCTTCCATCCGACCCTTTGCTCCCAGATAACTTTTTCTCACACTTAAAGCGCTTCTGTCTGCGAAGGTAACAGCCGTTCTCAAACATATTTCCAGAGTCCGGGTGCAGGGCCCAGTACGAGCCTTTCCCCGGTTTGTCTGGTGACCGGGAAACTTTGACAAAACAATCATTGAAAGACAGAGAGTGTCGTATGGAGTTCTGCCATCTCTGTTGGTTTTGGCGATAATAAGGAAACAAGTCCATTATCCATTGGTATATTTCACTTAATGTTAGCATCTTGCTAGGCGATTGCTGGATAGCCATGGTTATAAGTGATATGTAGGAATATGGCGGCTTGGCATGCGGGTAGCTTCTTCTGAAGGTTTTGGTGTCCCGTGCCCGGTTCAGGTTGGGCTGTGCGTATGCCATAGGGCTCATGGCCGGGCTCATACTTGTGTAAGGGGTCAGCGTGTTCATGGTCGCCTGCTGAGCGGACATAGCATTCATGTTCGTGGGGCTGAGAGCAGCGCCCATCGCCGACACTCCGCCTGTCATTCCGTTCATAGCGGTGGCTGCGCCCGGGGGCATCCCTGCCATTGTTCCAGGACTAAGTCCGGCGCCCAGTCCCGGGTTCGCATAGGACATGTTGAAGGAACTGGAGGTCATATTTCCGCTGGTTGACATACCCATATAACTGTTCATACTGTTCATGGAACCAAGTCCTGCATTCATGCCGCTGTTGGGCACGGATGAGTATACCTGAAATAAATCAAACCATAGGCTAATAATAATAATAATAATAATAATAATAATAATAATAATAATAATAATAATAATAATAATAAGAATGATAAAGGCATTAAACATAATTAAATCCTTTATTTACCTATAGTGGACATACGTTTTCATGTTTAGCATTTCGTTGATGCTGATTTTTTTTTTACCAGGGTTTATTCATTAAATTGTAATCGTATGTTTGAGAAGATTGCTTTTGTTGATATCACTCTTTGCAAATTTGCAAACAAGGGATGATGGCAGTTAACAATTGACACAGAAAACCCTTATCTGTGCGTCTCATCTATCCCACTACGTGCGTTAGAACATAAACCATAAAGAGGAACAACACGATCACGCGTATGTCCTTAAAACACTTCTACAGCCTCTCATTAGATTAAGTAAAAACACATGAAATGACAGTTAAGCAATAACTGGAATCTGAATAAAATCAGACTAGACTATCACTAGCCACTAACAGTTTTACACAACACGAATACAAATACTACAACTTCAAGAATGGCTCGCCCCTAACTATTCACGAGGCATTTCTAATTTAATTCTCAGTTTATAACCGATTATCAAAGCAAGATGCCACAGGGTAAATCCAAGGGTAAAAGCACAGCTGAACATATTTTAAATTCAGATGAAAACAAAACAAAAATATGTTTGCCATCAATGATACATATCAGCCAGTTACAAGCAAAACGGATGTATTTAAGCGTCCTTAAGCTGCCTGGTACTCATCAAAACTCTACAATGTCTGTACATTTTATTTAGGCGTATGTAGACTACTATTACACTTCACTCATTTGGAAAATTCTGTGTGGCCAAAGAGTTCCCTAGCATAGCCATTAGTTACATCGTGAAGATCCGTGATGGGCAGCATCTGCGTAAACTCCTGCCACCAGGTGGGTTTGGCATTGTGCTTTATTAAGATTTTACTAAAAACCTTATTTTCAAAATGATACCACGCGGCGCTTTAGCAGGCTATATGGTTTTAATGTTGCGCCAAGGCTGTAGGCTACGCGCACTTAAAATACATGCATTATTGCAATTTATTTATTTTACATCATAGTGGAAAAAAATACATTCTTGGAACTTTCAATGTTCTTCATAATTTAAGGGAAAATACCAACCTCTTGTGCGTCACTGTAATAGCTGCTCCAGTCTGGAGTTTCATGTCCTTCCATCTTCACTGTACCCAGCATTATGGTGGAAAGCCGCAAGTCGTCAGCATTCAATCTTCACTCAAAAGTTTCAGTAGAAAGGAATCCTCAGAGGCAGTTCGTTATCTCTGGCACCACCGTGGCAAGAAGTGCAGAGGAGAGTGGGGAAGTGTTGAGTGTAGAGTGAGTTAGAGTTTAACTCTCTCCCTCAGCTGTTACGTAGAAACGGTACGGCCCACTTCTTTTTTTCCATTTGCTCAGGTCCCACGTCTTTTCCTTCGCAGGAGCAACACCTACATTTCATTCGGTCTTCCACCTGCAGCGGTATTGCCCATACTCATGCATTGCCATTGGAACTGGGGGTGACTGACTTTAACATTGAAAGAAAAATGACAAAAATGTACTACTTATATAATGTGCACAAAAATGGAGAGAAGTGGGCGCACAGGCGTACAGCCTGTTATTGCAGCCAGTGAGTTAAAATGTCATGCATAGTGAGTAAAGGATGTCGGCAAGAGATTCTCATTTAAATACAATGCATCACGAGATTACCCAACACCACCCATTTTCAAATACAGTCTTCAGTTCTTTCAACTCGAGACGGTAGTTGTTCAGACTGACACCACAGCGCAGTACATATTTATCTATAATGAATTATTGTTTGTGAATGTGAAAACTTTATAACAGAAGAACGTATAAATTAAATTATTACATAGAGTGATAAATAGGACATTTAATATAATGATTTATTTTATATGTAGCTATCGCCTAATCCGTTTTTTTCGTGCGAGACACCGAAACAGCTACACCAGCCTAACAAAATAGTAGGCTAATTGTAAGAGTTGTGCTTTAAGTATTTTAATTCATAATATGTGATGTATGTTGGCCATGCCTTATGAATCAGGAAATAGATGCAATGTCTAACTCTGTGTTTAGTAGACTATTCATACCCTTTTTCATTACCTCGAATTTTACGAAGGAGTAAATACATTAATATTCAGAGTTCGATTTTATTAAATTTATAAATACAAAAATATAACTATGGGTGGTATTTCGGACATTGATGATTCAGTAGTATACAACCAAGCAATACGATGTAGCCTACCGAGTAATCCTGCTCTCATGTCTAAGCTTTTCCTTTGACGCTAAAAAGATGTGCAATTTCAAAATAACTCACAACAGCGCCTCCCACTGCAATTACCCTTGCATAGCCTACTCCTGTTCTGACAATCAGGCATCTAGCTCAAACATTCGGACATTCGACGATTGCTCTTCTGTCAGTCATATGCTTTAGCCTAGGCCTACTTGCCTAACCCGTTTAATTGATACCCATAACTGAAATAGGCTACGGTAGCCGACTTTGACCGCAACAAGTCATTCCTGCATCCCCCAGAATTTCTGTCAGCACTCAAAAAAATATTTAGGCCCAAAAGTTAAAACTTATGCATTTCAATTACATGTCAATTTCCATCCAATTTGATCACATAACTCCAGTGTCAAAGATGACACTTCAATCCATGTTTCTTCTTCAGGTTCATGTAGATTTTATATGATTCAATCATATTCATTGTGGATTAAACAGATTTATGTTGTCTTTAATTTATATGGATAAATACAATGTTCTATTTTTATTTTTATATACGTTTCATTTAAATTGTATGCTTAATGTTTATGAGGGCCAAGAATAAAAATTTTTTGAGTGAGTAAGGCAAACTTTGTCTCTTTAATTCAAAATTCAGAATTAAATAATTCACTAGGCTACTACACTGCCTGGCCAAAAAAAAAGTCGCACACTGTAATATTTCGTTGGACCGCCTTTGGCTTTGATTATGGCGCGCATTCGTCCTGGCATTGTTTCGACAACCTTATGCAACGTCACAACATTTATTTCCGTCCAGAGTTGCATTCATTTTTGGCCGAGATCTTGTATTGACGATAGGAGAGTCGAACCACTCCGTAAAGTCTTCTCCAGCACATCCCAATTGGGTTAAGGTCAGGACTCTGGTGGCCAATTGTGAAAATGATTGCTCATGCTCCCTGAACCACTCTTTGACAATTTGAGCCCGATTAATCTTGGCATTGTCGTCCTGGAATATGCCCATTGATGGGATAACCTGGGGTGCGTTTCCCGATAACTGTCAGTCTTAGGGTTAAGTGCAATTTCAACGAGCGATTCTACGATGGATCTTTAATTTGTAACACGCGTTTCCCAAACCAGTTCTTAAAGTGTGAACGGGCAGTCACCTCTTAAGTGCTACTTAACCAGAGATGTAAAATCCGAGTTCAGAAAGTAAAACGTCCTCCCCAGTATTTACTTCCAATCACCTGGATTTGCTAATTAGCAGTTCTTCAGCGAGGAGGTAGAACTAATTAGTGAAATCAGCTGGCTGAGTTCATGGGTGGAAGAAACACATAGCAGGACTTTTCCTGGATTTTACATCTCTGTACTTCTGTGGTGCTGCTGATACCGGAGGAGGAGGGGCGAACCCCATTGTGATGCCCAATACATGGCCGGTTAGGCACGTCAAAGTTTCTTTTGAAATAAAATCTTTTTCCCACGGATTTTACTTGTCTCAAACTTATTTATTTATAGGGCTATTTAAGGAATGGCTTTTATGGGTAATTTCCAAATATATACAAATAAGTAAATAAAAAATAAATAAACGTCAATATTGTTGCATCCAACATCACTATAAAAAAACAATCAGTGGTTATGGTAAGCGTAAAATGAAATGAACACTAACACGAAAAATCAAATAAAGTAGGCCTAGGCCTATGTGATTTAGAGGCTTCTAAAACGCACTTAACCGTCTACGACTGGTCTGGAGTAATCGTTAACCTAGGCTACGAGCGTTTCTAAGAGCATCGTAAATGACGATGCTTTTGGGAAACGCACCCCTGGTCATTCAGTACATTCAGGTACTCAGCTGACTTTATTTTATTGCTGCATAACGTTGCTGAGCCTAGACCTGGGGTGCGTTTCCCAAAAGCATCGTTAGGCTAAGACGTCGTAAACCCCTTGGTACGAAGCTTCTTGAACTTTGGGTGCGTTTCCCAAAAGCATCTTAATTTAAGACGCTCTTAGAAACGCTCGTAGATTAACGATTACTCCAGACCAGCCGTAGACGGTTAAGTGCGTTTTTAGAAGCAAATCACTTTATTTGATTTTCCGTGTTAGTGTTCATTTCATTTTACGGTTACCATAACCACTGATTGTTTTTTTTTTATAGTGATGTTAGATGCAACAATATTTACGTTTATTTATTTATTTTTAATTTACTTACTTTTATATATTTGGAAATTACCCATACAAGCCATTCCTTAAATAGCCCTATAAATAAATAAGTTGGAGACAAGTAAAATCAGTGGGAAAAAGATTTTATTTCAAAAGAAACGTGTATTGTAAACCGGACATGTATTGGGCATCACAATGGTCTCCCAATCTATCGCCCCTCCTCCTCCGGTATCAGCAGCACCACAGACAGAAGTAGCCTACAGAGATGTAAAATCCAGGGATCATAAAGGAAAAGTCCTGCTATGTGTTTCTTCCACCCATTAACACAGCCAGCTGATTTCACTAATTAGTTCTACCTCCTGGCTGAAGAATTGTGCTAATTAGCAAATCCAGGTGATTGGAACTAAATACTGGGGAGGACTTTTTACTTTCTGAACCAGGATTTTATACCTCTGGTTAAGTAGCACTTAAGAGGTGACTGCGCGTTCACGCTTTAAGAACTGTTTTGGGAAACGCGTGTTACAAATTAAAGAGCCATCGTAGAATCACTCATTGAAATCGCACGTAGCTAACCCTAATATTGATCGTTATCGGGAAACGCACCCCTGACCAATTGAAGCAACCCCAGACCATAACACTGTCTCCCGAGGCTTGTACAGGCACTATGCATGACTTTCTTGTGCCAGGCAATGTATTAAATCGGGTTGTAAATAAATAAATTCTGGGAGGAGCCAGGATTAAAATTTAGGTTAGTGTATGAGTGATTCTACGAATGCTCTTTAATTTCTAATAGGCTACGCGTTCCCCAAAACAGTTCTTAAGAGGTGACTGCGCGTTCACGCTTTAAGAGCTACATAACCAGAGGTGTAAAATCCGGGTTCAGAAAGTAAAAAGTCCTCCCCAGTAGGCCTAGCCTATACTATTTAGTTCCAATCACCTGGATTTGCTAATTAGCACAATTCTTCAGCCGGGAGGTAGAACTAATTAGTGAAATCAGCTGGCTGAGTTAATTGTGGAAGAAACACATAACAGGACTTTTCCTTTCTGATCCCTGGATTATACATCTCTGGATTTCTGTCTGTGGTGCTGCTGATACGGGAGGAGGAGGGGCGATAGATTGGGAGACGCGAACCCCATGCCCAATACATGGCCAGTTAGGCACGTCAAAGTTTCTTTTGAAATAAAATCTTTTTCCCACTGATTTTACCTGTCTCAATCTTATTTATTTATAGGGTTATTTAAGGAATGGCTTTTATGGGTATAGGCTAATTTCCAAATATAGGGCCTATAAAAATAAGTAAATTTAAATTAAAAAAAGAAACGTAGCTAAATACTGTTGCATCTAACATCACTTAAAAAAAACAATCAGTGGTTATGGTAACCGTGAAATGTAGAATAATGAACACAAACACGAAATATCAAAGAAAGTAAGCTATGTGATTTACGGGCTTCTAAAACACACTTAACCGTCTAAGACAGGTCAGGTGGAGTAATCATTAATCCACGAGCGTTTCTAAGAGCATCGTAAATTAAGATGCTTTTGGGAAACGCACCCTAAATTCAAGAAGCTTCGTAAGAAGGGTTTTACGATCGTCTTAGCCATACGATGCTTTTGGGAAACTCACCCCTGGTAAACCCTGCCCATTGTCCCGATGGGGACATTCGACGTGCTTGACAGAATTCCATGTCCGACCTCTGTTTATCACGGACCACAGTGTCTCATTCTAGTGTAAATCAATTTATGTGCGAATAACACGGGTAATTATCACTAAACATTGGATTATCCCAGGGTGATTTTTAACCGCATTAGCCAGAGGAATCGATTTGTAGGCTACTGAAGAGATTAACACCTGTCAAACGGGGAAAACAGCCTCCAAAGGTGGACGCTGTATCAGTTTTTCAAGAATATCATGTTGTAGCCTATATTCACGTTGAAAATGTAGGCCTTTTAAAATCTGTTCAGCGGAACTGATACCGATAGGATAGATCGTTATGTAAAATCCATCATTTGGACAGATAGGCTGGCCTACAAAATACAAAGGCAGCTTGAGAATCGAAAAATTCACCCCATGACAATAATTTTTAATTTCCACAGGCCACAGGCTACATTTGCATATTTTGCTTCTTGACACGCATTTACTGTCGCGCACTTGTAGAAATTTGTCCATAGCTATAGCCTAGGCTATTTCATTTAAAATAATATTCACTTTAATTGTTTTTGTAACCACCGCGACTTATTCTTCAAAATCGGTATAGGCTACACAATAGACAATTTAATAAATGTAGGAAGTAATTTAATGTAACCTTTTGTGTTTTATTTTGAATTTGTTTAAATGCAATCTTATTTGAAAACAGACCGTTGAAAAAACGTCACATTTAAAATAACTTTCGTTGGTAAACTGACCTATTTGAACTATCTTATTTTATTGAGCTGAAATTTAAACTGACACATTTCTACTTTCCATAAATAGGCTATTAGGCTAATGTCTGGCGCTGCAATTGCAAACTATCGATGTAGACTAACTGCTCAAAATGTTTTCCTTTTTTGTTTTGTTTGCAAAGGCGTTAAATTAGAGGCTAATTTATCTACATTTTCTTGTAATTGGAGGGAACTAGCCTAGATTAATTCTCATAAATTAAAATATACAAAGCTACAAATAGCTATAGGAACCGGTGTTTAAGTTATGAATAAAAATTGCATGACATTTCATGATTAAATCTCCAAGCTGAAAGCCTATTTAGCGATAGGCTATTTTACTTGTTAGTAGCCTATATAGCCTAATCTTGGAAGTGGGGCTCAATTAAAATGACTGGAAAGAGCCAAGCCCATAGCCGTTTTTGTAAGAATAAAGCAAAAACACATAGGCTAATTAAGAACTTCTTTTTTTTCTCTGTGTGTCAACACGTTCACTGAATGAATACACATGCCTAATTATAGCCTACTCACAGGCTATAAATATCTTATAATTTAATTATCTGCAACAATTCAGTTATTATCACGGATCTGCACATTTAGACCCATTGCTAGACACAAGCAGTTCAGGGTTCTAGCCTACTTGATTTTTTAAGTTCAGAGACAGGATTTATATGACTTATAGGCCTACACGCGTAGAGATGTGAGTGTTTACTTATGGAGATTCATTGGCCTGCAGTTATGGTCGGGTACAGTTTCTACCGTGGAAATATTTCAGTACCTCGGACAGTGTAGCTAATATCAGTTTATAATATGCGTTCAATTCCAGCACGATGTCAAAACAGTTTGCTTCCAGTCAGTTGGCCAACTATGGACATCTTCGAAACCGTAGCCTACGTCATTTAGCCTGTGTAACTGAATGTAGCCTATTATTAATTAAGATAATGATTTCTTAAGGAGCATTTGATCAGTTTACAATTTTCACTAGCACGGAGGTCAGTAGCTTAGCTACGTGCCATGAATCTTTTTTCCCAGATGTAAAAGTCTCAGGTTTTTAGCATCATAAATAGGCTATAGGCTACCTACACCATTCCACCATTCAGACTTGAAATAGCCTTAGTAGCCTACTTAAATCTGCGACAGTTTGTCTGTAGCTTGTCCCCGTTTTATTTAAACCCGGTTTTAAACCCGCAAAGACTAAATTTGTCCATTGGAATATTATTAAAGTAAAGTAATTAAAGTAACCTCGTCTTCGTGTTTTTATGACCCACTCAAAGTGTCTCTGATTCACTGTCCAGGAATTCAAACCCTTCCACGTGGTTTGCACAGTTGTCTGGTTGCTAAGGGTTACTTCTGTGCACCCTGTATTAGCCGAGGATTTCACAGCCTTCCAGATGGCAATCAAGTTGCGAACTTCAGATCCAAAGAAAAAGACGTGGAAAAAATGACTGTGTACGAATGTCAGCTAACAGAACGATAAACCAGCAGAAAGATCAAGGTTCAGGAATTCATTTTTCGACATTTTTCCGAGTCGAAGGTAAGGCGGAAAACCTGGAGCCTAGCCTAGGCTACTGGTCGCGCTAGCTTGACTGTTCTCAGCTAAGGTAACTTGTATCCTTACTTTGCCAATATGTTATAGATTTATAACTGTCAGCCGAGTAGGCTATTGTGTGCAAGTGTAGTCGGTAGCAAAGTCCCATCCATAGAGTATTCTGGGGGCAATTGTAACAGGGGGCAATTGCAACACCATAAAATTGCACCAATCTGAAACAAGTTAGAGCTGAGATTCTATCCAGCAAGCTAGCTAGTTTCATGTGTTCAGGGTTGGGGGCAATTGTAACAAAAAATTGTGTTACAATTGGGTCTGTTACAATTGCCCCCAGAATACTCTACTTCTAATCAAGAACACTTTGCTCTTAACAAATAGGCATAGTCTAACTTACTACTTGCTCAGAAATTCAACGTAGGCTAATAGGCTACAGCGGTGACAGACGCTAGTTTGCGGCAGGCCAACAGACCACGTCTGGAATAGGTCGAGTTAATGCTACATTTCACTTATCTTTAGATTCAATAAATTAAAATGACATTGAAACTAACGAAAGCCTCTGCTGAATTGATTAGGCTACATTATAGGGTGAATTCAGGTAATGTGGGACATCAGGTAATGGGGGACAACTATACTTTAGAATAGAATAACTTATTTTCCCTTTAGGGAACTTCAGTTGGAGCCACCAGCATCAACAAAAAATGGAGGAAAATGATCCCATTTTATATTTAGGGAACCTCAGTACTTGCATATGTTCGTGGTAATATACACTATATTAAATGTAATGCAACTCTAATCCTTTTTATATTGCTGTCAAGTCATTTTTAGGTCAGTGGTCACAAGTGTTTTGTCAAGATGAACTACGTTATGATTGTTAATAAGCTAATATGAGTTTTAGAGGTTATCTTTAGAGATAATGTTCTATCAAGTTCCCCAAGAGAAATAAATGGTATAATACTTAAGTGTATTAAAAATATAATTTACGTATATCAAATGTGCTTATACTTTTAATACTTAATTTAAAGAATGCTTAAAATGTGTAATTCATTTGGAAATATATGTAATTAATTTGTACTTTAGTGTACTTCAAATAAGTATAGTAAATCTCATATTTTTAGTGGTATTTTAGGGTAATTATAAAATAGCCTACTTTATTTTCATCCCTTAATAGCATACTACCTTTAATGCTATTTAAAGTATATTTCAAACACCATAGTCATAATTTAAAATTGTATTTCCAATACCTACAAATCACCCTTTCAATTAGTATACTTAAATATACTTTAAATTTGTAAGACGTGTCTCAATTTAGTACACTTAAGTAGACTAAAGTTGTACAGAAGTTCTACAAAAGTACAACTTTAGTGCATTTATTAGCCTATTTTTTTATTATTATTTTTTTAAGTGCGGCCAATTTAACACAAAATTAGTAGTTACTACATGATGAGTAGGGGAGACCGGAGATGCTTGTCACAGGGGATGGTTGTCATGCTGTTTATATATCGGCCACTAGAGGTCACTGTTGCAAAATTTGGACTGTGACTCACGTATTTACTTGTTCTATAGTCATTCATTTTTGTTATTTTGTTCAAGGTCACACATTGTTGAGGTGAAGAACATTTTTGAGTTTTTCATACCTAAAAGTAACATTTGAACACTTTGATGATTTTGTCATATATGTTTTCTGTATCATGAAATAAAAAAAAGAATGCTGTCAAAATAAGTAAAAACACAGTATTATTTTAGTGGTAAATCTAAGTAGCTAGTGGTAGCTAGCAGGCCGTAGCAAAGACAAAATGGCAGACAAGAGAGTTGGAGATGGTCGTCACATGTGACAACCAACCCCCGTTATTAGATAATTGAGTGCATAATGGGCAATATAGAGATTTTAGGCCATATATACATAGGATTAGGGTGTGTGTGTTTTTATTCATAACTTAATTCATGAAAATGTTGCAAACTGCAAACAGGCACTGTGACATTTGTGACAACCAACCCCCGTCACGGGGTTAGTTGTCACAAGTTGGTGGGTTGGTTGTCACAATATTTTTCAGTGCATTTTTAGGAAAAAATATTGGATTTTAAAAACATTCGTAACATTTTTGTTTAAGCTGGATGCACCAGATATGTTTTTAAAAATGGAGAAAGTCAAAAGCACATTGATCTCTTAAATGCAACCGGGCTCTCAAGGTGCATGGCAAAGCATGCACAATCGGGTACATCACAACCCAGCCACTCGAGGAGCCTGCCTGCTCTGTTCTCAGACACAGAGAAGAGTAGGAATGTGTTTATTGGACCTTAAAACAACCAGGGGGGTATAGTTTTGACCATTTCAATACTGAAAATGGGTGGTATACCCCTTTAAGTGAGTTCTCACTATAATGTATTTGTTTTTGCATTTAAGAGATCAGTGTGCTTTTGACTTTCTCCATTTTTAAAAACATATCTGGTGCATCCAGCTTAAACAAAAATGTGACGAATGTTTTTAAAATCCAATATTTTTTCCTAAAAATGCATTGAAATATATTGTGACAACTAACCCCGCGACGGGGTTGGTTGTCAAATGTCACAGTGCCTGTTTGTAGTTTGTAACATTTTCATGAATTAAGTTACGAATAAAAAGGGATACCCATTTTTACCCAAGATATAATGCTTTTTAATAATGTTGAAATGACTCTTGTATGATGTGCTGAAACTGAGAAATACACACGAAAGTAAAAAGTGTGACAAGCATCTCCGGTCTCCCCTACATATGTACTTAAAGTATAGCATTTTTTTTAACTTGGGTCCTGATGTTTACTTAGTGTATTAAAGTGTATTAAAATATATTGTAATGTACTATATTATACACTGCCCGGCCAAAAAAAAAGTTGCACACTGTAATATTTTGTTGCACCGCCTTTAGCTTTGATTATGGCGTGCATTCGTCGTGGCATTGTTTTGACAACCTTATGCAACGTCACAACATTTATTTCCGTCCAGACTTGCATACATTTTTGGCCGAGATCTTGTATTGACGATGGGAGAGTCGAACCACTCCGTGAAGTCTTCTCCAGCACATCCCAAAGACTTTCAATGGGGTTAAGGTCAGGACTCTGGTGGCCAATTCATGTGTGAAAATGATTGCTCATGCTCCCTGAACCACTCTTTCACAATTTGAGCCCGATGAATCTTGGCATTGTCGTCCTGGAATATGCCCATTGATGGGATAACCTGGTCATTCAGTACATTCAGGTACTCAGCTGACTTAATTTTATTGCTGCATAATGTTGCTGAGCCTAGACCTGACCAATTGAAGCAACCCCAGATCATAACACTGCCTCCAGAGGCTTGTACAGTGGGCACTATGCATGACGGGTGCAACTGCGACTTTTTTTTTGGCCAGGCAGTGTAGCTTGTTATTTGGGTTTCATTATAATTATTTGGTGTCCCACATTACCTAATGAGCTGTCCCACATTCCCAAATGCAGATGAAAAAATGTTTTGTGGCCATAGACTGTATAAAAATATGGACAAAGCCACTGTGACGTCACCCATTGCCTTTCCACGGCCTCGTAAAAACTGAATTGAAGCTCGGAAGTCGTTTTCGCCGTCCGTTTGTACAAACTGCGCCTGCTCCGTGGAGCCGAAGTGACCTTGGCTTGGAGCAGGGTCAACCAGATATGGCCCGGGCACAGTATGATTGACAGTTCGGGGTGGAGAAGCCACAACTATAAAGCCCATGACCGCGGTAAACTTCCTCAAGTTGCTGTTTTATAATATAACATTTAATTTTCATCCTCGATTTTACTGTGTCATTTATTCGCATTGAATGTGTGGTATTCGTCACATAATTAACGTTCATTCAGTTATCTTCAATTTATATTCAGCTAACATCAGCTAATTTGATTAGCTAGATAGCTTACCAGCTGAGCTCGGTAGCCAAGCTAGACGCAATGCATCACCACCACACATGGACGAACAGGGTAACGCTATTGCCATCAACTATATTGACGGTCAATTAATCACATATGTTATTTTGTTAGACTACTTTTATTATAAATGTCCCTAGTGCCGCTAGAAAGGTAGCAAGCTGACCCCATAGTCTTAAATGAGCAAACCACCACTGTCTTTTTGGCTAACCGCTAATAAACTTGACTGTGGCAGAGCAGTCTGTCATGGTTTGCCGCAGCATGAAACCCCGTTCTGAAAACTGTTCCAGATAAAGTGGGGATTGTAGGTCAGTGGGTTCACACGCTAGCTAAAGCACAGTAGCTACATTAGCTACATCGTAGCTGGCATTAACTTTCATCTGCATCCTGTAACCTAATCACAAACATTGCAAACATTTACAAACGCAGACTCCGTATTCTTTTCCGATAAATTATTGGTTTTATTTTAAACATCCCCGTATTGAGTCAGTACAAACATACCGCTAACACTTTGGCTCTATTCCCCGCACATTTTCGTAATTTTTGGGACCTAAAAAATGATCCACGTGTAGAAATGTCCGGTTAGAGTTCTAGCTAGAGCCGCTGGCTAACGTTAGTAACGTTAGCTAGGCAATCACGGTAGCTAGCCAACTTATATGGCCGGCCAGCAAGGATGACTTTAAGGAAGTCGACTAACTGTTAAATTAAAATGGCTTGCCATAAGCTATCGTTAGCTTGCTAGCTAAATGTTAAAACGACTTGCCGTGAGATATCGTTAGCTTGCTAGCTAGATTACCCAGCATTGCTAAGCAATGGTAAGGTTCATGACAGGGGGAGTACGGCGATTGCGTACGGGAGGGGTTGGAATAGCTGAATTAATTTCTAAATTGATAAGGTTATACAGGTATGGAGCAATTGATTTGAGATACTTAACCCACAGTTTGGCTGCTTGCTCCGAGACACTGGGCCTGTAGTGTAGCTGCAACATCCCCTTCTGTCTCATCTTACGAAACAGTATTTTTTTTCGTAGTAGACACATCATAGCTCGCTCCAACCAAAATGAATATGTGATGACAAACATGTTGAAGATGAGCGGGTAAGGCACTCAATTTATTATGCTACGAACTGCGTCCACAAAACAACAGCTTGTTCATGGTAGGCTACTAAGGGATGTTCTCCATCGACTTCCACTCAAAAATACAGCGTGTCTCCCTGTCCCAAGCATAGACTGCATAAAAATAGGTCCGTTTTAGACCAATGATTGTTGTCTCCCCCTTCTGGTCCCGCCCCTCCAAGTGAGGGCAGTGAGAATCATATAGAACCTATCTATGCCAGTGATCCCAGGACTCAACCTGTCCCTCTGATTGGTCCTGAACAAATGTTAATACTCTGTCCAAACGACACAATATTTTATATCAGCACATGCAGAGGCATTAGATGAAGGAAAGGCACCTATTGCAATTACATTTTTTTGTGGGAAAAATGTATTGAATGAGAATTTTGACCACATTGCTGCCATTGACTTACATGGTGAAAGACCTATACTGGAGCCAACCGCAGTGGCGCTAGTGAGCAACGGCACCAGGAAGTGAGCTTCAAAATGAAAGCCCAGTCTTGGCCCCTTGGTTGTGGCTTAAAGCAAATATAAAGGTGTGTCATGCATCCTGTGAGTAAGATATCTATATTTTTTTTTAATGTGGTCAGATAACATCTTGAGGATTTCAGAATTGTATCATGTGCTGTGTAAAGTATCCCACTTTATCTGAATTCACCCATATATTTTAGTTAATATTTTAAACTATTTTGTATTTTAGTTTCGTATTTATAATCATTGGTGATTTGTTGAAATGGGAATGGAATATTAAACATGAATTCAGATATGATATAGATGTGATATAATGAAAACGGAATTTTACATGCCTTTTACATAGCCTACTTTTTGCTAGATGCCATTGTCAAAGAAGAGAAGGTCATATTGCAAAATTCTAATTGCAGCATATAAAGAGCAGGTATTATTATTATTTTATTTTTCTATTATTACTGCTGTTGCTAGCAGTAGTAGAAGCAATAGCAGAAGCAGAAATAACAACAGCACACGTTTGGTAATAATGATAAAGTTTAAACAAAAGGACTGATGCATAAACATAATGAGGTAGCTTTTACACTTCTGGGTAATTAGTACAAATTAGCCTACTGGTATGTGACTCAGCGAGAGTCTCAGCTGGAGTTTAGGGTAACCTGGTTCCTGCATCATAACATCTTCAGGAGTTGTTATTATGCTCTGGCCCTCCATTAACTCAAACTCATATCCTGGAAGGCAACAGCATCTGCTGTTTTTCAGTGTATTTCAGCACCTAAATGCATAAGCCATTGTTTGAATAAAGAATGCACACTTTTCCAAGGCCTATATTGGCTGTTCGTTGAAAAGAAACCACAAAAACCTGCCGACACTGTATTCAGATCCTTTTAAATTAGGAGGTGGAATACAGTGTTTGACTTTTTCCTGTTTCATGGTAATGATTGTGTTCATATGGTGCCTTAAGTGAATCTTACAATACTTAGCAGAAGGAGGACAGTCACTTTATGCATAGCATACTGTCATGGTTTATGACCTTTTTCCCTTGCGGTCGTGTTCCTCGGTCGCCACACGTGGGCGCTGCTTCGTTGGTGGAGTTTTGGCTCCGTTCCTTCTTCTCGCGAAGAAGTCTCATCTACGTTGCACAGCTGTACATGGTTGCCGGAGAGCTATATAAGCCTTCCGTTTCCTTCATTCGGGGCTTCGATATTGATTGTTTGTTGTTTGTGCTGTGGTGTGTTGTATGGCATTATTTGTGCTATTTTGTGTGTGGTTTATTTAGCCGTTTTAATATTTTAGCCAGTATGTAGATCTAGTGTTTTAAGGAGACCGTTTTGCTCCGTTGTGCTTTGTTGGAGTTTTGTGGGACTTGGCTTTGTGCTTTGAGCTTTCAGGTTAAATTCCTGTTTTGTGTGCTCATTTCAGTTGCCGCGTTCTGGTCTGTCCTTGTTTGTCGTTTTGCCTAGATCGTTTGCTCTTTGCTGTCTCTTTCTCCTCTCTCTATCTACTGTCTTCTCTGAAAGCTAGAGGAGTTTGTTTATTGAGAGACAGGGGGTTTTTTCATACTGACTTTAGGGCTCTATTTATTCTTAGAGGCAGGGCTTGTATTTTCTATTGAGCTTGCGCTAGTCAGATAGCCTATAATTCCGGTGCAGCTGTCCTCTCGTCCCTGTGTGCCTTTATCCGTATATGGAGTTTGACGATTTTGTTCGGAACTGTAGTTCTGTTTCGTCTGTCGGTGGATGTCTTGTGCCTTTATCCGTATATGGAGTTTGACGATTTTTTGTTCGGAACTGTAGTTCTGTTTCGTCTGTCGGGGCATGTCTTGTGCCTTTATCCTTATATGGAGTTTGACGATTTTGTACGGAACTGTAGTTCTGTTTCGTCTGTCGGTGCATGTCTTGTGCCTTTATCCGTATGTGGAGTTTGACGATTTTGTTCAGAACTGTAGTTCTGTTTCGTCTGTCGGTGCATGTCTTCCTGTGGGGAAGATTGGGCGATGTTGAGGACATGTTTGCGTGTGACTGCGAGCCTCCATATAAGCCTTGGAACATTTATTGGAGCATTTTTTAGATCCAGGAGCATTTTTTAGATCCAGGTCTGCTGAGCTATTTACCACAAATTAAGTCATAAATTGGGGAACAAGACCTCCTGCCTCGAGTACACAGAGCTCAATCTCTGTTAGCCGTTAGCTTTGTTAACCAAATAACATTGATTTAACGGGGATTACAGTCACTCCCTGACAGCTACTTATCAAAGACTTTTCGCATTGAAATCCGATGTTTTGGGTTAGACTATGATCATACACAACAGTTTTTATCCGAAGATCTCATATTGCGTCGAAGTGGGTGTCGTCTTGAGTGTCGGCTTACCATGCGCTGCATTTCCGGGGATTTGTGACGTCCCGAAATCCTAAACCCAACTTAAATAAACACTTGTCATATGTTTATTTGTGTCGGGGGGGTCGGGACGGAGGACCAGACGTGACTGAAAGGGATTCAGCACAGAACTTGCAAGCGCACTGTGACCGGGTTGATTCTGCCTGTGATCTTAAAGGGACCCACGAAACGCGGCACAAGTTTACGGCACTCTACCCATAATGGAAGGTCCCGAGTGGAGTGCCAAACCCGTTGACCAACCCGGTAGGAAGTAGCCGGACGACGGTGTTTGTTGGACGAAACCTTTTGTCTCGACGTAGCACGCAAAAGCGACGCACGAACGCGCTTCCAAACCACACGGCACCTCTACATTTCTTTCTACCTCGGGAACAAAGGAATTTGGTACCCCAGCTGAGCTTTGAAAGGAGAGAGACCTGTGGACGCATTGCGCAGTTTGTTGTGCGCATACTCCGCCCAGGCGAGGTGGCGACTCCAAGAGGTAGGCTTGGAGGCGGCGAGACATCGGAGTGTGTTCTCCAACGTGTGGTTGGTATGTTCTGGCCATTAGTCTCTGGATGAAAACCAGAGGATAAACTAACGGTCGCCCCTAGCTGGGTGCAAAAGGAGTGCCAAAACCGAGTGGCGAATTGCAGACCCCGATCCAACACCACGTCCTGCGGTAGGCCATGCACCCTAAAGACGTGGTCTACCACCAGCTGAGCGGTCTCGGGGGCTGAGGATAGTTTAGGGAGAGCGATGAAGTGAAGAACCTGTCCACAATAACAAGAATCACCATGTTGCCCTGGGACGCAGGCAAACTGGTGATAAAATCTAAAGCAATGTGGCTCTAAGGACGGCTGGGAACGGGTAATGGGCGTAAAAGACCAGAGGGTGGGAGTCGTGAGCCCTTGTTGTGGGCGTAGACCGAACAGGCCGAGACAAACTCCCGCACATCTCTCTCCATTGTTACGGCTCTCTTGCTCCGCTGGCCGTTAGTAGGCAGGTGGGTGGAGTTGGAGAGCCGACTAATTATGAGACACACCTGTTGAGTATTTTTGCTCTATTTTTTACTCACTGTCTCCTAGTCCCAGGAATCTCTCTCCACATATGTGTTTGTTTGGGTTTTTGCATCTTACAACACTCACTATGATACCTTTCACTCATTCAAGCATATGCATACACACCTGATAACTTACAGACTTCTACGCCTCATGTTTTACTTTATTTTGCATGTGTTTTGGTTAAATTAAATAAATTTATATCTGCTCAGTAATTTCCCTGTGTAGTCTCCCTGTTTTGTCATGGCTCTATGAGCCAGGTCATGACACCATGCTGGGGCACCAAAAGCACAGAGACAGGAAGTCTCTAGTCCGATGGACACTTAGATGGGCCACCAGCTGTGTCGAATGGCCCCATTGAAGCACCCGGGACCTCATCTGCAGGGGGACGAAGAGACAGTGGGGAGGACCCCCACTTCACCGCAGTTCATGCGAGAAGGTGGAGAAAAGTTACTTGGTCCGATCGTCGTCGGAAAGGGGGTTTCCTTTTTGGAAGCGTGGAACGCAGATCCAGGGGAACAACGCAAATTCCAAATCCTTGGCACAAGTTGGCAGGATGATTCGTGTCTCTGGCTGTACCAGGGAAAAAGCGCCTTCCGTGGGGCGCGTGGGACATCTGGGGACCGGCCGCCTTTCTTGTCCAACTTTAAAAGAGCCGATATGATATTTGGTTCTTGCAAGTGTAATGCTAAACATTGAAATTAAAAGCCTAATGATAAAATCCTTGATCAGGGGTTTTAGACACAAAAGGATTCATTTCAACTAAAATATCTTACTCCAGTTTTTGGGTCTCTTTTAGCTAACAGCGGGACGCCGTCGGCGAGAGAGAGAGCAAGATCACGGTGTGCCAGTGGGTTTTGATGCCCATTCTTGAGCATCACGTGACTCAGGCTGCACTGTATTGGTGTACAGTACATTAAAAGTTATCTTGGAGGCGGTGCTGAATGCGTCATTGATGACATAGGCACTGGAATCCCCGTAAAGGATTCTCCTGATGGATGTTGTAGTCCTTTCATCCATTTGTAGTCCATTTGTCCCAACATCCCCCCTTTGGCCTTAGGATGAGGCTTAAGCCAGTAATTTCTGCAGGCAAAATGTCAGTTAAAAAATGTCTTTTTGTCACAGGCTTAGGCATCTGGGCATTTGATACATGCTGTAAACATCTGGGCAAGCGATGCATATTTCTGCTAACATTGACACCTAATCAGGATATATATATCAAAACACTCTTACAACAAAAACTACTGGTTACACAGTTATATTCCCTGAGATTTTATGGCTACCTAGCCTGTGAGGCACACAAACAAAGGTAGTTAATGAGATACAGGGAGCCCCTTTCACTCAATGAGGTCTTGGGAGGCCGTTGGTGTGAGAGGGAGAACACCACACGGCCTTCGTTTAAAACGGTCAGGAATGTTAGTGAGTGAGTCAAGCTTAGAGTGTAAGGCTTGGATGTGTTTGGAGAGAATTAGAACCACTCCCGTAGTGATGATCCAGCCACTAAGGAGGATCCAAAAGGCGACCCCACTAATGGTACTCCACTGATCGGATGACCTTCTCACTATAGGACCTAGGAGACTAGTTTGAAGTCCAGACTGGTCCAGGCTAAACTGAAGTTTTAGTCCCTTCAGACAGAAGCTGCTGCTGAAGGGTGTCATCCAGATGGAGACTATAGCCTCAGAAGGCATCCACTATCTCAATCTCAGTTTCATACGTCTGAGAGTTGAGATGGTGCAGGACGATGTCCTCAATATTAACAGTAGTCCCTTGGGGGACTCTAATGAAGACAGTCTGGTTGGGGAGTTTCATCCTGGTGGCTGTATTACATTACATTACAATCATTTGGCAGACACTTTTATCCAAAGCACAATAAGTGCATATTGAAGGTCATTGACGCGACTACAAAGCAAATCCGACAAAGCACAACTTTCTCACAGCGTAGGAGCTATCCCTAGTAATAAACATGAGTAGTACACACAGTCAGCTATACATTCTGAACTATAAAATAACCAAAAACACAAGTTAAATAGAAAACATGCAACAAAAAAAAACAGGAAGCGAGCACTATAGAATGGCCCTATATAGGTAGTTTAGTCGAGGTGGAGTCTGAAAAAGTGCGTTTTCAGACCACGACGAAAAACAGACAGTGTTTCAGCTGAGCGCAGCAGAGTGGGGAGTTCGTTCCACCACTGGGGAGCTAGGGTGGAAAAGCTCCGCAGTCGGGATGAGCGGGAGCCATTAACACGGAGGGGAGGGAAGTGCAAGTCGCCCTGCAGCAGCAGAGCGAAGTGGTCGAGCAGGAGCGTAGTGCTGGATTAAGTCCTGTAGGTAGGAGGCGCCTGACCTTTTGGCGGCAGTGTAGGCCAGGGTTAGAACTTTGAACCTGATCCTGGCCACGACCGGCAGCCATTGGAGTGACCTCAGCAGGGGGGTGACATGCGAGAACTTCGGGAGGTTGAACACAAGCCGAGCAGCCGCGTTCTGGACCAGTTGTAGGGGCAGAATGGCGCAGGCTGGCAGGCTTGTGAGAAGGGAGTTGCAGTAGTCCAGACGTGCGGTGACCATGGTCTGGACAAGAAGCTGGGCAGAGTAGGTGGTCAGGTACGGCCAAATCCTCCTGATGTTGTACAGGTGGAACCTGCAGGACCGTGCCGTTGCCCTGATGTGTTCTTTGAAGTCCAGCTGGTCGTCCAGGACCACCCCCAGGTTCCTTGCAGAGTGGGAGGCGGTCACCATGGTTCTGTCGACGGTGATGGACAGGTCTACATTACATTACATTATAGTCATTTGGCAGATGCTCTTATCCAGAGCGACGTACATCAGTGCATTTTCGAACTAGGAACAAGTGCGTTAAAACGACCCTAAAAGGTAAATACGAGTTCAAGTACCAGGCGTAGTCAGTATGAGGGGGGTAACCACACGATATCGATGATTGGCGTGTACAACAGTAAGCCAATAAGTAACCTTACAAGTATTAAACTAGAAGCTTGAACCACTTAAGGTCAATGAGCAGGGGGGTAACATGGGAGTGTCGGGGGAGGTTGAAGACCAGGCGCGCTGCTGCGTTCTGGATAAGCTGAAGGGGTCTAATAGCCGATGCTGGCAAGCCAGCAATAGTCCAGGTAGGACAGCACCATCGCTTGGACCAGGAGCTGGGTTGAGTGAGTGGTGAGGAAGGGACGGATTCTCCTGATGTTGTACAGGATGAACCTGCACGCCCGGGTTACCACTGCGATGTTCTCAGAGAGGGACAGCCTGTTGTCCATCACCACTCCGAGGTTCCTGGCACAGGGCGTTGGGGTCAGTGGAGTGTCCCTAGGGAAATGGAGAGATTGAGAGGGGGAGAGGTTAGAGCAGTCTTGGTTCGATTCTGACAAGTCTCGAGAAATCAGTTAGAGCAGAGTGCTTGCGACATTTGCATTGTGCGAACCGTGAAGTTGTTGCCTGTATGGGACTTTGGCGAAATGTAACAATATTATCCATCTGCAGTGTGCAGGCGCTTAGGGAACGCCCCTTCTATGGGAACACCCCTTCTACGGGAACGCCTTTTCATACGTCACTCAGAGGTAATCCTCAGACAACTTTATTGTCTGGGTTACAGCTTAGTACACGCACACAAAAAAGATCATAAACATAAAACAATAAAAAACATAGGTTTGCTGTTCATGATTGCGTTAGAGCAAATCAGTATAAAAGTGTTGTTTTAATGTTGAAGTAAACATTGTAGGAGTGCAGGGACACAAATACGGAGCAAGTCGTTTTGTTTGTTGCAAAGCTATTTCGGAAATCCTTTGTAATACTGTTACAAACAGACCGTTAAAAGATTATTTCCATGGCTCCGTGTGTTAACGTTACAAACGATTGACAATTCGGGTGCAGCCGAGTTACGTCACACACGCAACTCTTAAAGGAGCCCTGTGTATTAAATAGACGTACTTCAACCAACGTTTAAGGATGTAAAGTTAATGTTAGTTGTCAACGTTAACAAAGTTTCCGATTAACCTTTCATTAGTTACCAGTAGTAGTAACAAATGTATTCTTTATGTATTTTATCCAAACAGGCTAATACTTACCAAATACACAACCTAACAAATAGCAGGCCTATAAAATTATCAAAACATGGATTAAACTTAGTTAAGTATTTTTTTGTGTTCTTATATTGGCATGAAATAATGCAGCTGTTATTAATTGCTTGTAGATTCAAGATTCTCTGGTCTGATGAAACCAAAATTGAACTTTTTGGCCTGAATACCAAGCGTCACGTCTGGAGGAAAACAGGCACCGCTCATCACCTGGCTAATACCATCCCTACAGTGAAGCATGGCGGTGGCAGCATCATGATGTGGGGATGTTTTTCAGCAGTGGGAACGGGGCGACTAGTCTTGAAAGAGGGAAAGATGAATGCAGCTAAGTACACCGAGATCCTTGAAGAAAACCTGCTCCAGAGCGCTCTTGACCTCAGACTGGGGCGAAGGTTTACCTTCCAACATGACAACGACCCGAAGCACACAGCCAAGAGAACAAAGGAGTGGCTTCGGAGAAAGTCTGTGCATGTCCTTGAGTGGCCCGGCCAGAGCCCAGACCTGAATCCAATTGAACATCTGTGGAAAGAGCTGAAAATGGCTGTGTACCGACGCTCCCCATCCAACCTGACGGAGCTTGCAAGGATATGCCAAGAGGAATGGGCAAAAATGTCCAGAAACAAGTGTGCCAAGCTCGTAGCTTCTTTCCCAAGACGCCTTGAAGCTGTAATCGCTGCCAAAGGTGCAGCAACCAAGTATTAGGCTAAGGGTGCGTACAGATATGTAACCCCTAAATAACCTATTTTTGTCAGTAAAATAAAATTGCATATTTTCTAAAAACCTGTTTTCACTTCGTCATTATTGGCTATTGTGTGTAGATGTTTGAGGCAAAAAATTAACTCAATCTATTGTAGTATAAGTCTGTAACGTAATAAAACATGGAGAAGGTGAAAGGAGTGTGCAGACTTTCCGGCTTGACTATATATATATATACAGTATATATATATATATATATATACACACATACACACACACAGAGCGAATCTCTTTTTAAGTATTATAGCACAAAGTGCTTCAGCAAACAAACAAAACAGAATTATTTACAGTGAATGGATAACAATATATAAAAATATCAGAACATAGCAAGTTATTATTACTATAATATAAAAATTGTAATAACAGATTACAAAACAAAATAAAAAAATTGAGAGTGGATCTTTTCAAGTACTACAGCACAATGTGCTTCAGATTTATTTAGTGAATGGATAACAATATACAACATAAAAAGAATCAGAACACAGAAAGTTATTATTATTATAAAGATTGTAATAACAGAAAAATTATAAACAGACAGGATGTTTTTAGTTTTTTAAAGATTTTTCTTTTTTGTTAGAAACCGAACTAAAACCCAAAACTCCAAACACATGCACAGTGAACTAGGAAATAGAGAAATGTGTGAGTGAAGACAATATCAAGTAAGCAAATAGTAGAAAAACCTTGCCTTCTTGGATCTTTAATCTGTAGCCCACTCCTCCATGCAGGACTGTGAGCACAGCCCTGCATATTTTTTCTCTGAGTAGAACCCCTGGCAAATCCCCCTTCTTCCATCCTCAAAATATCCTACAAGTCAGACATAAAACAAAGAGATGCACAAAAATACTCATGTGTTAATTCTTAATTAAAGGCTTTAAACTCAACTGGGACTGGTTACAGCCCATATCTGATGATTTTAAAACATACTGTATCTCTATTAATCTAACCCAGTTGATAAACCTGCCTACTCGCCCTATTCTTAAACATCCAGAGAGATCTACACTAATTGATTTGATTTTGACTAATGTTCCTTATAAATAATCTGCTACTGGTGTCTTCTGTAATGATTTAAGTGACCACTGTGCTGTTGTTGCTATTAGAAATACTAAGATCCCTAAGACAAAACCACGCTTCATTCAGAAGAGAAATCTGAAGCGTTTTGTTGAGAAGGGTTTCTTAAACGACTTGTTTTTGTCATGGTCTGCAAGCTTGTTTTCCTTTGTTTCCCGTTTTCCCTCTCGCGCCGTTTTCCGTCTAGCGTCTTTTCTGTGCTTGTCCTCGTCGGGTTTTCGTTCGTTCCGGCAATTTGCGATTTCACCTGTGCAGCTCTTCCAACGGTTATTTAAACTCTGCGTCTTCCTTCTTCCGTGCTTCCATGTTACCTCGAATTTCACTGGTAGCCCGTAAGTTATAGGACGCGGAGACTGTTTTGCTTGAATATTCTTCAAGTAAAGCAGGAAGGTCTGGTTAGAGTTAGAGTTAGGATTGATCTCTAGATCTTCTTTTTCCCGTTTTTACTCTATTTTTCAGTCCTTGTTTCTCTACCGTCCTTTGTTTGCTGCTTTATTTATTTTCTCTCCTTTCTAACTCACTGCTGTCTGGAGTTAGAGGAGTTTTAGTCTCGCTGCTTGTCTTTTCAAGCCTACTAGTTTTTCCACCATATTAGTGGGGTTGCTTTGATTTATTTTTCTTTCCGTACCTCTGTCAGTCCGCCCTCTCTTATTGGAGGCTAGAGGTACCTAGCTTTCTGCTAAATCAATTCTCGTAGTTTGAGTTTTGTCACCCGTATATTTCGGGTTGTTTTCATTTCTCCACGTTCTGTCTCTGTTTCAGTGTTTCCTCAGATTGAGGACAGAGTTATTTTGGTTTTTCTTTTATTCCTTTTCCCCTTTACAGAGACCCTTCCGTTCTATTGGTCTTCACTTCGTGGTATAAGGGGCTGGGTCGGAGGACCAGGTGCGACAGTAGGGATCAGAAAGTGCTCGGAAGAAGCACCACAAAACGAAGGAATGCTTCGTAGGAGGGAAGGCAGAAAACAGAAAAGAAACAGACTCCCTCTCTCACGCAGTGAGAAAACAAAGAGGGAGAATGAAAATAAAGGAAGAACGGAAAAATAACCCGCAATAAGGTGGGCGAACTCGAAGACACGAGAGAAAACAGCAAGCTCTCAAAAAGAGAGAGAAAATGCAAAAAATATATAACCTGCGCGGGCGAAAAAGGCTCAGAGACTTGAGCGCTTAGAAAATGGAAACACAAAGAAAGAACCTCTTGCTGTCATAAATGAAAGCAGTATTACCGGGAGGTAAAACAGAAACGGCGAAGAGAACTGTCTCAGATTGGAGAGACAGATAACTCAACAAAACAAAGACAGAGAGAGAAAGAGAGTAGGAGACTTCCTAACTAACTCTAAGACATCCGAGTCAAGTCCTGCGTTGCGTCACAATTTTATGTGAAGGCAAAGTGGTCCAACTCGAGCTGTCTGTCCTGTACCGTACCGGCTTTCTTTGTCAAACAAAAGACAACATAGAAGCACAGGAAACAGGAAGCACAGAGCTTAAATAGGCAGCAGGAAACCTAGAACAGGTGCGCTGAATAAGTGCGAAGACCGGGCGAAAACCCAGAACGGATCGTGAAAAATCCGATAGAGTGCCTTTGCACCACTAAAAGAAAGAACGACCACAGAAATAAAAGGAGGCTGCCTTTCTGATTCCTTTCTGTCATGTCTGGTCCTCCGAAACAGACTCTCCCCCTTACAGTTTCACTTTGAATGGAAAAGGATTGAGCTTATTCCTGTTTTCCCACACATATAAGAAAATACATCATAAATGCCTCCCATGAACTACTCAGAGAACGTGTGTCCTAGAGTGTAAAATATCATTTCCTCCTCAACACTTCAACAAGTAGCCCATCAAATGCAGTGATTTGTTGACTTTATAATATCAGAAATCAAATTAGATATTCAACACTCTTATTTAATACTGTTAATACACAAAATATTAAGGTTACCTCCATGTTTGACTGAAGACTTCACTTGTGGGTCTGCAGGTGGGCCACCATATTGGGGTATTCCCCCACCCTCGGACAAAAAGGGCATTTGTAGCCATGATGATTCGTCTTGAGCAATTCTGGATGACATGCAGTGACATGGGGCTACAGAGCAAAAGTAGCAATAGCATAATACCATTATCCAATCAATTGTTACATTAGCTAGTTATACATATAACATAATCCTACTATAAAATGAGCAAAACTCTGTCCCATGTGAAGAAGTTTTTACATCGAACACGAAGTATCAAACGGATTCTCCGCCATTAACTAACGTTAACGTTAGGCTAACGAGTTGTCCGCCATTATCTAGGCTAAGAGCTAGCTAACAAGACCAATGTACAGGGTTAGTTAGCAAAATTCAATAATATCAAACTGACGGTTTTGTTAAACTTTTGTACACCAAGTCGCTTACCGTTTCACGCTGCGCCATTTTTCATTTTTCTGAGTGACGTCCTCTGAGTGACGAGCTAGGCGTTCCCATTGAAGGAGCGTTCCCATAGAAGGGGCGTTCCCATAGAAGGGGCGTTCCCTAAGCGCCTGCACACTGCAGATAGACCCTTCTTAAAGGTAACTCTTCTGGGTTAATCAGAAAACAGCTGTAGCTGAATATACTGGTAAGTACTTTGGCTGTGTTCGGAATCGCTCCCTATTCACTATATAGTGCACTATTTAGGGTATGGGCCATTTTGTAGGGTGTCCAAAATTCAAAATGTCAAATTTGACACCCTAAGTAGTTCACTCAATATCCCCCACAATGCACCACAAAATGTAGGGTACAAACGATGTACACTACATCTGATCAAAAAAGTCTCCGACGTTGCATTAAATAATTTAGGAAAGTTTGGATAGCATTGCTTTGGAATAGAGCTAGTTTATTTAGTGTGAGCTACGATAGGCAATATTGTTAGTTGTAACTTGGCCACATTTTGATATCAATACTTTTAAAGGCAGGCCTAGTTTTTACAAGTTGGAATTAAGGATTTATAGACAGCGCTCTGTAGGCCATGCGTGAGTAACTTGGCTTTTTTTTATGTCGGAGACGTTTTTGATCAGATATCACGTATTTTTGGTAGCTAACTAATGATGCATGAATATAATGACATCGAGAGAGACGTGCATACAGAATACATGCATTCCAAATACAGTACCAGTCAAACGTTTGGACACACCTACTCATAGATTTTTTTCCATTATTTTTACTGTTTTCCACATTTTGGAATAGTAAAGACATCAAAACTATGAGATAACAAAAATTAAATTATGCAAAGACCAAAAAAGTGTTAAACAAATAAAAAAAAGTTATATATTTTAGATTCTTCAAAGTAGCCACCCTTCGCCTTGATAACGGCCTTGCACATTCTTGCCATTCTCTCAAACAACTTCTGTGGTAAACAGGTATTCCACAGGTAAACAGGTGATGCCATCATGACTCTATATAAAAGGATATCAAAAGACTCCTGATATCTTATTTCCAAGTACTCTTAGAAGCGATACTAAAACCTCTGCATTTGAATGGATCTCTATGGGAATTGGGGGGTGGGACTAGATTTAGCTTTAAATTACACTGGAACAGTGTGGAACACATGGTTGGCTAAATGGCTCTAAGTCATCAAGGGTCTGACGTATCAAACAAGCCTTAAACCATCACTCTGCTGCCAGAAATACAGTAGATATGGATGGATAACTTGAAGGGTTTCTTCTCCTGACTTATTTTTCCATAGAGTTTAATAGGAAAATTTGTCAGGAGAAACAAGATTTCATTAGACATTAAATACAGCTCATCTACAAATGATTTTAATGTAATTGTGGGCTATCGGTAATATGAGAAATATTCTCATTCTCGCCAATGCAGGGCGTTATGCTTACGCAAATGTCTGCATGCATTTATTTTGAATGCATGTATTCTGTGTGCACGTCTCTCTCTTATCTTCATGCATTATTCATCATTAGTTAGCTATCAAAAATAAGTGATATCTGATCAAAAACGTCTCCGACGTAAAAAAAAGCCAAGTTCCTCACACATCTATAAGTGTGTCTGTCTATAAGTCCTTAATTCCAACTTGCAAAAACTAGGCCTGCCTTTAAAAGTATTGATATCAAAATGTGGCCAAGTTACAACTAACAATATTGCCTATCACACAAAATAAACTAGCTCTATTCCAAAGCAATGCTATCCAAACTTTCCTAAATTATTTAATGCAACTTGGCCTTGTGTTTCTTCATCTTACATCTCAAGAGAATGTGGCCAATGAAACTATTGCTACCCACATGCTTATTGTTATTTGTAGGCTACAACGTTTTAAAAAAATATTATTGTTTCTGTATGTGAACATGATTTTCTTAGCGTATATAAATGGTGCATTTTAAAGTCTGTGGCTGTGGCAAGAGGAGGGTCGTAAGCAGGGCCGGATCTAGGGGGGGGCCAGAGGGGGCCGTGCCCCCCCAAATTTTTGCTGTGCCCCCCCAAAACTTTGACCATTGACTTAAAATAATCAATTGCTTTGATCGATCCCTAGAAAAAATCCAAGTTATTATTATTTTTTTTTAACCGATATTTTGCATTCTTTCTCAGTTCAGGAGACTTAGCCAATCATAATGTTCTATTCAAAATATCAAAAAACAACAACTTGGCAATGTATTTCTGATTGGTTGGTTGGGCAGTTTAAAACTGGGAGACTGGGAGATCTGCTGTCACTCTCTACATTTGTTGGTGTTTGTCTGTCACTTGAAGAGGTTAACGTTTGCCCACAGCAAAAATAAATAAAAATAATATAGGTCTAAAAGCTATTCTGTTTAAAAGTTTATAATTAAGCCTGTGTATTTTGAGTCTTGTCTTGTTGTTTCATTTTAGTGGTTTAGTGTTATTACTGTCTGAGGGGCTTAGTGGTGGTGGTTTTACGCAACGTTAGCTAGCTAGCTACAGTACTAGTTTACGTTAGACTAGCTAACCTAGCTAGGTAACGTTAACTGTTAGCTAGCTAATTGTCACCGTTATAGCTAAAGCTAACTAACGGTTAGGTCACTAATGTGTTTTTCTTTCTTTTCTTATTCTCTGTGTTCTTCTTTCCTTTTGGTGACAGTTACCCTACTTGCTTATACGGTATTAGCCTAAATCATTATGCATCGATTTTTGATTACTAAACCAAAGCACAGTAATGTTAACACAAATTCAGCTCTAGTTGTACATACCGGTAGTTCAGAATCTTCATGCTCAGTATCGGATCCTGTGCCCGGTCCCAGTTCGGAAGAAAAGGCAGTCGGGGGTGCTTCCGTGGATCTCGGCCACGATTTAAATGATAACACACCATCTCAGCCAGTTCTAAAAGTATTTCCCAAACGGGAGTTTGGCAAAAAGGCTCGTTCTTTCAACCCAAGCTGGTATCAGTCATGATCATGGCTAGAATATTCAGTGAAACTAGATGCATGTTTCTGCTTCCCCTGTCGCAAGTTTTCAAGCACAAATGACAGAGATCTAGTTTTTACCAAGACAGGGTTTATTAACTGGAAAATGGCATTAGAAAAGGACAGGGGATTATACAGGCATGCATCTAGCCATAGCCATTTGAATGCTGCATGATCATGGACAGAACTGAACACGAGAGTGGAAACTGGTGACACTATATCATGTCTCTTGGGAAAAACACAGGTTGAGAAAAACCGATACTACATCAGAAGCATAGGGGAAGTTGTGCAGTTTCTGGCTGTGAACGAACTTGCTTTTCGTGGAAGCACTGAAAGTCAGTCCGAAATAAACGATGACAGTGATATCTCTGCTGGGCTGTTCCTGAAATTGTTTGAGTACACTGGCTAAGGATTCCAAACTTGCTGAAATAGCAAAAAACATCCCTCAGAATGCAAAGTACACATCAAAAGGCATTCAAAATGAGATAATTAACACTCTAGCCAGTATGGTGTTGCATGAGGTGAAAAGAAAATATGATAATGCAGATACAGTAGGGTTCTGCATCAAATGTGATGGAACCAGAGACAGGTGCAATGTTGAGAATCTTTCACTTGTGATTCGGTATGTCTGTAATTCGGTTCCTGAGGAGCATTTGATTGGTTTACTGGACTTGAGTGGGTTGGATGCAGAATATATAACAACAGAAATGCTCAAACACCTGTCCAGTGAAGGTTACAGTGCTGATAATATAATCAGCCAATGTTATGATGGCGCATCAGTCATGAGTGGGATCAGGGGTGGGGTTCAAGCATTGTTGCAACAGAAGCTTGGCAGGCTCATTCCTTATGTACATTGCTACAACCATCAGCTGCACCTAGCAGTGGTGCATGCCATTCAGGAAGAGCCATGCGCCAAAACATTCTTTGAACTCTCCGGCTCACTACATTCCTTCATTCACCATCATTATGTAGCCCAGAACTATAATGCACCCTCTCTTAAAAGGTTACTCGAGATACGGTGGACCAGTCATTATGATGTAACAAAATGTCTGGTAGACAATGAGGATGCCATCTTGAACATTTTGTCAGCGATTTCTGAAGATAGTGTGGCAGCAATGGCTTTATGCACAGAGGCATCAGGGCTCCTAGTACAACTCAGGAAGCATCATTTTTTTGAAATTGGTAAATTCCTCATCAAAATTTTTGGTGTCTTGAAGCCAGCAAATTCTATTCTGCAGGCTAAGGCTGTGGATCTTTGCAGTGCTGGGGAGGTTATCAGTGCCTCACTGCAAGCTTTAAAAGATATCCGAGAAGATGATTCATGGGATAATTTCGAGATATTAGACAGCCCCACTGCTACAAAAAGAAGGAGAACAATGAGCAAACAGCTCATAGACAGTTTTGTTCTCTCCACCGTTGGTCAAAAGTCCTAGCATTTCAAGCCTTTCCTCATAAAACTTATCTTTTATACCCGGGATCAATCTGGTTGCCCTTCTTTGGACCTTTTCCAGCGCCTCTATATCTTTCTTGTAGTAAGGTCCCCAGAACTGCAGACAGTACTCTAAGGGCCAAATCCACAAAAGGATTGCACAGCGTTTGCCCGGGCAAACCCTGTGCAAATGAGTCAAAAAAATTGCATCCAATCCACAAAGCACATGCAAAGGCTGAAAGGTATAGCAAACTACACCGATGAGCAAATAGCTCCACGGCTGCACCCGTCTCATTTAAATGTATGTAAATTAGGTACTTGCCTGCAAAATTGCCCCAAGGAAGCCTTGCGTGTAATCCACAAACACCATGAGCTAATTGCCACACACAGTTAGAGAGGTGCAAATACCACTTTTGAAAAGCAGGTATTAACCGGACGAATTGGATGATAAACCTCTTAAGGCCTATTTTGTCGCGAATTAGCGACAAACCGACTCTTTTCAGAAACGGCCTGATATGAATGTGCATTGAATAATATAACACAAAACCTCTATTTATTTTTTCTTTTGAAAGTAAATTCCGTCCATAAGGGGATTTAAGGGCAAGACATAACCGACTGATATTTCTGAAAAAAAAAGTGTGGTCTGTCATTTTCATTAAGAACCAATCTGTGTCCTGAAATATGGAGAAAAGCCTGAAACACTTTTTGCAACTGACTCCCAAATATGGTTTCTCTCACTTGGGGTGAGATTCCGCGACTGCAATTTAGCTGCATGTCTCTGCACCTCGTTGATGAGGACATGCAACTCGGCTTCAGAGAAAATTTTAATTTGCGCTTTATCTCTGCCATTGTCGTTGATATTGTGTTCTTGGCACAAGCCAATATATAGGCTGCCACATGGCTAATTGCAATCATCGGTGCAAAGTGCAGAGAGGTGGCAAATTTGTGGGCGTGTTTGCCCGGGCATATCATTGGAGCAAAATCTTTTGTGGATACCGTGGTAAACTGGTGAGGATTGCTTTTGCAATCTCTGTATTAACTTTGAGCTAATTGCCAGGAGCAATCCGTTCTTTGTGGATTTGGCCCTAAGTGTGGTCTGATAAGGGCATTGTATAGTGTGAGTATGATCTCCTTAGATTTATACTCAATACTCCTGGCTATGTATCCCAGCATCCTGTTAGCTTTTTTTTACCGCTACAGCACATTGACCAGACCCTGATAGGCTTTGATCGACTATTACTCCCAAGTCTTTTTCTGCATGTGCACATTCTAGTTTTGTACCCTGCATAAAGTAATCCTGCCCTATGTTTTTATTCCCCACATGTAGAACTTTACATATAGTTATATTGAATTTAATTTGCCAGGTTTCTGCCCACTTCTGGAATTTGTTTAAATCTTCTTGGATTACCTTAGTAGCTTCCAGACAGTTGGCTAAACCTCCCAGTTTTGTATCATCCGCAAATTTAACTAATGTACTTTCAATGTCCGCATCTAGGTCATTTATGTAAATGAGGAAGAGCAGTGGACCCAGAACCGAACCCTGTGGAACTCCACTTCCCACTTTACCCTGCTCAGATAAGATCCCTCCTACTAATACCCTTTGTGTTCTATCCCGTAACCAGTTCCGAACCCACTCTGAAATGCTTTTGGAAGTCTAAGTATATAATATCATAGGCCTTGCTCCCATCTAGACACACGTGCGTGTGGTTGCAAGGATACACACACACACACACAAATATATGCAAACGAGGGGAAAAAGCCTGGGAACTGTATGGCACACACAGTGCCCTAAATAAAAAAGTGCCCCCCCTAAATTTCTGTCTGCCCCCCCAATCACAGCAGTCTAGAACCGGGGCTGGTCGTAAGTGCTTTTGGCTATTAATAGCACCCACCTATTATTGTATTACCCGGCAGTGTAACTGGAGAAGCTGAGGTTTTGGCAAGTGGCTACCCTTTTAAACAATACTGTGTCAAACTTTATGGAGTTTTCTTAAAGCTGTAGTTCATCATTTCAGACAAACATGAATACTGTAATTGAGACGGACTACATCTCATCATTAGGGGCAAAGTGGATCGAGTTAAATACATTCGGCTACTTATTTTATGCGTATTATGCATATACTGTCTGTGACTATTCTGAAATAAATGTAGTCTGAACGTTTTAACCACCCGATTGTAATCACCTCCTTAATTGAACTAGATAACCCAATCCCCTTTGCTCTGAGATTGCAGGGCAAGCAGTAAATTCACCTGGTGAGTAGATCTCCAGAACTGAGTGTGGGCACCCCTGTTGTAATGAAAGGATAGTGGTGGGGTTGGGGTGCTGAAAAATCTCCAATGTTTCCAATTAATTACTCAACTGTGGTAGCCCGCCACAGTTTCAGAATGACTCCAAAATATAGTTTTTACTTTCTTAATAATATTATAAAGAAAAAAAGAAAGTCGCACTCTATATGCTCCAATTCCATTTATTAGTAGGCAACGTTTTGGCAATAAATGGAATTGGAACATATAGACTGAGTGTGTAACTTTCTTTTTTTCTTTCTAATATTATTTTACTGTTAGTCAGCACCTCGCTAAGTTATCTGACTAAGTTATTCCAACAATCATTTCATAATAATAACAAAAATGTTGAAGATATGCTGGTAAACGTTAAAGCATTTACTAAATTGACTGTGTCATCGCCATTCATGTGTATACAACTTATACGACAAAATTCTTCATCTAGTCGCTAATTTTGCTCTCAAAGTACACCAGATTGATGCATTTAACTTTCAAATTTACTAAATTTTCTTCAAGGGGGGCATGGCCCCGGACCCCCCTAGAGGGTTCAGAGTCCTCGAACACTGATCTCCCTTATTTTCAAAGCCCAATGTTGACAGGTATGAAAATGGCTGTAAGTCATCAAGGGTCTGAGGTATCAAACAAGCCTCAAACCATCACTCTGCTGCCAGATATGCAGTAGATATGGATGGATCATTTTAAGGGTTGTTTCTCCTGACAAATGTTCCTATTGAACTCAATAATATTGTAGTGGCGAATGTACCTTCTATGCTTGTTTCCTGTGGCGTGGTTTCAACTAGGTCCGCTTTGGGTGAATAAGTACCGCTGCTGGGAAGACAAACGGGGGTCGAGTTGGAGTCATACGTTGTTGTAAATTCTCACGGGGCTAAAGAAGATGGCTATAGACCCATTTCTTGTTTGTAAACAAAAGAGGATGTGTGCGCAACCCTGGGGCAAAAAGTGTATCACCTTGGCAGGCTATCACAATGCGGTGAACTTGATCATCAACGATTTAACGGACCAAGTGCATCTAATTTTGTTTCTGGTTCTTTTATTTCAATTTCATCTTGGCACAGTTATACAAATTATAGCTAGTGTTAGTCTTATTAGGCTACAACTTTTTTGTTGTAACGGTAGCATATTTAGCTATAGCCTATTTACCTTATAAATGCCTGCAAGCTAACCGTCATAAACTGTCAATTTTTGATCAGCGGCAAGTTGACAACTTAATTTTTAACGTTAGTCCAACTCAATAACTTGGACAGATAGGATACACCACATTAACAATTTTTTAAAATTGTCTAGTCTGCTTGAAATTGATATAGCTAACGTTAGGCTAGTGTAACTTCTGTGTTACGCCGTTAATATTTTATTGTGTTTGGCCAGATAGGAGTCGACATAGCCTGTCTAACGTTAGCTAGCTAACGTTACTTAACACACACAAAGGTGGTGGAGCTGACAACTATTGTGTCAGTAAATTTTCTGTGATGATGTGTTGATAACTTAATGTTTAACTAAAGCCTATCGTTAACCTACTTTTAGTTTTAGCCAGAACAGAAATGGCACTAGTAGTAGCTACTACCAGTGTTTTCTTCTGTAATGGTTAGCTAGCTAGCGTACCGAACCCTGTTATCGGGCAGAAAACAGAAACTTTTGTGAACAACAAAGCTACGATACTGATATTATTCGGGCACATAACGTTACTATTGAACATATTATATTTATTAGATTCAAAAAACGATAAGATAACTTTTAAGCCAATGAACATGTAAGTTAGAAGTGACCGGTAGTCTTTTTTTTTTTTTTAACTTTTAGATGGGACAGTAGGCTAGTAGGCTACTGCCAAAAAAGGGGAGCCGATTAGCGGCTGTTGCAGTGCATAAAATAAGCTCATTATTTTTGTTGTTTTAATAATCAGTTATTAGTTTATTGAATCAAGAAAGATACCTTTTGAATTACCAATATGTTGGTAAGATGGCTGGCTAACTGGATTATTTACACATGGCAGTCCATCTCATTGGATTTATTTCTTCACCTACCGCGCCCTCGAGTGGACATATAAAAAATGGCACTTCTTGATGTTGGTGCTTGCTAGTTGAGTTGATTACAATGAACTAGAGTTTAAAAAAACAACAACACATATTTTGCTAATATTGTGAATGTGCTATAGACAGCAAATATATATATATATTTTTTTTTTTTACCGCATTGGCAAATCAGCTGTCGAGGAAGTTCCAATATGGTTGCGTGCCCGATAATGGGCGCTATCTAGCTACGTTTCTTAACGTTATCCATCTTATTTGTTTTATCCAAGTGTTCACTGGTGTAAACTTGCTTTTTCGGGAAATACGTTGGCTAACTCTAAGATGGTTAATTCTTTAGATTTAACAAAATTAACATTGGCAATCTAGCAGTTAGCAAATGTGAGCGACTAATGTTCCTGTGAGATGCAACCAAGACAGTAACGTTACAGTGGCTAGCTAACGCTAGTCTAGACACAGACAGACCACATCAGTGTTGCCAGATGCCTGAATTAATTTCCCCCCCAAAAAATTCCGAAAATCCCCCATCTTCAATTGAGTCCCATACAATTTTCTCACAATTTCCCCCCATACCTCCTTTTAAAATCCCCCATCTATCATTGACTCCCATACATTTTTTCTTTAAAAATTCCCCCATGAATTGTTAAAATCCCCTAAATTTAGGGGACAATCCCACAGTCTGGCAACCCTGGACCACATGCCCCAGGTTCACAAATCACAGGGTATTCCAAAAAAAAGTGACTAAAACCCACCTCAGCTCATCTACGCTGGAAAACTAATGTTACGGTTAGTCCACCCAATTAGATAGCACACTAAAGTTATAAATGCACAGCGCCTGCTGCCAAACCCGAGATATCTACAGGTAACTAGCAATAACAACTGCTCGGTGATAAATATCGACCTGTGTCTTGACATGAACATATAACCATGCAGCAAGACCTTTTACTTTTTATATCTCATGGCCAACTCGCTAAAATGGTAGGCGTCCATTTCTACATTGTTAGCAAGCTTGTTAATTCTCGCCACTGTCACTTGCATAACTTCGTATTAAATTATAACGTCATTTGATATTAGGTCAAAATAGTCTCACAGTATGTTTTCGGTCATGGTTAGCCACCTACACCATTTGCTTCAAAACTGCAGCTCTAGCCTATGGTCGAAGCTGTCTTTATTCAATTGAGTGCCAGCATAATATACTTCCTGGACACTTACTAAATTGAATAAATATTACACATGTTTACACCAAACTGCTTAGCTATCTCACTGTTGATGTAACTAAGATATTCGAAGTTAAACAAGTGTCCTTCATCATCCATTTCAGCTTCTGCAATTACAAGTTGATGTTGATTTCTTTTGCAACATTGAATATTCTGCCCCAGTGTTGCGTGCGTACCTCTACTGTGACGTTGGTGAGAACCCGGTCTATTGTCCAAGATCCGCCTGGTCTATCATTTCCTGCGCTGATCGACGTTGCTACCATTGTATGAACAGGAGGCTAAATGATTTGAATTGCTGTTTATTTATTTATTCGCCACTGGACAGGTCGTACCCTTTAGTCGAACCCTTTAGTATTCGCTTCCTGTTTTCTATTTAACTTGTGTTTTTTGGTTATTCTATAGTTCAGAATGTATAGCTGACTGTGTGTACTTCTCATGTTTATTACTAGGGATAGCTCCTACGCTGTGAGAAAGCTGTGCTTTGTCGGATTTGCTTTGTAGTCGCATCAATGACCTTCAATATGCACTTATTGTACGTCGCTTTGGATAAAAGCGTCTGCCAAATGATTGTAATGTAAGGTAATGTAATGTCGTGTATTTGCCGGGACCACAGTCAAACAAGTTTTTTATTTGCTCAAATCCAATAAAATATTGATTGTTAATACATTACCTGCTAAGCAGTCCATGGTAATCGGCAAGGTATGAAAATTAATTATGTAATTCATTCAATGAATAGGAGATTTTAAAATATCACCCCTCCCGCTGCTGAATAAAGGCCGTTAAATACGAGAAAGATGATACATTTCAGCCATTCTATCATTAAACATATCCACAGGTGTCCACAAACATTGCTTTTATTTCATTTTCGCTTTTAAAGCACTTCAACTTTCGTTTTTCATCATTAAATGCTTGTTTTGTATCGCCCAACATACTGATACTGAATGATAAACATATACAATTAAAAGTTAAAATGTTATGGTTGTAGTTGCTAGCAAAGCCAAAACATTCCTGCAAAGGGTGTCCATGGCGCCAAGTCCCCAGTTGTGCAGCTCGAATGACGCGTTTGCCACCTCCGAAATGCGACCTCCCACCATAAACTCACGCAGGGTCAGACAACAAACTTTTTACCGTAATTAGCCTAGGCTACTTGAAATTAGAATTTTGCGCATTCGCTTTTCAACTTTTTACCGCAAAACTTTTATCACTCGCAATTCACGCATGCGCTTTTCAACAACGGGGAACAGTCATGGAGCCAGTCAGTTACATACATACAGATATGTAGGCCCGGCCACACTGCGTCCGGACAAAAATAATCCACTTCGAACTCGGCTTACTTTACGTTAGTTGTTGCTCCCCTGACATTAATTGAGTGGCCGATGTCTTCCTCTGGAGAGTGCAGCGATCTGGCCTAACTTCCGAGAAGTAAACAGTTGTAAGTAAAATTTCAATACCAATGAAGTCCCCCTCCCGCTGGTGAAACAACATTGACTGGGCAATAACGACTACGAGAAAGATTATAGCCAATTGACCTGTATATTTACACTAGGGATGGGGAAATACTCAGAATAACACTAAACGTTTGCACTGTGCAAAAAACGTCAAGGGGAGGCGGGGGTGCAATTCACAGAAAGTGCCAGTGACGGGTTTATGCCCTCACAGTTGCAAAAACTGCTACACAGCGGACTAAATAAAGACTACAGCATTGAGAGCATACAACAGGCGTCATAAGGTGCTGGCTTTGCTGAATCTTAAAAAAGAAAAAAAAACGTATATAGCCTATATTCTACAGACACAAAAAATTAAATAGGCCTAGTGTTTATTTAAGTTATGACAAAAGCCCTATTCGGACAGGATAAGTTGTACGGGGGGAGGTGGGGTAAAGTAATTATTACCTGAAGGTCTCCGTTATTTTATTCCCGTCCGAATGTGCCATGTAACTTTTACAGACTGGGCGCTCCCGCGCCAGTAAAGATGTCGCCATCTTTTACCTATACTGTTAAATGCCCTGTGAAAATAAGCCCAGGTTATAGCAATCCCGTGCGAAAAAATCAAGACGTCGCTTTAATTTAAAGCTAAAACATCGCCTCGCGTAACAGAGTATGTTGTGTTCTATAGAATCGTTGATGTTCGCTGAGAAGCAGTCGGGCTTGAGCTGACTTGGCTGCTGTCGTCACTCACAGTCACAGTCTGTGTTTAAGTCTCACATGATTTTGCATCATTCCAGTGCTGTTGCAGTATGTTAGCTCAGTGCCAAAAAGTTAACATTTAACTTTTTCTGTAATCTGTAATCAAATAGTGCTTCGAAGCATTTAGAGGAACGTCAGTTTGAGTTATGCCATGCACACTCACGTTATTGCGTGAGAGCTGATCAAGGAACATACAGTACTAGTCAAAAGTTTGGACACACCTACTCATAGGTTTTTTTTGTTATTTTTATTATTTTCCATATTTTAGAATAGTAAAGACATCAAAACTATGTGATAACACGAATTAAATTATTATTAGACCAAAAAAAAAGTGTTAAATCAAAAAAGTCTTATACAGTATTTTAGATTCTTCAAAGTATCCACCCTTTGCCTTGATAACGGCTTTGCACATTCTTGCCATTCTCTCAACCAACTTCTGTGGTAAACAGGTATTCCACAGGTAAACAGGTGATGCTATCATGACTGGGTATAAAAGGATGTCAAAAGACTTGATATCTTATGTCCAGGTACTCTTACAAGTGACACTATAACCTCTCTGCATTTGAATGGATCTCTATGGAAATTTTTTTTGGGGGGGGGGGGGGGGGGACTAGATTAAGCTGTAAATTACATGGGAATAGTATGGAACCCATGGTTGGCTAAATGGCTGTAATCATCAAGGGTCTTAGGTATCAAACGAGCCTTAAACCATCACTCTGCTGCCAGAAATGCAGTAGATATGGATGGATCTTTTTAAGGGTTGTTTCTCCTGACTCATTTTCCTATTGGACTCTATGGAAAAATAAGTCAGGAGAAACAACCCTTAAAAAGAGTCTTTTTTATTTTCCTAAATTGCCTTGCTTCCAGTAAAAAATAAAGGTGGTTTTTCACTCCACTGTCCCTTTAGATCATTACAACACCACAATCCTGGTGATATCCCTTCGGCTGTCATAGTTCAGACATGGATGATTGATCCTGCATGAACTGCAACTTCTGCAAGGAGCATAAATCAGTTTAGGTGGTTAAGTGTCCTCAGTGTTTGCTTCGGACTAACTCTCCACTTAAATATTCCAGTGTAAGCATGACATTCCATAGTTCAGGTCTTATGTGTGTTAAAATTTATTTATTTATTATTCATTGTTATGTTCAGGGTTGGACTGAGTCAGACATGCTGAGGAAACAGGGGTTATCAAGCACAGAGACCCTGGGGGATCCCTGCATGCTTCCAGGCTCACACCAGAACAGAGACGCTTCAATTTCTGCTGAGCATGGCGGCCCTTTGCAACTCCCCATCCATAAATCAGAGCCATCCCCTGCCCCTCTGGCTCAGAGTGCCCACCCACCAACCACCCTATCCAGGGTGGCTAAGATAGGCCTGCATCAGAGCAGGAGCCCACAAATGATTGGAAAAGAAATGGGACACAACAGAACAGAGATCACCAGGAAGCCACACACTTCTGTTCACAGATATGGAGCTGCTCTCAAGCCAACCATAGCCCTGTCTGCAGGGACAGCTAAAGCAGTGTCCATATCCCAGAGGCCGACACCTCCTTCTAAACCCAAGTGCGGGACTTCTGCATCAGTGGAACCTGAACAGGAGCATGCCCTGGAGAGACAGGTGCCCAGTGCAGACCCACAGAGAAGGGAATTGCTCCAAGGCTTTGTGGCACTTACATCAGCCAATGATAAGGGCATAATCAGTGAGGGGTCACCCCAGAGTGATGGGAGCCTTTGGCCTATGGCCAGTAAGAGGAAGAGGATGCCTAAGAGGGAGGCTCAAGTTCCTACTCACTCAGAATGGGAAGAAAGGATCCAAAAGGGCACTGTGGCACCTGACTGCACCCATGTTGTGAAAACTACCTCTGAACTACTAGAGGAAGCCAAATACATCTGTGGGACCGGGCCTGGGGGAAAGGGGGAAGGACAATTACAACAGATGCCACCAGAAGAGACGCTGACTATCGTCAGTGCGCCAATGAGAGACAGCAGAATTATGGAGCAGGAGGAGATCACAGTGCAGGTGACCAAGGAACCAATGGAGAAAGCGCTACAGGTCAGAAATGCTGACATAAGGGAGGTAAACTAATCAGATTTTCTAACACCAGTAAGGTAAACTAATAAAATGTGCTAAAACCAGCAAGATGAGCCAATCATGGTGAGACAATCAGATGTGCTAACATCAGAAAGGTAAACAAATCAGTTGAGAAAACAACAAGATGAGTCAATGGTAATACAGGAGTTAGAGGTGACTGTTGAGATGTACTGAGAGGGTCATTAAGGGCAAGGGTAATTCTGATTCTGATTCACCAGAAGGGGTCACTGGTGTGCGGACATTCTGCTGAAATCCCTCCTTTCCTGGTTAGTGCTGTGGCTAAAAATATGTCGCCTTGTGGTGCTGCTATCCAATGCCAGCACTGGCATGATACCAGACCATGGGTATCCATGCACTAGAATCGCAATGGTCTTTTAATGCAATATAAATATTAATGATGAAAGAATAAATCATACAGCATCGGTAAATGATTAGATGACAGTTCCCAAATCACTCAGAAACAGCCCCATTCTATCTGCAGCATTATCCATTGAGTGAAGACTTTGACAGTGATAATTATTCAAGTACAGTCTTCTAATGTGTAGTCACATTACAGAGACACGAATGAAATCAACGAATGAAGCATGGCTTCACTGACATGCTGTAAACATAATTAGTTGCTTATTCCATGCTTACCCAGAACTGTGAATCATCATGTGTCTTTCAACAGTCCTCAGGTAAAAAGGAATTCTCCAGCCAGCAGCCACTGTGTCATGAGGACCGATGTCCATCTAAGCTTGCTCTACAAAGTCCAGCCCTGTTTGCAGTCCTCAATATGGCTGACCATCTCTCTGAGAGTGATTCTGTCACCTGCTCACAAGATGGTATCACCATGGTTTCAGCACTCCCCCAAGAGGTAGATTTTCTTCATGTCTTAGGTTTTTGCAGAACATGTGTTCCATAAATGTAATTAAGTTATTATAAGTAATTGTCCAAAAAGGGCCAGAGTGGATGCAGGTTTTTGTTTCAGCCAAGCACTACGACACCTGATTCAACTCACTACTCATGGTCTTCAATCAAGACCTTGATAAGTAGAATCAGGTATCTTAGTGCTGGGCTAAAACAAACACCTGGGCTGTGTTCGGATCTGAAATTTATACTTCCTGTCGTCCCCTTCCCTTGCTTCAAGGGGGGAATCCCCAAATGCCAGGATGAAATATGGCAGCCACACCAAGTGTGATTCGGATCCAATTTAAGAAAGGGGAGGGAGTAATTATATTCCCTCGCTCCCTCATTTATCCTCCCTTACACCAAGGGTGTAAAATGCAAGCTTCCAGCAAGAAGGGAATCCCACAATGCAATGCTATGCATGGAAAAAGTGGGCGATCACCACAGAACTATGTGGCGGTCACATTTCAGCTCTATGGTGTTGCACTTCCGAAATGTTGCGAGGGCGGTTCGGTTCGGTTTTTTTTTGGTTTCTCGTCAATCCTCCCTCGTAGAGCACCTTTTAAGTTTGCTTGCTCCACGTAGCAAATTGCGTCACAAGATAGCTCCCTCAAGGGAAGACAGCAAGGGAAGAGAGCATGTTAAATTGGATTTGAATGCAGCCCAGCACCCACATCAGCCCTTTTCAGCTAAGATTGGATACCCCTGCTTTACATAGTGTGAATCCAGGTAAACTGCCATCTTTGTCATTGAATTGAAGTGCAAAGTAAAATAGCAGTATTTCACCTAATATTGAGATTCTGTCATCAAAAACAATCATGGCCACAGTAGGCCTACCTTATTTCTGGGTATGGAATTACACTTATGTCCTTAAAATGACATTATTTCTTCTATTTGTCTACCCCAAATTGTTTAAACTTTATGTGTCCCTGCTAAATGAGTTTAAAGGCATACTCAACTTTGTTTGAACATAATGTTGTATAGCTACCTGGCACCAATATTAGTCATAATATTCAAGCTCACCTTCATGAGTTGCTCCAGTGGTCAGAAACTGACCAACGATGAATGACGTTTTTTCTCTCTCCATTCACTTCCATTGCATGACGAAAAAGGTCTCAAAAGCACACTTTTAGCACATAAACGAATGCAAACAACGCGGATTATGCCAATATAGAAAATCACGACATCCAAAACCGAACGTTTGAAAAGATAAAAAGGTACATTCACGATATTTTACACTTTTTCCAAACAAAGATTTAGAAGAAGATCCAGACGTTAGTGTTACGGGACCCAAATGCAAGACTCAGAGACGGCTCAGGGGAAAACTCCGCTGGGGAGTACATTTAATGGGACACAGGCAGGGGCAAGACAGAAACAGACATGACAGACAGACATGAGGCAGGAACTAGGCGTGGCAGGAACAGGACGGGTCAGGAACTGGACGGGTCAGGAACTTGGACGGCTCGGGAACATGGAGGGTCGGGAATTTGGAAGGCTCGGGAACATGGAGGGTCAGGAACTAGGAGGATAGGGAGGCCTGGACGTGCCAGACGGGCAGGAGCTGGACAGGTTAGGAACCAGACGGGAGGGGAGTGCCTGGGCATTAACCAAGCTGACCGGAGACAGACGGGGAAAGGGATGGCCTGGACGGAGCCAGGCGGAGGCTGGACTGGAACCAGACCAGTCCGTAGCTCAGCAGGTGCGGGCGACCAAGGTCAGGAACGGACGGGAACAGGCGCGGGGCCCGCGGGCAGGTGCCAGCGCGGAGGCCGCAGGGGAGCCATGGTCAGTGCGGGGTGCCGCGGACAGGAACAGGTGGGAACAGACGCCGGGGACCGAGGATAGGGTCAGGCGCTTCAGCCTGGGGTTCAGGCGCTTCAGCCTGGGGGATCAGGAACAGGAGCAGAGGGACCGCTGTAGGCACAGGGGCGTGCGGCCAGGGCCAGGCGTACAGCCTGGGGGGCAGGCACTCAGCCTGGGGGGGTCAGGAACTCAGACGGGACAGGAACTCGGACGGGTCAGGAGGGAGCCATGGAGGAAGGAGGGAGCCTTGGAGGGGAGCCGCCAGGGGAACAGAAGACAGGACAAGACCAGGGCAGACGGACAAAACAAACCATTAAGAACAAGAACATGCATGACATGAACGAGGAACAAACTCACAAAACCGTTGCAAGACGCGACAAGAACATGACGAGAACATGACGAGAACATGACGAGAACACTGGGAGATCACAAGACCGTCCGGCCCCGAACACAGAATTGGGGCAGACTAAATACTAACACTGACGAGGACAGAACGAGCAACAGGTGAGGGAAGGCTAACGAGGACACGAGAGGGAAACACAATGAAGGTGCGGGGAGTGAGGAACACAAGTGGAAGGAGAGAGGGAAAACACGGGATGGACTCTGAGACAAATGGAAGACCAGGGACGGAACATGGGACCTCACAGTTAGCTTATTAATAGGGAGGGCAAACCGGAGCTTTAGAATGTAGACAGCAGTGAATTCACGTGAGCTTGACAATACATTTCTGACAGAAAATGTAGTTTATTGACTTTTTTACTTCACTGCTGTGGTGATAAAACTTACAAGAAGTAAGTGCTAGTGTATTGTTAGCCGTATGAGGCTAGAATGATCAAGCTAGCGGAAACCAATAGCATTAACACATAAAAAATGGACTTCTAACGTTACTTGTTCAATTGAATGGTAAAAATTGTGATATCAATTGTGGTCAGTGGCACCGAAAATTTCTGTCACCATCGATAAACGGCAAAACTCCCAGTAGAAGATGGAATTAAATCTTTAAAAGTTATATATTTTCTGAATCGTTATCAACATCCCTGGGTCACTGTCGATGGGCCGATGTGATCTGGGCATAGAGTTCCTATGTAAATTACGTCAGAAGCATTCAGCCTTGTTATTTTCTACCTGAACATTATAGTGTGGTCGTCACCGTTAACATGATTGGGAGCCTGAAATGTCAATCTTCAGAATCCGTTTAAACCTTTCACCAATAATCTGGGACTTTTAAGTTATAAGGCGGGATATACAGAGTGCCGAGTGAACAAGTCAACTGCCAGAATGACCGCGAGACACTGAATAGAACAAAATACTGGCTGTGCTGATCTGTTTTCGGTGCCGTCAGAGTCCTACTTTTATCATTGATCGAATGTTGGGAAAATGTGAGTTTAAAAGGTGCAAAAACAGTCCGTATATCACATTAAAATGACATATAAGGACAGTTATTGTCCATAATATGTTTATTTAAGGTTAAACTGACATTTTAAGCACAATATTTATGTTGATTTCCTGAAATACATTTTTCGGTTGTCCTGGGCTGTGTTCGGAATCGCTCCCTATTCACTATATAGTGCACTATTTAGGGTGTCGGCCATTTTGTAGGGTGTCCAAAATTCAAAATGTCAATTTGACACCCTAGTTAGTGCACTCAATATCCCCCACAATGCACTGCAAAATGTAGGGTACAAACGATGTACACTACATGACCGGAGATATTTTTTTTGTCAAGATGGCGACGGCTGAGCCTGCGCTGGTCTACAAATGTAAATATAAATGCAAGTTTCATCTTGTAGCCTATATTAAATCAGTTTAATCGGCTTTATAACCGAAATATAAATAAACGCGGTAGATTAAATATATTACAAAGTGTTAACTATTTTTTTAATTTAACAATTATTACTGTTTAATGGAAAATGCAACTTAATTAGCTAGCTAGCTACCTAGTTACCTAACTTACCTATCTACCTACAACGAGACAACAAAACCCTTGTTCAAAATAAAAAAAGAAAACTTTTTTACCGTTTCTTGCATGCTTTCTCACCAAGCCGGTGACCGCTGTCACGCAAGCGTTGCGCGTTGCTAAGTAACCTATTCAGACTATGTAGTGTCCGAAATCACCTCCTTCTTTTCCACCAGTGAATCCCTATATAGTGCCCTATGTACATTCCCTAAGTAGTGTATAGGGAGGGAGTGAATAGGGAGCGATTCCGAACACAGCCCTGCTTATTATTAACTTCCTAGTTTCGTTCATGCAACTAGTTCTCAGAAAATAGTTCTTCAAAATCAAATCAATCAAAAATTGGTTCAAAAGTTGCAAACATTCGGTTCTGGATGTCGTGATTTTATTATTGGCAAAATCTGCGTTGTTTGCATTGGTTTCTGTGCTAAAAGTGTGCTTTTGATACCTTTTTTGCCATGCAATGAAAGTGAATGGAGAGAGAAAAAATGTCATTCTTCGTTGGTCAATTTCTGACCACTGGAGCAACTCATGAAGGTGAGCTTGAATATTATGACTAATATCTGTGCCAGGTAGCTATACAACATTATGTTCAAACAAAGTTCAGTATGCCTTTAATGTTTAATATTCGCCTAAAAGTTTTGGTCATTAACTTGCTTTTTTTTTTTGTTCGAAGGTGACTCAAACAGATACAATGGTTGTGAGGGGAAGCACCATAGTGCCAGTTCAGAGACGAGTCCGAGACTCCCACCATTGTGGTCTACAAAGGTTTTCCTTCTTGGGAACCTGGATGCCCAAAACCAGGTAAGCCTGGTTTACCGTCTTGAGTCTATAGATAATAATGGTCTTTTGATTTAAACAAATAAAAGCTATTGGCTCTCCACAGCTAGTCTGAAAAACTCATTTTAATTTCTTATCTCTGGGCTATCAGCATGGACTGTCAAAGTTGTTGTCTCTAGCGAGCAGGAGCCAGCAAAACGTACGGGTTACGGATGTAACCCTGGTTCTATGAATACGGTCAACACGCCACGGTATGGGTCATCCACGCCGAGAGGAGGAGCTGCTAGGAGACTGTTTATCAAATTAACCACCACTATGGGCGGAACCACGTCACGCCATAAATATGGCGCTTGTACGCCGCCCGACCTCTTTTGCCGACTTGAGGGCACTTGCCGTCCTGAGGGCGCAAGGTTCCCTGCCTGACCACGCAGCGTGGCGTGTTGACCGTATTCATAGAACCAGGGTTACATCCGTAACCCGTACGTTCTATTTCATACCGGTCAACACGCCACGGTATGGGTCACAGAGTACCAAATAACGTCAGGCGGGGAATGTAGTGGGGTAACCAGGACCGCAGGGTCATAGCATGAGTGCGGATCCCGTCAAATAAAATACACCACTGGCTGCTGTTCTACCAGAAGAGCAAGCTCAAGTGGGAAAACGTGGAACATAACCATCGGGTGATAAAAACCCTGAATCATCACTAATTTATATCTGAGGTTGCTCCGCTGCCCCGAGGACAGAGGAGGCAACCGATGCTGATGACACTACGTCCAGGCTATAAAACCTGGCGAAAGTGAGAGATGAGGCCCAGCCCGCCGCTGCACAAATATCAGCGAGTGGGGCGCCACGTAGTAAGGCCCAGGAGGTAGCTACACCCCGAGTGGAGTGAGCTACCACGCCTGAGGGAGGGGGCACGTTAGAGCTGCTGTAAGCCGTGGAAATCGTCTCTACGATCCAGTGGGCCAAGCGCTGTTTAGACAGGGCAAGCCCCTGCGTAGCCCCTCCATAACCCACAAACAGGTTATTCGTTCTCCTAACCGCACTTGTGCGGGAGATGTAAGACCGCAGGGCCCGGACAGGGCACAGTGAGTGCAGTCTGGCCTCTTCAAGGGTCTCATGGGGAGGAGGATGAAAAGCCTCCAACACGATTGGCCGAGACACGTAAGACCGCGAGAGGACCTTAGGCCGAAACGCGGGGTTGGGGCGCAGAGAGACCGGTGAGCTACTGTCCCCCAACTGCATACAGGCTGGGTGTATTGACAGTGCGTGCAGCTCGCTCACACGCCTCGCGGAGGCGATAGCGAGCAGGAAGGCAGTCTTAAAGGAGAGGAGCTTTAGGCTGAGCCCCTCTAGGGGCTCAAACGGTGGCTCAGTGAGGGCATTCAAAACCAGCTGCAGGTCCCATGAAGGGACTGCGTTAGATCTAGGCGGCCGAAGCCGCCTGGCTCCTCGGAGGAATTGGCTGGCGAGAGGGTGAGCTCCCACTGTCCGGCCCTCGATACGATCATGGCGGTCCGAAATGGCCGCCAGATAACCCCTGAGCGTGGATTCTGCCAGACCTTCTTCAAAGAGGGACTGGAGAAACGCCAAAATGACTGATACCTCGCACCGGGTCGGGCTAGACCCGTTCGTTTGGCACCAGCGGCTGAACCTGCCCCACTTCCCGGCGTACAGCGCCCTCGTGGAGGGGGCCTTAGACGCCTGAAGTGTCTCCAGCACTGCTGACTCTAGGCCCTGCGGGCACCTCCGCCCACGGGCCAAACATGCAGGTTGAAAAGTTCCGGGTTCGGATGCCACAGCAGGCCCTGGGCCTGCGACAGCATATCCGCCCTGGTTGGGAGGCGCCAGGGGGTGCCCTGTAGCGACTCCCTTAGGTCCGCCATCCATCTCTGCTGGGGCCAGTTGGGGGCAATCAGCAGAACCTGTGCCCCTGAGTTCCTGATCCTTGCCAGAACTGTGGGCAGGAGAGGCAAGGGGGGAAAAGCATAGAGCAGGGCTGGAGGCCACTGGTGTGCCAGCGCGTCCACGCCCAATGTCCCCGCCGTGCCCACCATTGAGTACCACAGGGGGGCAGTGAGCATTCTCCCTGGATGCGAAGAGGTCCACCTGTGCCTCCCCGAAGCGGGACCAAATGGACTGCACGATATCTGGGTGCAGGCGCCATTCCCCTGGTCTCGGGCCACCCCTGGACAGCATATCGGCTGCCACATTGGCTGTGCCCGGCACGTGCACTGCCCTCAGGGACATGCCTTGAGCATGTGCCCATAGCAGGATCTGGCATGCTTTCGCATGCAGGGTTGGGGATCGAACCCCACCCTGGCGATTTATGTAAGCGACCGCCGTGGAGCTGTCTGTCCGGACAAGAACATGTCTGCGCCAGACCACTGGGCGGAAATGGACCAATGCCCGAAGCACTGCCTCCATTTCTAGCAGGTTTATGTGTTTGCCTGCCCATAAGGGGCTCCACAAACCCTGCACGGACTGGCTCCCTCTGACGGCTCCCCAGCCGGTCTTGGAGGCGTCCGTGGTGATCGTCACCCTTAACCCTACTGGCCCCAAGGGAACGCCCTCCTTGAGGCCAGGGGTGGTGAGCCACCAATCCACTGGCTCCAGGCACTTCTGGGTAATAGGGAGGAGTCGCCGCCCGTCTTCGTGCGGGCTCATTCCTTGTGCCGTCGCCCAACGCTGTAACGGGCGCATATGCAGCAGCCCAAGTGGCACAACCTGGGCGGCTGAGGCCATCAGGCCGAGCAGCCTCCGGCAAAGTCTCACTGTCACCTGCCGCCCTGCGGCAAAATGGGACAGACTCTTCATCAGCACCTGTTGCCTCTCTGGGGTTAGAGAGGCCCGCATGGACCCCGAATTCAAAACTAGGCCCAGGAAAACCCTCTCTCTGGAGGGGGTGAGGTGGCTCTTTTCCCTGTTCAGGGTCAGGCCCAAGCTGGCCAAGTGGGCCAGTACCGACCTCGTATCCTCTCTCGCTCGTTCCACTGACGGAGCACAGATTAACCAGTCGTCCAGGTAGTTCGCAATGCGAATACCTTGGCGACGGAGTGGGATCAGTGCGGCATCCATGCACTTCGTAAAAGTGCGTGGGGCCAGGGCTAGGCCAAAGGGGAGGACCGAGTACTCGTACCCTGTGCCCCTGAAGAAAAAGCGGAGGTACTTCCGGTGATCCCGGTGTATGGGGATATGGAAGTACGCATCCCTCAGATCCACAGAGGTGAACCAATCGCCATCTCTCACCTGAAGGAGGAGACTGGCGAGGCGGAGCATGCGGAAGGGCAGATGCTTTAAAAAGCGGTTGAGCCCTCTCAGGTCTAGGATGGGGCGGAAGCCCCCATCCTTCTTGGGAGCCAGAAAATAGGCTGAATAAAACCCCCGTCCCACTGCCACCGAGGGCAGGGGTGTTATTACTCCCTTCTCTAGCAACACCAGAATCTCGTTGGAGAGAGCTCGCGCAGCAGCCCCGTTTCTCACCCGAGTAGGAATAACCCCGCAAAAGCGGGGGGGGCCTGGTGTTGAATTGGAGCCTGTACCCCGACTCCAAAGTGCTGAGCACCCAAGGACATCGGGTACATAGGCGCCACTTTGCGAGATGAAGAGGGGAAAAACGCGGTGCCGGAGGCTGGTAACCGTCACCGACGGGACCGGCCTCGGGAAGCTGACTTACCGGGGGGGTTTCCGGAACCGCGCCCCGTCCCGCCAAGAATGCCCGGGCCTCGGCTCCGGGAAGCCGGATGAAGGCCCCTGAAAGGCCCTGTGCACCCCAGTGGGGGTGGGGCCTGAGGCTGGGGGAGCTCCGCGAAAAAAACGGTTCCCGAACGCCCCGCGTGCTGGGGGCCGCGGGGCTGGAGCCCGTCCTACTGCCCCCAACATCTCTCTCGCCCTGCGTGACTGCTCCAAGGCAGCCTCTGCAGGCGGCCCAAACACCTGCCCCGGAACTACTGGGGCGGTAAAGGCTGCTACCTGTTCCTGGTCCGCTAGACCGGACTGAGCCAGCCACACCTGGCGGCGTGCCAGGACGAGTGAGGACATGGAGTGCCCCAGGGCTTGGGCCTGAGCACTAGCCCCGCGCATCATAATGTCCACCACACGCAGCGTCTCTCTTGCTGAGTCACTGGGGGCAGCGGAGGACATGTCCTGCAGCATACCCTCCAGGTACACCAACAGTAGTGCGTTGGTGTTGGCCAGTCGGGCCGCAAGGGCGGCGGACTGATAAGCCTTACACACCCGCTTGTCAGTAGCCCTGCATCGCTTATTGGGATGCTGGGAATCAGTATTAGACCTATAGGTAGCGCCTGCGAGCAGCGAAAACATAGGCCCAATCTGTGGAGGGGCCGCCAACCCATAGGACGCGGCACCCGCCATATTGGCCAACTGGGTCCTGGGGAGCCCATAGGTCCCAGGAGACTGCCAGGATGCCTGTAGTTCTGTCAGAAAATCGGGCAGAGGTGGTAATGCCTCTGCCCTCGGCCGCTGAACGCCGCGGCTGAAAAGTGAGGGAGCAGGAACCGCCACGGGGGGAAGGCGAGCATGCTCCGCCGCCCTGAGAATCACCGCCCGGTCGGAGGGATCCAAGGGCGGGAGCTCAGAAGCGCCGTTGCTTTCCTGGCCAGACACTGACCCCTCCTCAGTCCCAGACTGTTGGGGGTCCGTCTGACGGTACAGGCTATCCGACGCCGTCGTAGACAGCTCGTCAGGGTGACGGCAGGAAGGTCCAGGCAACGGGCCCCAGGGGTCCCGGGGCCTGGGTGACTGCTGCTGTGATGCTACCAGCCCCTGAAGGGTCTGCTGCATCGCCTGCACCTGCAGCTGAAGCTGATGGAACTCCGGTTCCTGATGCTTGCGCTTTCTAGTGCGCTTCCTGGCCCCAGCCCCCCAAGCATGTGGCTCCCTATCATGCTCCACAAACGCTGATTGCCCAGGTGCGACGTCCTCCCCAGACGTCCCACCATCTCCCGGATTCTGTACACCTTCCGACATGCTTAGCCCGGAAGTGTGTCCAACACCAAGCCAAGGGCCCGAGTCAGTGGTACTGAAGGACCGCGAGGGGGTGTGGAAGCCTCAGGCAGCGTCTGCTCTCACGAGCAGAGAGGCCCCTTCCGGCTGTTTTTTTATTTTTTATTTTTTTATTTTTTTAGCTGGAGCGGCAGCGTGCTGCCCACCACCAACAGGAATGGCGTATGTCCAACACCAAGCCAAGGGCCCGAATCAGTGATACTGAAGGACCGCGATGGGGTGTGGAAGCCTCAGGCAGCGTCTGCTCTCACGAGCAGAGAGGCCCCTTCCGGCTGTTTTTTTTTTTTTTTTTTTTTTATTTTTTTTTTTTAGTTACTGTATTGTTGCTGTGCAACTAACGAGTAAACCAACACAATGCCTAATATGGCTAGCATAAACAGAAAGATATTAGTACAACCAATAATAATTTCTGTATGAAAAAAGAAAAACGACAGCCCTCTGCCTTCCACTTATACCGACAAAGGAAATAAATTAATCCTTACCGCGGCTGAAAGCAAACAGAAGGATATCGAACGAACAGCAACAAACCGCGTTGCTGGGGGAGGGAAAGCCCCGGAAACTTACTCCGAACAGGACGTAGCTCCGGGCGCTCGGGAGAGGCAAGAAAAAAATCGCAATTATCGCAAACTAACAAACACAGTCGCAGTCTCAACCTCGAGGAGGCAAAAAGAGGTCGGGCGGCGTACAAGCGCCATATTTATGGCGTGACGTGGTTCCGCCCATAGTGGTGGTTAATTTGATAAACAGTCTCCTAGCAGCTCCTCCTCTCGGCGTGGATGACCCATACCGTGGCGTGTTGACCGGTATGAAATAGAACATGGTCCCTCCTAGCTGGAGGTTGGAGTCGGTTGTCACAATTCTCCCTGCCTATTATATTTTAAAACATTGTTACTACAAGTCTCTGTAGTGTAGGCTACAGTAAAGGTACAATAACATTTTGTGAGCAAGTATTGTTTTCTTCCTGATGATGTGCTCTTTTGGGGGGAAATGTGCAAAGTGGGCTATAATTGGCAAACTTAGCACCTACCAGAAAGAATAGACTAATAAAGAGTATTCCACTCAATGGAATACTCTCCCCAGTGACATCAAGATGTGCATCAATTCTAATGCATTTTCTCAGGCAGCTAAAGCTTGGATAAAGGCACATCAAAACTGCCAACATTAGAATATGTATGAATGTTAAAATAAAATACTTGTATATCATATGGAATTAAATTTTTACTCTGGAAACAGTTTTATATTGTACAGATTGTTTATTGTGTATTTTGTTATGACCTGCCAAGGGACTGCAGATGGAAATTAGCTGTAGCTAACTCTGGTGTGATGCATCATATTTCACTTTGTGAAATGTATGTTAAAAATTGCACATGGTCCCTGTGAAATAAATGGAATAAATAAATAAAGAATAAATATAGCTTACTCATGAAAAAAGTGTGCTGGAAATAAACCAATATTTTTTTGATGATGAAGTGTGCACACCATGGTAATATGAATAAAACTATTGGATTTTGTACTAACCCATATCATTATTCTTAGGCTAGTGGGCTCTTAGTGGACTTATTTTTTCATTGTAGTTCAATAGTTCAATAGGAAAATGAGTCAGGAGAAAAACCCCTTAAAGTGGTAACTTTAAGGTGTTTTTTCCCAAAGTGCTGTAGGCTACAGCGTGTAGAGTTTGTCCATTCCCAATTCTTTTACGACATCGCTGACGGCAAGCTCGAGTCTGTGGGCACTGCAGTGCCATCCTAGGATGTTGTGGAATATATCCTTCAGTCTGCTTTTGCAGCCTAACATGACAGAAGCGCCATCGCATGTAATTCCGATGAGGCACTTGGCTAGGAAGTCCTCGCTCAAATTCACCTTCGCTAATGCTGACAATAAATGTTTCACAATGCCCGCAGCACTCAAATCATCCAACTCAACCAAGTCCACAAAAATATTTGCTGGTGTATTCATTGTTTCTAGCTGAAATCTGACGTACACAATCAAAGCAGCTTTTTTGTTCAGACCGGTAGCCTCGTCTAAGAGCAGACAAATTTTTGGAGCACACTTGACTATCATTACGAATGTGTTTTTCTTCATTTTGACTACGATGTGTTGCTGTATACTGCTACACGCAACGTTTGAGTGCAGGATTCTCCCCATGTCAATGCCATTTAATTGCTGACAGTCGATTTCCTGCTCAAATCCGTATGCTGGTCTGTTCCTTTTTAGGGGTGGGAATCGATTCCTCGGAAGTTGTCCGATTCCTCGGAATCGTACGCCTTCGAGCTTATCGATTCTCTTATCGATTCCAGCATGTATTCCCGACAGCTACGCATTGCAAAACAACGTCATGTCATGCGCGCCGTCGTTTTTCATTCAGTCAGCACATGATGGCAGGCAGAGTTTGGCGCCCCGTCTAAAAATATAAAATGTAAACGTCATTTTTTAAAAACTAATACTACTGCTACTGTCATTTAAAAATCAATAGAAAATGTGTTCGCGTAAGCTCCATTTTGTGATCCGTCTTCGGAAATGATCAACTATTCAGAACTATAACAGATTTGTGGAGTGTGTGGACTTCCCTCCGGAGTCTATAACCAAATACAAGTGTAAAACTACAGTGTTATGATTGGCGGTAGACTAATCTGACAACGATTGCCTGCTTGGCGACGCACAGATGAGTAGCCTAGATTTGGAAAGCGAATAACTAACCTAAATTAGCTAAATGATAATCTTCAATCTTCGTCATCTTCAGCTAATAAGAGAAGCCAGCTTGCCTCAGGTAACGTTAAAGATCTCATCTTTCTTCCATGTAAATGTATCGGCTAAATGAGATTGGGGAGAATGGTGACAGTTGAAACTGTTCTGATAATACAGAAACCAAAGCAAATGTTAAGGTGCAGCTTATGAAACACGCCTCGGAGCGTAACTAACTCAAGTAAAGTAAAGTTTGCAATCTTTGTTAGAGAATGAAACTACTAAATATCCCAATCACAGAGCAGCGGTTAAACAACAATATTTTAGCCATCTTTTTTTATCAGTTAAACCGATAATTTATCCTCTCTTCTCGCGTCCTTTTTCATTATTTTCTGGTGTCTCTTATTTTCTTTGACGTCTGATATTTTTAAGCACTCGTATTGATCAAGCCAAATTACATTTATAATGCCATTTCAATTTACAGAATTATACAATTCTGACTGTTTTATTGGATGCTGTGCACAGGCATAAATATAGCAGATAAATATTTTCCATGATATGACTAAGAAATATGAATGAAAAACAATGAATAACCACCCAATAGTAATAGTTGGTCTTTTAATAGCCTGGGAGCAAATAATATTTAAGGAATCTATAAAGAATCGGATCGATAAGCGGAATCGATAATGGCATCGGTATCAATAAAATCTAACGATTCCCATCCCTATTCCTTGTAGCCTCCTTGTACGTGTACATAAGCGGTGGTAGCTATATGTTGACTTTGGGCGTTAACAATAGACTGCTCTAAACAGTTCCCCTTAGCTTTGTCCATAATGCTACATTCAGCTGCGTGCGCCTTGGTCCAAGCATGTTTCACAATCTTTTTCCTCAAAGCCCGTTGTTGTTGTTTTGTTTTTTTTACATCAGATGCAGAAGAGTTCACAGTTCCCGTCACCCATTCTTTAGCTAGCTTCGTGCCCATAGTTTTCTCAGGACCCAATGAACCTACCTGACTGCAAGTTGCACACCCAAAGTTAACTCCTTTCCGTATTAGCCATGGGTGGGAGGTTTGATGAATTTTAAATTGTTCATCAGTCGACAGGGTGGGTAGCACGCCAGTATTGGATCCCTCGCTCTCCTCAACCTCGTCTGATGAGCCATCCCCACTGCTCCGCTCCTTTTCTCTCACATCTAGGCCTACGTTAGCATCCACAACCGCAGCACCAGCACTGTTAGCATGGCTCTCTGCTCGTTCCTCAGCTGGATTTGACGGTTCGGCTTCGACTCTGCTCCGCTTAGGCGCCGGGGGTTCAGAGGGTTTTGTAGCTTTGCCAAAAAACATTAAAATATTACTGTCTTTTGGCCATTTTATGATTTTTTTTCTCCAGCAAATTGACGTTTCTGACTTGCCTACACTGACTCAAGTTTAGTTTCCTTTTAGTAGGCCTATAACGTGTGACGTTTTTTTTTTTTTTTTTTTTTTCACGTCAGCCAATTAAAATCAGATGGGCACAACGTAGCCTAAACTAGCCGGTAGCCTATGACACTTTTATAAAGTGTAAATTCACTTTGTATAAAGTTGGTTATACGTTATTTAAAAAATCTTGTAAAAAATGTAAAAATACATAAAATAATTTTCTTTTTCAGATTTAGAGGTCCCGGAACGCACGTGGCTCAAAATCAGAGGTGCCGGAGCTGAGCTCCGGCCAGCTCCGGCACAAATTAAGTGCCGACTTCAACCTAAGTGTATGTAAACTTCCACGTTAGCATGTGATAAGCTGCGATCATATGCCAAAGTGTCTGTATGTGCGAGTGTAGTCTATTGCAGAAATATCGGACAGACCGACTCTACTAGCTGCTGGTCGCAGCTAAAAATGACTCCAGTAAAAGTAGAAAGTCCCCCATTCAGACACCAGTTGATTAAACTACAAAAGTATCTGATTTAAAATGATATGATGTCATGATAGCATCACCTGCTTATCTGTGGAATGTTCCAAACAGGTGTTTTTAATTAACTTCCCAGTCCTTTTTTTTTTGGCCGTCCCAACTTTTTTGGAACGTGTTGCAGGTATTAAATTTGGAATTTGTGTATATTTACAAAAATCAATAAAGTTGATAAGGTAAAACATTACATATTTTTTCTTTGTACGGTTTTCAATTAAATATATAAATAAAAGACAATTTACAAATCACTACTTTCTGCTTTTATGTGCATTTTACATACTGTCCCAACCTTTTTGGAATTGGGGTTTGTAGTTTACAACTAGTGTTTAATGTAGTTTAAATAGTGTTTACTACCTGTGGCCTATGTATTTACATACATTTACATCCATGCAGCTAATTTGGATGCACAGCACGAGTCAGGAGTCGTGGGACCGTATTTGTTGCACTCCTTTGATAGCTCCCAGTGGTTGGGAATTTTTAGAATGAGAAGGGAAATTGAATAGAATATTCGAATATTTGTGCCATTGTCTTTCCCGTCACCTTTCCAGACAGAGCACTCCTTTTTGCCAGCCAATTCCAGAAACAAAGCGTGAAGGAGTAGGCTAGTGTTGTGGTGGCTCACTACTGGTGATATCACACTGTTGCACACTTTTGTGGCACATCCTCAGTATGTTTGATAGTTTGTGCAGTTTTTCAGGCTGTACAAAGTGAATCTTTTAGAGAATACATACAGTAGCCCCTAGGTGATTGTCTCCTGGAAGTCATCAATGGCTTTAAAATGAAGTGGCAGTTCCCCCAGTGTGCAGTTGATGGGTCCCATATCCCCATTCGAGCCCCAAACAAGAAACACAGTGATTATTTTAATTATAATGGCTGGCAATCAGTGATCTTACAAGCAATGGCGGACCATAAATTCTGGTGAGATCACATAGCCCTATATAGTATATATCTTTGTGTTTTTGTTTTCTGTGCATAAAATTATTCGTAGAAATATAGGCTCCAGGGCGTTTAACTACTCTTTGAAAAGAAAAAGTAATAATAAAAACATGGATAGCAAAATACTCTATTAATAACAAAGTTTTGAAAACATGCATCTTTTACCCAGTGCAAATAAATAAAAACAGAAAAAGGCCAAAAAAACTTTCTTTTGCATTAACCAGTTACCGGCACATCTGTATTTAATGTGTCGCATGAAGCACTAACAAGACATCAACAGGTCACTTTGCGTGCAAAAATCCTGGCGAATTGTATCAGAATTAAATACCACGTACAAAGAAGGCCTGTATATGATGTCAAAAAAATGGATACCATGTATTTTTCTTGTTTTTACATTAAAAAAAAAAAAAATCATAAAACATATCTGATCTGTGCCAGATGTCTGGAAAAAATCGGAATCAGGTCGTATCAGAGTGGTAGTGTAAATGCGGCCTTTGTAATAGAGCTAAAACAAAATGGGTCACAACTGACCCCTCCTATATTGAACAGGCCGTGCACATTCGATACACTGTACCATCATGTCTGATCTAATACTTTTATACCTAAGCTGGATCAAATATTTTATTTCAAGCATTTTAACTGGATAGACACCAGTGCAATTTGCAGAATACTGAAAATCAAATTTAAGTAAATACACTATATGGGCAAAAGTATCTCGACACCCTTTGGTCTGGGGCTGTTTTTCATGGTCCCTTAGGTCTATTGAAGGCAAATCTTGTTGCAAATGCTACAGCATACAATGACATTCTAGATGATTCTGATATTCCAACTTTGTGGCAACAGTTTGGGGAAGGCCCATTCCTGTTTCACAATGATAATGCCCCCATGCATATAGCGAGGTCCATACAGAAATGGTTTGTCAAGATCAGTGTCAACTTGACCGGCCTGCGCACAGCCCTGACCTCCATCAAACACCTTTGGGATAAATCAACTGAAAAGCAGACTGTGAACATCAATGCCCGACCTCACTAATGCTCTTCTGGCTGAATGGAAGCAAATCCAGGCAGCAATGTTCCACCATCTAGTGGAAAGCCTTTACCGGAGAGTGAGGCTGTTGTAGCAGCAAATGGGGGACCAACTCCATATTAATGCCCATGATTTTGGAATTAGATTTTTTTAGATACTTTGGCCATGTTGTGTATCATTATTCAGAACAAAATTATTCTTTCATATGTTTTTGTAACACATTTTGTTGAAAATTATCAGGGACCTTCTGAAGTGTTTCCAACCTTTACCTGAATCGAAAGAATTAAAGTATTTCAAACAAGTATCTGACCCAGTCAGTTTGATATCTGTTGGAGAAACCCAAAATTAGCAAGTAGCAGCAAGCAGCATGCTTGCCTTCCGACCTACAGAGGAAAACACAAATACATTACCTGGTGTTCTCTCCCCCCGCCTCCCGAAACTCAATCTCGTAACCTGTTTAACTCATAACATGGCTGCCACCTCCCCTCCCTGGATTTTACCTGTGGGGGTGTGGCCAGGACCCAAGGTTAACTCAGTTTCAGGCAGCCTGCTAATGACTATGCTGTCAGTGTTCTCCACGCCCCCGCTTAGAAGGGTGAGTGACAAAGTGGCAGATAATTACCTGGGCTGGTACACTCTGGGCTCCCCAATACAGGGCAGTCTGGAACCAGGACACCCACTCACTTCCTGCACTGACTCCACGCTCTTGTTTAATTGACACATTTACTGCCTGTGAGAGCCATGCCCCATTCCATTCACAAAACACAAGAAAACAAAAAACACCTTTCAATTACAAGCTTGATGGGAGGAGGGAGGTCGGTGGAAAGTGTCTGATGGACATGGAAGAGAGATTTTATAAGGGGAGGGTCCTGTGGAAGGCAGATATGGAGGGGCTGGGAACGGTGCTTCATGGTTTAGGAATGTTCACTTTTATGAATTGAGGACAATTGACTTGGGGGGTGGGAGTTTGCTCGGTAGGTTCGACGTGCAGGCTAGTTTTTCGGGGGGGGGGGGGGGGGGGGGGGGGTGGTAGGGAGTGATAAATCTATGAACATGTCAGCTGTGATAAATCGTGGCTGTTGGGTTGGTAGCAGCACCAGAGGAGTGGCGCAAGGCCTTTTTAGCTATGTAGGGCCACACACAGAGTATGGGATTTTTTTCCTCTAGTCCTCCTGTCTGCAGGTTCAAAGAATGGCCAAAAGTTATGGCAGGGAAGATCCAAGTAAATAAACCTTCTTCGCCTGCTTTCTCGGGCTGTCACATTTACATTCGAAATTCGAATCATATTCGAATAGGTACATTGAGGGCCATATTCGAACGTCAAAGAGGTTCAAAATAAAACAAAATAAGTTGACGTCATGCGCGGTGCGTTCTGAGGCGAGCATAAGTGTATCATTGTACACAACAAGTAAATCTTCGTTTCCCAATGAAAACTGGTCTTATCCGTTCTCTACATTACAGATGTGTACTAATTACCAGCTGGTCTTGCTAGACTTATTAGCGAGCTACTAACACAGATCATTAGTTGTTATTTTCTTTTTCTCGCCAGAAAAAGAAAATTATATTTCAGACACAACGATTCAGGGTCTGGATCCAGGGTAACAAATTCCAGTGCTGTCGCCAATATTGTTTAGTCAACGCTAACACAATGTCATGTCATATTCACATTGTCTCAGTTTCAGTAACTTTAGACACTGCTCGTTTCTCTCCTGAGAAGAGAGAGGAGCTCTTCATCTTTGCGCTGCACACAGATGTTTTAAATGACACACTTCATCCCACGTCTGCTCATTTTTAGCTCAGGCCAAACTATACAAATGAATCTTAAAAAAGTAAAATACATACACTAGCTAGGCTATGGGAAACACAATGCATACTGTAGCTAGGCTATGGGAAACACTAACATTGCAACTAATGTTAAATTGTAAATAACAAATCTACTACAAAACCTAGCCGGCAGTTCGTAAGGATCCACATCGTTTATTGAATGCATCTTGTCAATATAGCTTTTTTTTTCTATTCATCTCCCGTTAAGGACTTAAATGGCCCTCTGGTGAACATACCCGAGAATTGCATCATAATTAATATAATTTTGTTGACGCTGTATTTAAATAATATTGTTAATAATATATATTTGAAATTATTGAACCGAATATGTAAAAATTTAAATTTCATTTTTGGGTCAACGTGACAGCCCTACGTGCTTTCAGTCAGAATTCTTTCCCTGGCCATGTGAGCCACAGGTTACAGTATGACACACCAGCTCTGGTCGCCATGAGTCCATGTAGCAGAGAGAAAAGTTCATGGTAATATTCAGGTGCAGTCCATATATCCATATACGGGGAGGTCAGGCGCACATGCTTAAAAATAAGCTTGTTTTTAGCTTTTAGACTAACATTGATTGATATGAACAATGAGGAGACCAGCTTACCTACATTTCCGATTGGCCTTCTTTAAGGTTGGCTGGTACCATGAGGGACAAAAGAACATGTCTTTATAAAATGGGTAATTCTGACCACGCATTATGATTGGCTGAGAGGCGTTCAAAGCTGTGTCTATATTCGCGAGATAGTACCCCTATGATGCAATAATAATACCTGTTTACCTATTTACTTCACATATAGGCTATATATAGATAACTGTTTTAGCTAACATTATAACTATTATATTATTATTATTATTATTATGTTATGCTATTAGCACATAACGCTAGCTATTAGTTTGTTTGCTAGCTAGCATTCCATTCCTAGTTTTGTTTGTTTTTGTGTTGCATGGCAACAGCTACACTGGGGACTATTTTCTCTGCTGCTGAAATTAACTTCATAACGTTAATTAAAAATTGTTTTGTTGAAAGTGTGCCCTGTCCTTATATATTGTTTACAATATAGCTGGCAACCGTTTTATAAAAGCAATAACGTAACTCGACGCTGTACAATATTGTCAATATAATCACAGTTAAAGGGATGCTGGTGCATTCTGAGGCGAGGATAAGTGTATCATTCTAGACTACAAGTAAATCTTCGTTTCCCAATGAAGTGGCAGATAAGAGAGGTCTTTTAGTTTTTCTCTCTATTTACTACTCTCTTGTATCGAGAGAGAGAGGCATCATTTCTTTTTCTTTTTATTTACTCTCGAGCCTAAGAGTTTATTTCACCCTATTCTTGGGTCACTTTCTGTTATCTATACCTCGGTCCTGCTCTTTCTCGGATCTAAAGCAAGAGGTATTCCTTTCTTTTTTTTTTCGTTTTGCGGAGCCTTTCCGCTTCAGTGGTTAATTCCTACGGGAGTAACTTTTAGATTCCTTCTGTCGCGTCTGGTCCGCCGAACCTGACCCCCTTACAGAACAACTAAGCCAGTATGGAAGGACCAGTGACATTGCAGGGAGTCAGTGAAGCGCTGGCCAGTCAGGGCGCTACAGGAAGCACTACTGAGGAGAGCATTATTGCCCTCCAGACACAGGCACTAACTATCGCAGTTAATCCACCCCCAGTTGTACAAGCACCCACTAATCCCATTCCCTTGCCACTTACACCTAGGGAGCCTAAGCTCCAACTGCCACCTTGTTATAATGGGGAACCGGGGAAGTGTTGAGGATTCCTCACACAGTGCCTAATATTTTTCCAAGCGCAGCCTTCCCGATTCACCACACCAGAGTCCCGGGTAGCTTTTATTTTGTCCCTATTGAACGACTATGCCCTCGCGGGCCAATGCTCCTGTGGGCCAATGCTCCTGTGGTGCGTGAACTTATTAAATTAATGGAGGTGATGCAGTTAGTTTTCGATCATGACGTCTCCGGTGAGGAGGCTGCCATGAGACTAACTTGTCTTCACCAGGGTACCGACATGGTGGCGTCATTTTCTATCACGTTTCGAGCACTGGCAGGGGAGACAGGATGGTCTGTTAAAATCCCTGTTTCTCAATGCGTTGTCCAATCCCGTTAAGGACGCCCTGGCCGCGCTCAAACCCCCTTCTACGTTCAGTGCTCTGGTTACCACTGCTATTCACCTTGACAACCATATCAGGGAGCATGGGCATGAGCAGGGGCGTAGAGACCACCCTGTTCTTCATATCTCCTCGTCATCGGTAGAATCTCCGGCCGGTCTTTCCACCTACTCCTCCGATAATCAGGAGGAACCCATGCAGGTGGATGGGTCATCCCTCAACAAGTCTAGGGGGGCTAAACCACGGGAGAGGTGGTACTGCTATTGTAAGCGCAGGGGCCATACAAAAGATCAGTGTCCCAAATTAGTGAGACAAAATGGCACTCTCTCTCTGACCCTTTTACCGGTTCAACTGTTCTGGAATGAGTGTTCGGTCAACATTGACGCTTTTATTGATTCCGGAGCAGTTGAATTTTTCATAGACGCTAAATGGGCTAGGGAATTAAAAATCCCCATACACCCACTCACTAGTCTCTGCCAGGTTACTGCTCTCGATAGTCGTCCTTTGGGTTCCGGTACCATTAAAGAGATCACTGGTCCTTTACTCATGTGCACTGACTTCCAGGGCCAATCAGAAAGGATCTAATTATTTTTATTGATTGTTGATTCTCCGGCTTACCCACTCATTCTGGGACATTCGTGCCTGGTTTTAAATGACCCTCATGTTAGTTGGTGCAATGACAGGGACTTTATCCACCAGTGGGGGTGCCAGTGCGAAGCCCATTGCCGTGCATTTATTAACCTCTATTCGGGCGGCGCTCCTGACCAGAGCAAACTCAGCTCCGTTAGCGATTTGGAGGAGGCGGGGTTTCCGTTTGATCAGGATACTCTGGACTCTCTCGCTGGGAGTATAGAGGAGAGCCTGGCCTGGGATTCCTTTGCGGAGGGGAGATCTATGGGGGATGATAACCCATCTGATTCCGATTTCGATTGGGAAATGTCACCTGAAACCCCGGAGGTGGTAGGGGCGCTTGAGTTCCGCCTGCCCACTAATGTTCCAGGGGAATACACTGACCTCACTGAGGTTTTTAGTAAGCAACGCGCCACTACTCTACCTCCTCATAGGTCGTATGACTGCGCTATTGAGTTGTACCCAGGTACAGTTATATATTGAGGAGTCCCTGGCTAACAGTTTTATCAGACCTTCCACCTCACCGGCTGGTGCTGGATTTTTCTTTGTTAAGAAAAAAGATGGAGGGCTGAGACCTTGTATAGATTATCAGGGCCTTAATGACATCACCGTTAAGAACAGGTATCCTCTTCCACTCATGAACTCCGCATTTGAGTGCCTGCAGGGGGCGTTGGTCTTTACTAAGCTCGACCTTCGCAATGCGTACAATCTGGTGCGCATGCGTAAGGGCGATGAGTGGAAGACGGCGTTCAACACACACCACGGACACTACGAATACCGGGTGATGCCGTTCGGTCTCACTAGCGCCCCCTCTGTCTTCCAGGCATTAGTGAACGACGTTCTTAGAGAGATGCTGGAGAGATTCGTCTTTGTGTACCTGGACGATATTAAAATTTTCTCCCTGATCTTCCTTCTCACGTCGGTCAGACAGGTTTTAGAAGCGCTTCTTAAGGCACAGCTATTCGTTAAAGCCGGGAAGTGCTCATTCCACACTAACTCCGTTTCTTTCTTGGGTTTCATTGTGGCGGACAGAAAAGCCCTGATGGATCCAGAGAAAGTTTTGCCGGTTAAAAACTGCCCCACGCCAGCTTCAGTGAAGCAGGTACAGTGCTTCCTGGGCTTCGCTAATTTTTATGGGCGGTTTATCCGCAATTTTAGCACGGTAGCCGCCCCTGTCAGAGCCCTCACAAAAAAACCATCATCTGCCCAGTTCCTATGGAGTAGTAAGTAGTGTTCGCGGAGCTTAAAAAGTGGTTTAGCTCCGAACCTATTTGGATAACCCCCAACCCCTCCCTTCCCTTTGTGGTTGAGGTGGATGCTTCGGAACTGGGAGTAGGAGCTATTCTGTCCCAGCATTCTCAGCAGGACCACAAACTGCACCCATGCACGTATTTCTCTTGTGCCTTAACACCTGCCGAGAGAAATTACGACGTAGGGGACCGGGAGCTGTTAGCTGTCAAATTGGCATTAGAAGAGTGGCATCATTAGTTGGAGGGAGCCGAACACCCTTTCACTATCTGGACCGACCATAGGAATTTGGAATATGTCCAACAGGCCAAAACACGTAACTCTCGGGCATTATTCTTCGCCCGGTTTAGATTTCTTTTGACTTATCGAACCGGTTCAGAGAATGTTAAGCCAGATGCGCTTTCACGCATTTACGACCGCGTTGATAGAGACCCACACCCGGAACCCATCGTGCCCGCTGCTCAGGTTTTAGCCCCGGTTATGTGGGAGATCGAGGCGGTCGTTAAAAGTGCTTTGAGTGCTGATCCTGGCCCAGCCGGGGGTCCGCCTAACTGCCTTTTTGTCCCTTCTCAGGTTAGGTCCCGGGTTCTCCAATGGGGTCATTCCTCTCAGTTAGAAGCTCATCCAGGCGTCCACCGGACTAAGGAATTTTTGTCCCAACGTTTTTGGTGGCCTAACATGGAGAAAGACGTGCGGGAGTTTGTCTCCGCCTGTTCGGTCTGTGCCCGCAGCAAGCGTTCGCCGCGAGGTTCTGGCGCTCCTTTTGTTCCCTGCTAGGGGCGTCTGTCAGCTTAGTCTCCGGATGGAACCCGGACGATATTGGAGAGACGGAGCATACTAACCAGACCCTGGAGAACACACTTCGGTGTTTGGCCGCCTCCAACCCCACATCCTGGCGTCGTCACCTCGCCTGGACGGAATACGCCCATAACACGCTGTTTAACACCTCCACGGGTCTCTCTCCTTTTGAGGCTCAGCTGGGCTATCAACCCTGTTATTTCCTGAGTTGGAGAGAGATGTGGAGGTGCCGTCCGTGGGGCCCTTCGTTCGGAAGTGCCGATCTGTCTGGAGGCGTGTGCGTGCATCCCTCTTACGCGCCACGTCCAAGCAAAAAGTTGCGGCCAACAGGCGTCATCGCCCAGCCCCTTCCTACAGGGTCGGGCAATGAGTGTGGCTTTCCACGCAAGATCTGCCCTTGCGAATGGAGTCCCGCAAACTTGCTCCATGGTTTGTGGGCCCATTCAAAATTTTCCGGAAAATTAATCCGGCCACCGTGCGCTTAAAAAGATAAACAAAGTGAGCTACAAGAAATTATTCCAGTTAAGTTCGGTTAGCAGAACGAGGGGGCATAAATGGAAATTGGCGAAGGGTAAATTCCATACAGACATTAGAAAATATTTGAGAGTGGTCACAGTGTGGAATAGATTGCCTGGGCATGTAGTGGAGGCAGAAACACTGGGAGTATTCAAGGCCCGGCTTGACAGTGTTAGACACTTTATAACACTGGAGGCTCCCACAATTAAATTTTATTTTTAGCTTTTAAACACTTTTAACACATTCTTTTATTACAATATTTTATTTATTTTATTACATTCTTTTACCTCTTTTATTACAATCTTTTATTTCTTTTGTATTTTAATCTCTAGTTATTAAAGCATGTATTTTTTATTTTATTGCTTTTATTTATTTTCTTTTAGTGGTAGGATTAGACGAGCATGTTGGCCTGAATGGTATGTTCTCGTCATACTCTTATGTTATGTTATGTTATGTTAACCGAGCATTGATGTACGTTGTGTTCTAAAACTCGCCACCTGCTATTAGACGAGCTGAATCACTTTGACTGCCTTGTCACTCATGTTCAACATGTTTGTCATCACATATTAATTTTGGAGCGAGCAATGATGTCTGCTACGAATACTGTTTTGTGAGACAGCAGGGGATGTTGCAGCTACACTACAGGGCCAGCGTCACGGAGCAAGCAGCCAAACTGTGGGTTAAGTATCCGAAATTGATTGCTCCATACCTGTATAACCTTATCAATTTAGATATTAATTTAGCTATCCCACCCCTCCCGTACATAATCGCCATAGCCTACTCCAGCTGCTATGAACATTACCATTGCTTAGCAATGCTGGGTTAGCTAGAATGGCAAGTCGTTTTAACATTTAGCTAGCAAGCTAATGATAGCCTTAAAGTCATCCTAGCTGGCTGGCCATAAGTTGGCTAGCTACCGTGATTGCCTAGCTAGCTAACGTTAGCCAGCTGCTCCTGCTTACAAAATAAAACCCAGAAACGGCAGCTAGCCATAGACTGTAACTGGTGGGTATTACATTTTTTAAATGTGCGCTAGCCCAGTGCGCAAAATGCCACAAAATGTTGTTGAAAAGGCGTCCAAGACGCGTTTCCAGTCCAATTTAGCCGTCCATGGACGACTTTTGTTCACTGGGAGGGACATTTATAGAATAGAATAACTTTTATTTCCCTTTAGGGAACTTAGCCCCAGAAACAACAAAAAAGGCATAGACAGTGGGGCAAACAAACAAACATAGCCTACAGTTGAAGTCGGTTGAAGTCATTAAAACTCATTTTTAACCACTCCACAGATTTCATGTTAGCAAACTATAATGTTGGCAAGTCAGTTAGGACATCTACTTTGTGCTTGACATGTCATTTTTCCAACAATTGTTGACAGACAGATTATTTCACTTTTAATTCACTATATCACAATTCCAGTGATACATACACTAAGTTGACTGTGCCTTTAAATTGTTAATATTTGGTCGCATATCATTTGGCTTTGCATGCCATGACTTCCTGATGTCTGTGACCCAACAACATCAAAAGACTCTTGATATCTTATTTTCTGGTACTCTTACAAGCGATATGATAATGTCTCTGCATTTCAATGGATCTCTATGGGAATTGGGGGGTGGGAAAAAATAAGTTCCCATAGAGATCCATTAAAATGCAGAGAGGTTATAGTATCGAAATAATCTGTCTATAAACAATTCTTGGAAAAATTACTTGTGTCATGCACAAAGTAGATGTCCTAACTGACTTGCCAAGACCATAGTTTGCTAACATGAAATCTGTGGAGTGGTTAAAAATGAGTTTTAATGACTTCAACCTAAGTGTATGTAAACTTCCGACTTCAACTGTATCTATCGTAAACAAACCGACGCCACAAAAAGCGGAAGTATCTGCACCAGGGAGGAGATAAACAAAAGAACGGGAGCAAAACTTTCCTAGCACAAGGCAAATCAACGCAACTTCAAAAACGGAGGCGTATCTCGATAAACAGCGAGAGTGACTAACAAAAAGCCTCACACACTAAATCATTAGGCGTTACTGTTTTTTTTAACATATTTGCTGTTAAAGAAAGAAATTAGCGGAAGTCCTGAAGAAAATAGCCTCCGGAGGATAACAAGGACATATTTTTCTATAAAACTAGGTTCAGGGTGTTACCGATATGTATCCCATTTTTACCTACGATTGTAAATAGTTTTACGCTTTGCTGTTTTTCCGCAAAAGTGGGCGGTAATAGGTGCTCGAACGCTAGCTAGCTAGCTAAATTACATCGACTCCCCGGGCTGATCTGGCTGGTAACTTTAGTTGGCTAGCTTGCCGCTTACAAATGTCTGTTCTTTCCGAACCTGGTATTTTGTAACTTATATTTTATGTGCAATGCGGGTGCATTTCTCAAAATGTGGGTGGTACAGGACATTATATTCTAATGACCTGTTTCTTGTACCTGCCCTCTGGGTTGCCAGCGTTCTACTAAAAAAATGTGTGTGGGGGTATACATTTTCAACGTGTTAGTGACATTGCCTTTAATAACCGTATTTGCCTATGTAAAATCCTACCTTTGTGCATCGTAGTTGCTCTTGCGTGATGGGGAAAGCAGTGAACGTATTAATCCATCGCATTGATAAAATGATCATAGCTCCTATTGACGACTTGGATCACACAATCAAAATAAATAATTGCTGGACAGTGGTTGTACGCAATATTATTACCTAAACAAATAAATCATTGGATTTACTGAAAAAAATATATATTTTTCAGGAAATATTTAAAAAACTAATCTTTTTTTAACAATTTACCTAATAAAGTCATGTAGCCTATGGTGGTTGAACACAATAGCCTATATGCAACGTCTTCAACTTAATAATTGGAGAAGCTGTGCTGACACAAATCATCTCTCTGTCAAAGCGAATATGATCCAGACACTGTCTATCAATTAATCCATCTAATATACCAGATGGCAGACGGTCAATCGTAGCCTACTTTTACATATTTTTCTTTTTATGACAACACTTTGGTAATGGCAAGTTAGCTATGCAAAGGAAAATATGACCAATTTTATATTCAAATAACATGCACTCATTCTAATATCCATTTATGCAAAAGATGCTATATTTTTCATCATAATCTATTGGCGGGACTAGACATAAACCACCTTTTTTTCTGGACAAAGTTGCGTGGGTAAAAAAATTATTACGTGAAAACTGTGAATACGCGTATCTTGCACGACTTGCGGACATGCCTCATTTTCATCAAATCTCCACCCCACGTCCACTGGAGAGACGCAGTAAGTCCCATTTGTGTGTGCTTTGCACAACTCTGAATCTGGCCCCAGGAGCTTTGGGGATTTTGTATTGTATTCCAATATCCCATCAGATCCCTGAAATGTCATAGACATCATCAACATTATTCATGAAAAAGACACAGAGCTGGCTATTTCAGGTCTTGAGTTGCACTGTCATCCTAAAGTGTGCTTGCTTTTTTTCAATATGTTTCTGTTTATAGTGCTGTTATTTTATCCATCTCACCATTTTCCGGGAGTTAAAGGTTGTATCAGCGATTTTGGGTCGAAACATAAATGATCACATTCATCTGATTTTTCCTCACGATCCGCTAGCTGCCCGCCCCATAAGCAGGCCGTCAAAAAACCGCGTCTCTGTAGGCAGCCTATGCTCCGAGATCGTACACAAAAACAAATGGTACTACCAACCACTCAAAACCAAAATAAACAGTATTCCAACCAATCACCGACAAGGGGTGGGTGATACTAATACGCTAATACTCTTATCTGGCTGAAATCTTGACGGATTTACAAACGGTTTGGTTTCTTACAAACGTTATTAACGTGGTTATAATTCTGGATGCTTGAACACTATTTTTTAAAACATAACATAATTGGCTCTGAGCTGGAGCTGGCTCTGTTTGTTTGGGATTTCGCTTCAGAAGTGACGTCACCCAAAATCGCTGATACAACCTTTAAGTTTGATCATCTTTTAAGGGGTTGGAGAATCATTTTACAGTTTTTCTACAAATTAGCTCAAGCATTTTTCCATTTTTCCACTGGAAAACATTCTTTCTTGTAACAACTATTTCATGGCTTTATACTAATAAAGATTGATTGATTGATTTATGAAGTGAAGTTTGTTTCTCCCATAGTGCTGATGAGTATAAAACCATCCACCACCTCTGCATGACTCTGACCTGCCAGGCCCTGCCATTGGACCTGCAGCTGTCTCTGCAAGTCTGTCATGCTCCCAGCAAGCTGCCTTCATCATGTGTTTTCTACCAGCAAAGGGCAGCAAGCAGTCATATCTCTAACCTGCCAGACAGACCCAGGTACAGTTACAAAACTGTGTCTACAGCGGTCTTGGGCTTTAATTTCTAAATGTTTCATGTGGGTGTATTCAGCTGTATTTGAGTATTGTTAAGTATCCTTATCAATTAATAAAAAGGTAATACATTTTTATGCATGTGCTTACATATCCTCAGCATGGGGAAACACTTAGGGGTCGATTTAGTAAGATCCCAAATAAGGGGTGTTATTTTGTGGGCGCAGCCAAAGTATTTGTATTTCACACTTTGCGGGTGATCAATGAAGAGTCCTTATGTAAATGATGCCAGCCGCAAACAGCCCTATTTAGACAGATTTTGCGTGTTTGGAATGGTTATACTGTAAAACGGTGAAAAGACTGGCAGTAATATTTCCGTTTCTATGTTTTTTTTTTTTTTACAGTGTAGGTATAGGCTACTGTTACACTGAACGAGCTGGCGATTTATTACAAACTGTTTCACTTGATGTCTCTTTCTGTTTCTGCGGGAGTTACAGATGTTTGTCAGGACAGATATTATCATAACTATGCTTACTAGCATTAAGTTTACTCGCGCCGTAGGTGTCACATTTCCATTTGATCATGGGTTCCATTTATATATTTAAGTTTTGATTTGCTTGTTATTCACTGTTTGTTATAATAGATATAATAGATTATAGTAGGTTGTATTGTTTGTTTGATTCAAATACTAGTTACTCTTGTATTCTGTAACACGATTTGCTTCATGATTAAAGAAAATATTCTTACTGTTAATCTATGTAGACTATCCACAAATTATCTTGGGCAAACTGGAGCTTTAGAACGTAGACAGCAGTGAATGCATGTAAGCTTGACAATACATTTCTGACAGAAAACGTAGTTTATTGACTTTTTTTACTTCACTGCAGTGGTGATCAAACTTACAAGAAGTAAGTGCTAGTGCATTGTTAACCTTTATTGATCTCCGTATGAGGCTAGAATGATGAAGCTAGCGGAAACCAATAGCATTAACCCATAAAAAATGTACTTCTGTTGTTACTTGTTCAATCGATTCAGGTTAAGCAAATAATGAGAAATCAACGTATCTTTCAAGTTTAGCACATGCAATCTTCTTTACACCTCGTTAGCAGATCACCTCCGACGATTTTTTGCAGGTGGTAACCGTTTTACACATGTTTTTGTACACAAGTTTCCTTGAGTAAATCGACCCCTAAGGGCTCTATTTTGACAATCTAAAATGCATGGCACAAGTGCATGGTCTAAAATGCATGGCACAAGTGCATGGTCTAAAATGCATGGCACAAGTGCATGGTCTAAAATGCATGGCACAAGTGCATTTACGTCCATTTGTGTCCAACTCCACTTTTGTTAGTTAGACGCTGCATAATTTGAGCGAAAAGTAAGGCGCAAGGCTCATAAGGGGCTGAACTTAGTCTCTTCATTAATTATAGGTGTGTCTTGGGCGTAACATACAATAAAGTGTCATCTCCCATTCCCTTTAAAAGCCACCTACGTTTGCACCTTGGCAGAATATGAGAATTTTTCTTAATTAGGTGTTTTTAATGTTTAGAGGGATTATTTACGTTCTTAAACCACATTATGTTAGTAATAGCTATGCATGCCATGAAGACTAAAAGTCCAAGATTCACATTGTGTTGTATTGTAAACAATTAAAAGGAGGTAAAAAATGTTTTAACTGATCAAATTAAAGACTGAGGTGAATCAATAGGCTCATAATTGGTGAAATTGTGGACACATGGCCAATAAAACTAACCGTTTGGTAAATAAGACAAAGCAAATGATAACGAGCCAAACCTGCATTGTGTTAAGGAAATAATTATGAAGGAACTTAAACTTGCGTTCAATTACCTAATTAGGAGCCTAATCACCTGAGTTGTTACTTCTTCTTTGTAATTGTTTGCAATATAACACAATGAGCATAATGAACATGGGTTTTTTTCTTCTTCATGGCATGCATAGCTATTGCTAACATAACGTGGCTTAAGAGAGTAAAGAGTTTAAAAGTATTCTCTCTATACAATAAAAACACCTAATTAAGAAAAAATAACAGCTTGTTAAAATTCTGGTATTGCAATTGTGGTTGGAACGAAAACCAGCATACACAGGGGTACTCCAGGACCAGGGTTGGGAACCACTGGCCTATATTATGTATGATAACATGAACATAAATTAGTATTCCACCATCTGCAAAATGCTGCCAAATGTTCTATCTTCAATGAACATCGGTAGCCTACATCAAAAATACATTTAACGATTGCACTACAGTATGTGAAATGCACTCAAAATGCGAAAATAACAATAGGGCTATCAAACATATTGGAAAGACAGTGCTCGAGTGAAAACACGAACGTACATATGTAGCCAGCGAGACCAACGGTATTTTAGAAGCAAAAATACTTACATATCAGAAAAGGGAAACTCCCCTCCCTAATGCGTCTTCTATAGAGCTTGTGTAATACTAGACCGTTAAAACAAAAACTGCCGTTACACTGGGCTCTAGTAAATTGTTCAAAGCACCAAAAAAGACGTGGCATATACCGTTGCTAAGGTTATAATGTACTCTATTGGATAAAAAAGCCGACAAGTAAACCAGAATGAACTGTAATAAATAAGACAGGCTTACAGGTCATGGGGGTATTACGCATGGACGTTTCAAGTAGTGTAATAGCGGTATAAATTGTTGTATATTTCTCAAACCGATTGTACCAGACAATAAATGACCACTGAATTTTGAAAGGAACATCTCGATGTGCAAAACCGATGGTAGGATTGTATATTTATTTCATATTTAGTAGCATATATTGCTAGTAGAATACATGGTAGAATGAGACAGTACTTTCACAGTTTATTTTGCATTTGAGTGAGCAGGGCTTTTCACGGCTTTTCTGGCATACGATCAGGCTATTGTTGGGTTTATCTCGTTGCTATGACGTTACTCTAATTTTATATGATGAATAAATATATTTATGAACTCAAACATAGACGCTATTGTCCACTATGTCACGAATGGGTAGGTATAGACTAGGTGGGGGGTTGCTTGTTAAATGAACTTGCTACGGGGAAATAGTGGCACTTAGAAACTCTGTATTCAGCAGAAATCGTCACGAACCGTCTACCAATAAAGTTAAAACACAGAGTTTGTGATTTCCACTAATAGTTTGACTGCAGTAGCAACGAATGTCTCAGTTGAGCAAAAAGGTCCCGCCGGCGTCACCTTCTACACAAAGGAGTTAACCGAAGTAGAGCTGTTAACGTTACGGATTTTACTCTGTGCAGTTATCGAGCTTAGTCTGTAGCACCGAGCAATGCGAGCAAGATGCAAAGTGCACATAGGGCCATGTTTGACAAATCTAGCCTAATGAAAACAATAAAGCAGCAAATAACCTCTTCGAAAATAATATAATGAACTTTGTGCCCTTTAAAAAAATGAAATGAAAAGACTTTAGTTCTGGTGCAATTTAGAAGTAGGCTACTAAACTGATGAGCATATTGGTAGGCTATGAATACGACCTGCTGAATAGCACAATTTAATTTATTTTGGAATGCACGATGTCAGAAATTGGATTTTCAACACCTGAAATTCCAGCCCTGAATAAATTTCCTTTATGACACTAAAAAGTGTCATAAAAGGTAAACGCTTGTCATGGGGTGGAAGCTTATCGGTAGGACATAAAGAACAAAAAGAGTATCTCCAGTACATATTTATTTCTGAGAGTGTAGGTGCCACTGCTGGACATCATATCTAGCTGCACAGAAATCATGAGACATAAAGAAAGGGGATGAGACCACAACCTCTTACACCAGAGGTTGGACCAGAGAATAAAGGAGAATAACAATCGGATCAGCATCACCCTATTAGGCTGCTGCTAATATGGCCAATGCATTTTTTTTCAGGAGGTACATATTAGCCTAGATGTGTTTGATCCATGAAAAACACAGTACATCCCTCATAATGAACCAATTATGCCAAATAGTTAGTCAGTTCAGGGGGGTATTCCACAAAGCAGGATTACTGAGTTAACCCTCCGGAACCCTCCCAAATATGGAACATGGACTGAAGTGAAAAGAGCTGTTCCGGATTTTACTAATTTAACTTGGTAATCCTACTTTGTGGAATACCCCCCAGGGCTCAAAATGAAAAAGCCTAACCAACATAGGTAGGCTTGTTTGATTATTATTACGGTTTGAGCCGAAGGGCTAAAACACTATTGTTTTCCACTGGTTTTATTATTTATTTATTTTTTTTCTCCGTGTGTTTGCTAAATTTCCTGTGAGATGGTACATGACTGAACACTCATAATAAATGTATGAAATGAAGTGTTTAAAATCTGACCTTAATCAGCCTCATGGTGGTGCTATAATTAAAATTTCTATTTATTCACAGTTTTAATGTAATATCTCCCACACCCTTTGTCCAATTCACACCAAATTTGCGATGAGTATTCCCTGGAAGCACATGTACTTGCATGCACAATATCATGAAAGTCCGCCATATCGGATTTTCTGCTAATTTGCATAATATGCTAAATAGTTTTTTTCCCTAAGGCTTTTTTGTTTCTTGACCAATTTGGACCAGACTTGGTAAATATCACAAGTGTACCTAATTATACTTGCTAACTATAATCCAGCTATATCGGCCAATAACTACGGGAACTGTGAGCCAATCATTGTGAGATTGGGTGTGGCCTATCAAATAAATGGCCAAAACTCATTGACCATTCATCCAATTTGAACAAACGTTTGTGAGATACCACTGAGGATGCATGCCAAAGTATGTCCAAATCCATCCATGGGGGGCGACAATTCAGTGCAATTAGCCGATGCAACTGCCTATTCACTGCCCTCGCATTCTTTCTATGTCATGGTTTTCTGCCTGCTTGGTTCTGTTTTCGGGCGTTGCCTCTCGGGCCGTGAGAGGGCGCTTCCGTCTTTAGTTCTCGTTCTCCAGGACCAATTAATTATTTCCGACAGGTGCGCTCCGCCGTACTTAAGCTCTGTTTCTTCTTGGCTCGGGGCTTTTGTGTCATACTTGCCACGCTAAGCTAGGTAGCGACGGGTATAGGATTCTGGCGACCACTTGTTCTTTTGCTTTCACTCAAAGTACACGTTGGGTCTGCCTTAGTGAGTTAGGAGTTCTCTTTCCTTTTACAGATTTCGCTTTCCTTGCTCACTCATTTCCTTCCTTGGTTTTCTTTTCCCTATCTCTGTTGACACAGTACCTCGGTTTTCGCCTCGTTTTCCGTTTACCTTTTATTTTAGCTCTTTGATAGTTATTGAGCTAGAGGCATTTCTTTTTTTTTCTTTGCTATTCTCTGCTCGAGTCTACGAGCTTTGCCCTGTTTTTTGGGTTGTTATTTGTTTGGCTTATGCCGGGATTCTTTTCCCTTATTGTTTATTTTCTCTGCTCAAATCTACGAGTTCTCGCCCACTTTTCTGGGTTGCTATATTTTGGCTGTACGCTGGGAGTTATTTTCCCTTTCTGTTTATTTCTCTTTGCTCCGTTCATGGACTCCCTTCGCCCTTTTAGTGGTTGTTTTCAGGCTTCGTGGGACAACTTTCAGATCCTCTTTCAGTCGTGTCTGGTCCTCCGAACCCAACAACCCCTTACACCCTAACATTCTCTATTTTGTGCATCAAGAAGTATATATTACTAACGCAGCGGTTGAACTTCCAAGTTGAAAGAAGTAAAAGATAAATCGTAAAAGATAAATGATGGTCACCTAATTTATTTAAGGATGTGTAGAGATTTCTCCAGATTCGTGTCCACAGTAACGTTATACCGTGAGTTGGGCTAGCCCTCGCTCACAGCGCAATGTGTGTGTACCGTTGGAAAATGCAAATACGCATGCTCAGAGAGTTACTGTATTCAATGTAGATCACACGATTTTGATGACAAGTGGGGCCAACAGCCCGTAGCCCCACTAAAACGTCATATCATATTTCAGAGTTGATTGGCTATTTCTGTCTGGCGCTAGTGTAACGTAGCAACGTAACGTAACGTTAGTCAGTCAATAAGAGAGGGGATACTAGTACTGTATTATAGCTAGCTAACTTGAGAAAAAAAATAAAATAAATATGAACGAAGTGGATTATTTACTGAAGCACACTTTTGACACCCTTACTCTGGGTGAGAAATTGGAGGTTAAGCGCCTTGGTGCCCACCAGCCACGCAATATAATCATCACTCAAACTGGAAAACACAACCGCGGGTTTAATGTGGAGTGGTTTTTGAAAAAAAAAAAGGCTAACAGCTAGCGTAGACAAGAAGGCACTTGTTTTCCGTGTATGTTATTTGAGGGAGACGGTCCTTGGTCGAGGACGGGTTTCAAGGATTTGATTTATTTTTTTGCCGCAGCATGAAACCCTGTTCTGAAAACTCTTCCAGATAAAGTGGGGATTAAGATTAGTCGGTTCACACGCTAGCTAAAAGCACAGTAACTACATTGTCATTGTAGCTGGCATCTGCATCCTGTAACCTAATCACAAACATTGCAAACATTTACAAACGCAGACTCCGCATTCTTTCTAAATAATTCTAAATTATTGGTTTTATTTTAAACATCCCCGTAATTAGTCAGTACAAACATACCGCTAACACTTTGGCTCTATTCCCCGCACATTTTCGTAATTTCTGGGACCTAAAAAATTTATCCAGGTGTAGAAATGTCTGGTTAGATTTCTAGCTAGAGCAGCTGGTTAACGTTAGTAACGTTAGCTAGGCAATCAAGGTAGCTAGCGAACTTATATGGCCAGTCAGCAAGGATGACTTTAAGGAAGTCGAATAACTTAAATTAAAATGGCTTGCCATAAGCTATCATTAGCTTGCTAGCTAAATGTTAAAACGACTTGCCGTGAGATATCGTTAGCTTGCTAGCTAGCTAACCCAGCATTGCTAAGCAATGGTAACGTTCATAACAGGGGAGTACATGACAGGGGGCGATTGCGTACGGGAGTGGTTGGAATAGCTAAATTAATATCTAAATTGAAATTACTTTGTTTTTTAACATCTTCCCGCGGCACTGTCAGGATAATCCTGATCTCCCCCTCCCTCCCTCCCTTTCCTGGAGCTCAGCTTCACCTGTTGTGGACCTCACCAGTCGCCACTGACACACTCACTCACATACTCTCTCTCTCTCAATGGATAGCTGTTTGTTGACGTGTTAAAAACGCATCAGTAGCAAGTGGGATTACTGTAATTTTGATTACTGTAGTTTGCCTGGTATGTAGCCTAAGTGGTTGGTGGCTGCCCCACCAATTTTTTACATATAAAAACGCCACTGGGTAGGCTACTTTTAATAGGTTTCAAAAACTTCAACCGCAGAATTAATAACTTGGACAACTTGGCAATGGGAAGTTAATACTCCTCGCTGTTATTCATTTTTTAATACTAATCCAATTGAGAGGAAAAAATAAATAAATAATGCAATTGGAGTTGCTAATTAAGACGCTAATGAAAACAATTAGTTGACATAGCTCTGTCTCATCTACACCTAGCCTACGCAACTGCCGTCCTGCATGTTTGAGCAAACAAGCCTATTCACTGCCGGCGCATTCTCCATTTTGTGCGTCAAGAAGTAAACGTGAGTACAGTTATTTATTACTAAATAACTAAATAATTTATTATGCAGCGGTTATGTTGAACTTCCAAGTTGAAAGGAATCAAAGTTAAGTGACGTGAAATGATGGTCACAATTTATTTAAGGATGTGTACTTTTAAGACGTTTCAAAAACTTCAACCGCAGAATTAATAACTTGGACAACTTGGCAGAACTGTTCTTATTTCAGAAAACTGAATGGTAAGTTAATGCTCCTAGCTGTTATTCATTTTGAGAGAATTCAGTGGAAATTCCATCCGTAGCCAGACAAAGTATCTTAGCTAGTAGCCACAACGGCGGTGCAGTGCGGACGTTTAAAGGCTATGAATGGTTTACCCGTAATCCATACTTTTATCGAGCTATATCCAATAATTTCAATACAAACTAGTGATTCCTGAAATACAGCCCCGGCCAGCAGCGTCAGTGCGGAGCGCATGTGTTGCAGGGTCAGAGCGAATAAGTTTGTGGCGCCGCAAAACGGCTCTACAGAAAAATGTGACACTGTCGAATGAATTATGATTCTCATTGTATATCATACGGGGGTTTTAAGTATACTACATTTAGAATTTTTTTTTGCCAACTTAACAACTTTCTCGTCCTGCCTACTGTGGAGGGCAGTCCTTTACTCTCTGCTCATTAGGTTCAATTTGAGATGGGTTTTTTTGCTGGAGAATTCTCAAGATGAAGATGAAGGAAATAGCAGAGTCTTCTATTCAGTTTAACCTTTTATTAAACGTTGATCCAACGGGAAGTCCTTTACCCTACGCAGAGGATTAGGAATTCCCCGAACAAAGTTTGTTTATATAATATCATAACTCATTCTCTACCTAACTAATACACCAATAACGTGTCTTGACACCCTTTCGTCATATCGTATTTTAACAAATTAGGCGAAAAATGAACATGTTATATAACCAGTTCCTACCCTATGCACTTGGGGGCACTCTTGATCTACCAAATTAAGTTGTTTGTGACTTATCCTCATGTGCCTTTTAATCAGACCATGTAATTTCCCTTAATTTCCCTTATTTTTCTTATTCTTCCACCTGTTCGGTCAGCATGATCTATCTTATCTATTGTTATAGGTACAACTCCTGCTTAGCTATGGAAAACAGGAGGGAGACATTCCTGTTTTGACTGGGATGCTAGATGCCTTCGTCCTTGTTGATCGGGAACTATCCTGCATCCGCCCCCCCCCCCCCATTCTCAGTGTGTTTCCACTATACCTTGACTGTATTATTTAATTATTTATATAGAGGCTTGCATATGTGGCTTTCTTGGGCCTACAGAACAGCTTCACAAAACAGCTTACTTCCACATATTCCCCCCTTTGAGACCATTTGGTCTCAGACTCTCTTGTTGATGTTTCACCGGGTTGAGTTCTGACATTTCAATTGTATGATAAAAATAAACATTTGTGGTGGATTATTTTCATGCATGCATAATTTATACTTTAACTAAGTTAATATTTTAATTCAAAAATCAAAAGGCTACTGTATTTAGTGATTATCTGATTTGATTTGCTATAATTATACAAAGATTATATAAAAAGAATTGGATTATACTTGTAGTGTCTTCTTCCTCTTTTTAGGAGCCCATGACCTGAGCACTTCACTCAGGCGTCTCCTACCTTCTTCGCCTTTTTCCTTAACCACTTTCTGCCAAACGCCCCCTAGCAGTAACGCGGGCGTTATGGAAGTTATTAAATTATACATTTAATTAATTTAATAATATATATTAAACTGCTCACCTCAATATTTTGATTAAATATCCTTAAGATATATCCATTCCTTCTGGGAAAGTGGTTTTTAAGCCCAAAACATTGAGTTAAAACTTTGTAAATAACGTTGGAAACTCTGACCTAATTCTCAAACATGTATTGCAGCTTGATCACACCATAAACAATGTGCTGATAAACTGTTCTGCTTAATTGTATTTCACAAAACTTTGGTTTGAAAAATCATTATACCTTTAGGCTTCAAGAAAAAATACTTTCATACGGCTGTACATGATTTTTTTTCAATTTTAAACCGATTTGTGCTTTTCTGCACTTCATCACAAGTAGTTCGGCTGTGTTCAGTTTGGCGTTGTGAAACTCAGCCAATTTCTGGAGTACCAATCCTGTGGCTTAGTATATTTTAGCCAAAGGGGTTTTGTACTTGATTGCAGAGATTTCTGCAAAACCATCGTCAATTGGGTGTATTTCTTTGACTGATAACACAGTAGGCCTGTCTGAAGTGGGAAAAATTAGCATCCACCCGCCTCCACTGCGAGTATTATTTGCTTTCCATTGGGTTTTAAAACTGTCTGTCAAATATTCCAGCCAATCGCCAAGACTCTTATCTTATCTCATTCAACACAAAGCCCTCGGAAGTCACGTAGATAGAGCCCCTCGTAAGAGGAGGCAACCAAGCATAATTATCGAACCAAGATGGCGCAGTGTTTTTACCTTGTAGCTACATTCCGTTTAGCAAAGCACAATTCATTAGGTAACTGCTGCTGTTTATCTTTTTACTTTACAGTCTCTTTCATACAGTTTTTTGGTAGTTATTTCTAGGTTATTCAGGAGTCTTGTAGCTCATCAGGTAAAAAAATCTGATCCCGTTTTTTAGTTTTTTCACAATTTCTGTATATAAATTGTTGTAGTTAAGTAGCAAAAAGTGTATGCATATGAATTATGACTACTTAGTCATAATAGTGCAGTTCTCTGTTTTAACCCTATTTACTTTGGCCCTTTTGAGGCAATTTCCTCCTGGTTTCTACTAGTTTTATTAAAATGTCAACATCTAAAAAAATATTCCCTGCACATCCATGGTTTTAAGTTCGAACTGAAGAAGAAGCTGTATCATTCAGAGATTTGCTACAGAATACATTTATTTCAGAATAGTCACATACAGTATATATATAATAACCATAACATACGCCGCCTAATGTATTTAAATACTTTTAAAAAGAACTTACGAAAGCGCGTGTGTATTCACACAAGTACAGCAACGTATTGCAGCCCTCAGTGAGAGGGTGGTCGCTGCGGAAATGTCGACTGTACGGGACTTTGGCGAAATATAACAAGATAAACTCTTCAGGGTTCATCACAAAACAGCTGTAGCTGAATATACTGGTAAGTACTTGGTTACTTACCAGTGTCTTCTAAACCGAAAGTGCATCGGTACTGTATATAGTACAATAAGCAAGAGAAAACGGCGATTGCTCATTTGTACAACGTTTAAAAAAAATATTATTGGTTCTATACGTGAACATGATTTTCTTAGCGTGTATAAACGGTGCATTTTATGCATTTTACAGTCTGTGGCTGTAGCCAGAGGAGGGTCGTAAGTGCTTTGGGCTATTAATAACGCCCTCCTAATTTATTGCACTGCAGTGTAACTGGAGAAGCTGAGGTTTTCGCAAGAGGCTACCCTTTTAAAAAATACTGCGTCAAAATTTACGGGGTTTTCTTAAAGCTGTAGTTTATATTTTCAGATGAACATGAATACTGTAATTGAGTCGCATGCGTCTCAACCACTAGGGGTGAAGTTTATAGAGTTAAGTCTATTAGCCAATGTCAACAAGGACAGTGGACAAAGTGGGAAGGCTTTCTTCCAAGGCCAATGGGATGGAGTGACCTGTGGAAGATTCCCCAGGCAAGACTGAGCTTTTTAATCAGAGCCACGTATGACACCCTTCCTAGCCCAGCCAATCTGACACGATGGTTCGGCTCAGAAGAGAACTGTGGCCTGTCCAGAGTCTGCATTCGGAAGAAGTGCCCCTTTGGCTGGGCCAGTCGTCAGGTGGAGAACCTCTCTCCAGGGCTGTTGATGGACCTCTTACCCCGGCTCTCACTGTTCTTCTCTGGCCAGTGTTTGTGTACTGTGTCTGGTTTCATTAATCACTGGGGGTTTTTTAATCATCAATGGATTTATTGGTCTTGTTGCAGTACTTTGTGTGAAGGACGGCCCTGTGCTGATGTTGACAGAAGAGTCCAAGAAGACCATGTCCCTCTACTGCCTTCCAGGCCTCTAAGGACCTTGTCTGAATGGCAGAAGGCTGCTGTATTTTACGTGGAGGGGCCACGGATGGTGATTCATGGGCAGCTGGTAGGGATATACGCCATTCCAGAGCTCTGGCCTGGAGACAGATTCAGATTGTTTTAACATTTTTTTTTTTTTGACTTACCTAAAACAAATCGTTTAGGGGAGTTTTCAGCACAGGAGACAGGGCAATCACATCACAGGGATAAAGCTTTTGTATGTTCCAAAATAATATAAAAAGAGGCAGGTAATGGATGAGAAATGATACCCTTGAGCATTCAAGAAAGGGCATGAGGGGAAAAATAAGTATTTCTTTCATTTTTTAAAATAAACAACGGTATTATTTTGACTGAATTTCACAAGCACCACACTTAGCTGAGGTTTGATGAATCCATTCCAGGCATATGATGCTTTAATTAAGTTTATATTTAGGCATTTAGCAGATATTCTTATCCAGAGAAACTATAACCAAATCATAACCAGGTGGCTTACATTGCATATGTAAGCTTACAGTAAACACAATAAAAATAGCTGATTATACAGACAGGCCTATCTGACATAGACATACACATACAATGAAGTGTTGCTATGGACCTGTATCAGTATTACTGTGATACAAACATAGGCAGCTGTGTGTTTGACTAAGAAAATATTCTTACAATGGACCAGGCTCAGTTCCATACCCACTGTGCAATGCTAAAATGAAATTCAGAAGGTTGGAAGGTTTGGAAGCCAGTTGTAAGGTAAACATCAGGGACAGTCCCTGACACCTACAGCTCCCTGCTGATTCCCAGATAACGAAATCGCGTTCTTGGAAGGTTCCCTGTATGTTATTAAGGTTGCTCTAAACGTTCCCTGGTTGATGCAATGTTGAGTTATTTCAGGTTCTAAGAACTTTCACACAACGTTTCTGAGGAACGTCCCTTTAACATTCCAGAAACATTCTAGGAGCATTCCTCTTAGGTTCTAGGCACATTCTATGTAACATGAGGGTATCGTTCTGGGAACCTTCCTCTTGTGCTCCACGAACAGTTTATATAAGATCAGGGGAACATTCTAGGAGCATTCCATGTAACATCAAAGGGGAACATTCTCTGGGCATTCCATAAAACATCAGGGCAATGTTCTATGTTACATGAGGGTATCGTTCTGGGAACCTTCCTCTTGCTCTCCACAAACAGTTTATATAACATCAGGGGAACATTCTAGGAGCATACCATGTAACATCAGAGGGGAACATTCTCTGGGCATTTCATAAAACATCAGGTCAACATTCTATGTAACATGAGGGCATTGTTCTGGGAACCTTCCTCTTGTGCTCTACGAACAGCTTATATAACATCAGAGGAACATTCTAGGAGCATTCCATGGAACATCAGAGGAATGTTCTATGTAACATTAGGGTATATTTCTGGGAACCTTCCTCTTTTGCTCTATGAACAGTTTATATAACATCAGGGGAACATTCTAAGAGCATTCCATGGAACATCAGAGGGGAACATTCGCTGGGCATTCCATAAAACATCAGGGCAACGTTCTATGTAACATGAGGGTATTGTTCTGGGAACCTTCCTCTTGCGCTCTACGAACAGTTTATATAACATCAGGGGAGTATTCTAGGAGCATTCCATGAAACATCAGGGGAACATTCTATGTAACACGAGGGTAACGTTCTGGGAACCTTCCTCTGGCGTTCTAAGAGTATTCTATATAAGATGAGGGCAACATTCTCTGGGCATTCCATAAAACATCAGGACAACGTTCTACGTAACATGAGGATAACATTCTGGGAACCATCCTCTTGTGCTCTACGAACATTTTCTATAACATCAGGGGAACATTCTAGGACCATTTCATGAAACATCAGAGGAACGTTCTATGTAACATGAGGGTAACGTTCTGGGAACCTTCCTCTGGCATTCTAAGAGTATTCTATATAATATGAGGGGAACATTCTCTGGGCATTCCATAAAACATTAGGGCATCGTTCTACGTAACATGAGGGTAACATTCTGGGAACCTTACTCTTGCGCTCTACAAACATTGTATAACATCAGTGCAACATTCTAGGTGCATTCCATGTAACATAGGGGGAATGTTCTGGGAACCTTCCTCTTGTGTTCTTCAACATTCAATATGAAACGTGCCAGGAACATTATATATAACATTAGGGGGTCACTCATTTAAAAGGATTAAATATGCATGGTCTAAGTGCCTAACACAAGGGCTCACCATCAGTCATTTTTTGCATTTTGGCTTTATTAGACAGTGATAACTGATAGGAAAGCAAGGTTGGAGAAACCATTGAGAAGCACAGCAGAGATAGGCATAGGCTGAACGTAAGTCCACAGGTTTTAGGTTATGGTACACAGTGCAATGCAATGAGGGTGTAAGAACACACCAGGGGGAGTTCTACAACAATTTCAATACAACATTTACACTTACCCAATTTAGACCCTGCTGATGCCGGGACTCAAACATGTGATCCTTTCGTCAAGAGCTTGGGCCTCTGCCCATTACACCACGGTCTTGTGACGATAGAGCTCAACTCCGAAAACACACTACCAATAACGTAGGACTTTGGTTGTACCAGACCTGTGCCAAAGAATAATTTTATTTTCAATTATATTCATAAATATTACATTACCAAATAGGAGAACTAATGAGGAATGAAATCTCAAACGTTTGTGACGATGTCATTTTCTGTAGCTAGTGTGTTACCTTAACACATTTTATAGGGTAGAAAATGTTCAAATCATAGTGACATCTATCTGTGCAAAAGAAATATTGCAAGTATCTCATAAGTGACTTTTTAAAGGATGTTGTATCCCTTTTAGAGGAAATTTCAAAATTAGGTTTTTTTATCTTGAGAATTTTTTGCTGTCACTTGAATTGGGTTTAATTGTGTTCAATTGGCTAAAACTATATTTCTGGCCCTTAACTAAAACCTACAGAAGCCCTGAAAGGCAAGGTGAAAAAGAATTTGTACGTACCTACGGGATAAACTTTAAAAAAAAAAATTTAAAAAAAATGTTTTTACCTTGCCTTTCGGGGCATCAGCCGTAGTAGGCTACGTTAAGTCGTACGCACGACTTAGCACTGGCATTGGAGAAGGATTTCCGTAGCCTAAAACAAACTCCAAACCTCAATTAGGTGGAATCCAGACGTTGGAGTGGAGAAATCTAGGTTGTATTCTCAGTCAAGCTGATCTCCTGGATAACGAAGCTATTTTCCCCCTGCTACGAGTAGGTTAACCCCAGTAAAATTGCATAGCCTAGTTTGAAACGTAGGCAACCAGTTGGTAAGAAAAGCGGAGGTATCTAAACGTGTAAAAAGCCACATGGAATAGACTACTGCAACTTTCTCTAAGAATTCCAGCTCATTTTGTAGGCTAATTATAACTGGGTTATATTTCTGCAGAATGCAATGTCCTGGAGTAAGAAACTGTGGGTGTGCATTCATTATTAGGCTACCCCTTGTTAATGACGCTTACACTATGCACGGTGCCCCCCTAGTGGTAGTTGTTGACATCCCAATTATAGCAACCTATTCATATTCATTAATTTAACAAAAAACCTTGACATTTTGAAAACTCCTGTAGGCTATAATCGTTAAAAGGCCTTTTACAAATATGCTAGCTGCTCTGGGACATTTGGCAATAAGGTACCTGTGTTATGCAGTTATTTCTGACGTTCATAACACAAAGATTAGTTCAGCATTAAGGGAGTTATAGACCTAGCATATTTTCTCAGGGGATGTCTGCATCTGTCAATACACTACCAAAATACGCTGATCTTTATGTGACTTATATATGTATTATATTAGCCTATATATAACCTATAAAACAACGTATAAGTGAGCGGTATTTCGTTTTTTATATTTAAGGACTGAGCAACCAATGATCATAGCTGAACATACCCCTTTCATGCCGACTTGAAATGTATAGGTCTACGACTTGAAATAAATAGGCCTACACCTTGAAATAAATGCGGGTGGGAAACAAATGGGCTACCCATTGAAATAAATAAAAGAGACGTAAAATAATGAATATTTATTTTGACACACGCCAATAACAGCTTGTTTAGCCTGATCTTCCGAGAAAAAAATCCAAGCGTGATTTTGAGGTTATATGATTGCAAAATAGGCATTTGAAGACTAAATAACCATTGTTTTTTTCTGTTACCCAGTGAGCATTTTTGTGTTGAAAAGTCGGCAGAACTACAATGGTGGTGTCATCTGCATATACCCACTGAGCACAAACCTATATAAACGTTAAAATGTTGGTGAAATATAGAATACCATCCAAGCTCTCATTTGGCCATTTTTAGACTGGCTAAAATCTACAATATAAATGTGCACATTTTATGTTATAATTTTCATATGTGATTCAGTTGTAAATTCAAAGACAAACAATATGGATTAATGTGGATGCATTTCTCAAAATGTCATTGCTTTGGCAAGCGAAATCCGGCCAACAAGTAGATGCAATTTCACCGCATGAAGTGTATCACTTAAAATGTCAAAACATTTAGCCAGCGACAAGAAGCTTGGGCAAACAACATGGCACAAGTTTCTATCCTAGGCAGACAGAGTTTTTACCCAAAAATAATGTTGCACGAATTTCTGCTATGCGCATGTGTGTGGACTTGTACATGAGAGTCAACAACTTGCCTGTCCATGCTCATTTGTGATATCATTCATTAAACACTAAAACACACAGGTAAGCACATGGCCTCGATGGCTCAGTGGAAAAGCACTTGTCTTCTGATTCGAGGATTGTGAGTTCGATTCCTGCTTGTTGTGGTGTTTATTTACATGAAAAAATTTGGTTGAAACGTGGTCTAAACAAGAACTCTTGAAAGAGGTCTACAAATAGATGTAGAAATTTTTTTACTTTGGAACCATTTTAAGAGCTCTTTTCACTGACTGCAATCGACGTTTATTTTAGGGCTTTTAGCCTGAAAATTGCTCACTGGGTAGGACAAGGTCCTCTAGTAGCTCAATCAGGTAAATCGCATGTCATCAGTGATTCTGGATTTCCACAACATGGGTTCAAATCCAGCTCAAGATAAACCTCAAAGGCCATTCTCTCTTTCTCTCTGATTTTCTAGTCTCTCATTGATTACTGTCCAATAAAGCCAAAATGCCACAAAAATATATTTAAATGTCATTACATATCACCATCCACTCGGCAGCAGAAGAACAGGCCTAAGATCTAATAGTAGTTACACAATCAAGTTGTAGGAATGTTCTGAGGACTTGAGAGGAACTCAACATTATGACATCCAAGTAACACATTGCAACGTTTGCGACTTTAATGGGATGTTCCTGGAATGTCCTTTGGTTATCTTGGAGTAACATTCCCCTATATATACACTCCAGAATATTCCCTAAATAACGTTTTGTAACGACGTGGCAAGAATGTATGGGGAATGCTAGCAATGTACTCCAGTCTCACAGTAAGGGAACATTATATTCAAGCATTAGAGAAACACAAAAGGAACGTTTCGACTAACATTCCGAGAACACTCCCTTAATGTTACATAGAATGTTCCTGTAATGTGAAGGGGAAGTTCGACAATCAAGTTTTAGGAATGTTCTGAGGACTTGAAAGGAACTCAACATTATGACATCCAGGGAACGCATTGCAACATTTGTGACATTTATGGGATGTTCCTGGAATGTTCTTCTGTTATCTTGGAGTAACATTCCCCTATACACCCCAGAATGTTCACAAAATAACATTTTGTAATGACGTGGCAAGAATGTATGGGGAATGTTAGCAATGTACTCCGGTCTCACAGTAAGGGAACGTTAAGTGCATGCGTTAGAGAAACCCAAAGGGAACGTTTTGACTAACATTCCTAGAATATTCCACTTATGTTACATAGAATGTTCCTGTAATGTTCGTGGAATGTGAAGGGGAAGTTCCGCAATCAAGTTTTAGGAATGTTCTGAGGACTTGAAGGGAACTCAACATTTCGACATCCAGGGAACTCATTGCAAAGTCTGTGACATTTATGGGATGTTCCTGGAATGTTCTTTTGTGATCTTGGAGTAACATTCCCCTATACACCCCAGAATGTTCTCAATGTAATGTTCTGCAATGACATTACAGGGCTGTATAGGTAACATTCTTTAAAGATCCCAAATGTTCCTCGTTACCTGGGTTGTTCTCTCTGACATTTCTGTCATAGGCATCCCTGTTCGCCAGTGAAACAAAGATGCTCTGGAACCCGGCTCCTCCCAAGTTTGCCTGCGCTCCTTCCTTCATTAAGGACAAGCTCTTTCCAAAGTATCAGGTGCTGAGCCCAACCCCTTCATCTCCACTGTGACTCTCTCACTTTGACAGACCATCTCTGCAGTCACCTGGGGGACCTTGGTACTACACATTCACCATGGAAGTGCTGAAACTACATGGTTTCTCTTATCTGTTCAACAGTGTGTGGATTGCGATTAGGGGAAACGGTACCTTTTTTTCACCAGTGGATTGCATCTTGGAACATATGCATGCCTTTTGTATTTTTTAAAACGCCTTGGAAAGTCACATTGTTAATGAATCTGGGGAAGTGTAGGTGACTTTGCATTAACTACAGTGGTCCTTAGAAACGGTGAAAAATAGTTTGTGTTTTTAAAAAAAAATCAGGTGACCAATTGACCAATTAAAGGAGTTGATTACGCAGTTAACTCACCTCACAAAGTTCTGCTCTGAATTAGTTTCCTTTATTGTAAAAAAAAGCCATCCTTTTGTTCTCCAAGGGCAAGAATTATTACTATTAGTTTCAGTGAAACCTTAAACTCTGAGAAGATATAGATCCTCTGGAAAAAAGTAATTGGAAATGAAGCCCAGGGTGAGGTTGATCAAAGGACACCATGATTATATGGCCAAAAGTAGGGTTGGGACGATACCATTTTTTTCATACCGAGTACGAGTCCGAGTACTCACTTTTGGGTACTTGCCGATATGAGTCATATTCTTTTTTTATAATATTTCAGTTACCACAATAATGAGATTGCTAAATTTTGAAAACACTGTTTATTTTTTAATTAATTGATGCATTTATACAAATAAAATAGAACAATTGATTAAATGCAAAGCTTTGAGGTCATCCATTTTATTAAAATAATAATAACTGGCAAATCATAACTTGATGAATGTTTTTCATTGTGTGTTTAAATCAAAGAAAAAACTTGAGCTGATAACACAAAATCTTGGATCACACCTAAGGATCACTGAGTGCTCAAGTCATTAGTAGAATACTCTTTTATCCATTTATTTGATGACAAAAAGTAAAATAAACTTGAAAAGGCATTTCAATTTTTTTTACAATTCGCACCACCTGCTGCTTATTTTGCTACTAAAACATTTTGCACAGCCATTCACATTGAAACATTTTTCAATGGAAATAAACATTTTTGCACAATTAATTCCGAGGCTTCGTGTAGACGAATTCAAAGAACGAGATATGTTATGACACCTAGGCTTTGCTATTCCACAAATTTGCATATAGGCTAAGAGAAAAATGTTTCAATTGATAGCGTGAATAAAATAAACTTTGATGCTCCAAAAACAGGCGCTCCAAATTTATATGCATGGGTCTAATAAAAGAGAGGGTTTCAATTTCACTTTGTAAAAAAAAAATAAAAAATATTGGGATGGCAGGTATGCCATCCGCCAAGTTTCAGCTTGGCGGGGCATGCCCCATGTACCTATACAGCACAGCACTTTTCAGGGTTTCCTACAGAAGTAACCACAATGACCACAGACTCTCAGCCCTTAAAAACATTAATTTCTGTATGTTCTGACCTCATGTAACCACACAGCATTCAGATACAACTTCACACATCCACACAATAAAGCCCCAAACTTGGGTTATTTTGCCGGTTTTTCTCTTTCCTCTTCTTCTTATTTTATTTCTTCTCATTTTTCCTGCCTACCTGCCTCCGTACCCTCAAAGAATAATTCTCCCCATTGGATAACAACATCGTATACCTGCTATCCAAAGCTTATTGACCAATAAAAACGCTTCAAACTAATGTGGACACATCATAGACAAAACCGCTATATGGCTTTGCATTTTCCATGAAGCTACTGTGGCCTAGTGGTTGGAGTTGCTGCCTCTTACACAGAGCATTGGAGGTTTGATCCCCACCAAGGCACAAGTTTATTTTCGACAAAAACAATGTGCAACTGTTTTACTTTTCATTTATTACACTGTTATTTTCACATTAACAAATGTCTTTTTATTGCAAAGGCTAAATACATGTTTACAATAGTAACTGTTCAATGTTTCACTTGTACTTCAGCGAAATAGTGAAAGTCAGACGACACCACTTCGGGCAGTATGGAAACAAATGTTCCATTTGCCGGATACACTGACAAATGCCCGATAGCCTATATCACGTAGCTGTATCCAGGAAGCTTTGGTGTAGTGGTAAGCATCAAGCCTTGCCGCGGGAGAGATCCGGGTTTGATCCCGCCAGGTACTAAAGTGTTATTTCATTTTGGACTAAAACAGCGTGCACATGTTATGGTTTTCTCATACAAGAATGTTTTTCTCACATTAAAGAACACCTTTTTATTGCAGAGGCAAAGACATGTTTACAATATTAACTGTTCACTTGTAGCCTAAGTTACTTAAACTATTCAGTCACTGGACACCACGGCAGTTATGCAGTAGCTAACGTTATGGGAACAGATATCCCATGGCCATTTGTCAAGCAGAGAAAAAAGTTTTAACACAGAATATCCTTTGGTTAAGATCGCGTTGTTGCATTATGTAAAAAAAATCTATAAATAACTGTGCCAGGCTACATGTTTTCACAAACATTTTGTCTTAAAGACAGTCATTACAGAAAAGCCGACATAGTTTGGTAGGCTATCGCTACCACTGCACATAAAGTTACAGTAGGCTACCGGAAAAAAGGCCTACTTATGTTGTCATTTCTTTATTCATTTGTGACAAAAAAACTTTACACCAGCTCTATTCACTTTATGCTTTTCACACATAACATAATGTGACATTAAAATTATGTACTTGGAAAATTAAGAATTTACAATAATATATATAATCATTTATGATCCCTTATGGAAATTGGGATGGCAGGTATGCCATCCGCCAAGTTATGGCTTGGCGGGGCATGCCCCATACCTATACAGCACCAAGAGTTTGGCACTTTTCAGGGTTTCCTACAGAAGTAACCACAATGACCACAGTCTCTCAGCCCTTAAAAACATGAACTTCTGTATGTTCTGACCTCATGTAACCACACAGCATTCAGATACAACTTCACACAATAAAGCCCCAAACTTGGGTTATTTTGCGGTTTTTCTCCTTCCTCTTCTGATTCTTCTCATTCTTCTTCCCATTTTTCCTGCCTACCCAGAGACCCTCACTACCTGCCTGCCTCCGTACCCTCAAAGAATAATTCTCCCCATTGGATAACAACATCGCATACCTGCTCTCCCAAGCTTATCGCCCAATATAAACGCTTCAAATCAATTTGCACACATCACAGAATCACAGACAAAACCGCTATATGGCCTGGTGTATTCCATGAAGCTGCTGTGGCCTACTCGTTACAGTTGCTGCCTCTCACACAGAGGATTGGGGGTTTGAGCCCAACATGACACAAATATTTTTTTCGACAAAAACAATGGGCAACCGTTAAATACTTTTCATTTATTACACTATTATTATTTTCACAATAACAAACATATTTTTATTGCAAAAGCAAAAGACGTTTGCAATATTAACTGTTGAATGTTTCACTTGTATTTCACTTGTACTACAGCGAAATGGTGAAAGTCAGACGGACACTGACAAATGGCCTATAGCCTATATCACGTGACTGTAACCCTTTGCTCTTCTGGTTAGCGTCAAGCCTTAGAATGCGAGAGACATGGGTTCATACCCCGCCTGGTTGGTACTAAAGTGTAATTTCATTTTGGACTCAAACAGTGTGCACAAGTTCTGATTTTCTCATACAAGAATGTTTTTTTTATTGCAAAGGCAAAGACACATTTACAATATTAACTGTTCACTTGTAGCCTGTTAGTTAAACAATTCAGTCACTGGACACGGCAGTAATGCAATAGGCTAGCTAATGTTATGGGCACAGGTATCCCATGGTCATTTGTCAAGCAAAAAAGTTTCAACGCAGAATATCATCTGGTTAACATTGCGTTGTTGCATTAATGTAAAAAAGGATTCTATAAATAACTGTGCCATTGGCTACATATTTTAATCTCACACAAATGCCGACAAAAAAATTAGTCTTGTGTGGAGCCTGCTGTGCTCTTGTGCCGCGGTCATGTCGAGACTCACTGTGGAAACCGAACCTTCAACGCTCGCCTCGGCCAACATTTCTATATTATGTCTTCATTCATTTCTTCACTTCAGCTCTGCTCAGTTTATCCTTTTCACATATAACCAGGGGCGCCAAAAAATTAATTCAATAAAATAGCCTAAATGTATAGGCTAAATCTCCAGTCTACCTACCGGTATTTTTTTTCTTGTTATTACATTTTCACTTTGGATGTTAGCTCAGCAATTATAGGCTATAATATAGCTATATAATTGCTTCTTTAACATCAAAAGTCAAAATGTAAGGGAGAACAGGCACAATTTGGATGTATTACTCTAGACGTCTAGATTCCGGATTTTGCTCACTGGGGTAGCTTAATAACCGCATTTTCTCACACAATAAGCACGGATACGGAAATGCGTTCATATGCGTTTTGTTGTCATCTAACTGATATTCATGCAATTTGCGCTCTCCATTAAACTCTGCGCGAGTTATTTTTAAAAAAGAATTTACCCACTCAAGTAGCCTAATTCATGAATCGGATGTGTTTTTTGTTTGCTCCTTGCGATCATTAAACCAAAACACATAGGCTAACATATTTATCATTTATCTCCAGGCTCCAAGTTAACATATAGGTTTGACCTGCATTGCCTAGCCTACTCACAGACATTATAAGCAACAAAACAGCAAGCCCATCCCCATGCTGCATGGTTGTAACATGTGCTACAATTGTAGCCTGTAGCCTAAAATTAATCTCCATGAAGATGTTGTGGTATAAGCTGCCCTAAAATGTATGATCCTGCGAGCACCTGGGGGCTGGGGTAGCTATTCCAGAACGCAGGATTACTGGGTTAGCTTGATAACTGCAGTAAAACCCAGAACCCTTCCATATCTGGAACATGGATGGACTGAAGTAAAAAGAGCTGTTCGAGATCAGTGCAATTATCCAGCAAACCCAGTAATCCTGCTTTCTGGAATACCCCTGGTTTCAACCTCACACATGATTAGTAACTGACTAACAAATTATTGTTAAAAACGCCTATTTAAAATGCGACGAAACCACAACTCACCCAAATACGCACGCCTAACATTTTTGGCAATAAACAAACAAAAGAAGACCCAATTGGTTCCTGGTTCAAACATCAATGTAGGATATGCTCTGTTGAACCAACAGCGTTTTGTCCTGGCAAATATTTCAGATATTAACGATTTATGCTGTAGCCTATGTTTCGTTGTTACAATAGCATCTCTGTTGTTCCGCACATAGGCTACTTCACAATTAACATCGTGGACTACGTTAATTATGTTTGTTTAAATTGTGCACAAACTATTTGTGATCACCTCAAACTTAATGTGACTTATTGCAGCAGGCAATTGTATGTTCTTTGTGTAGTCACATTTAAGTCTTTTATCGCATAATTGAACAAGCCTTTCTTTGTTCAATTAGCCTAAACTACGAGTTTACAGGACTGTAACACTGCCGTTGAGAAGCAGCAAAGAATATCATAGCGTAGCTTAGCTGTGTTCAGTCAGCAGTGTAGCCTACATCTTTCTTATATCCCAAAGCCATAATACCCTATCCACGGTGGCCCCCTTGTGGTGCGTCGTCCACATCCCAATTATAGTAGGTCCAATTAATATTTCTCTGAAATTATAAATTACATATCCTCTCTGGGCAATACAACAATACAACCATTGTTTACAACCTTCATAAATGCATAAAACGCACCGATACGAAAATTGCTTCTAGTGGGCCAAAGGTAACAGGGTTTAACAAAAGAAAAAAAAACAGAAAAGCATTTACTTAATTATGGAGAAACTCCTGTGCTTTTCTGCTAAACTAAAGGGTTTACAGCCATATTTTCAACCCAGTTATACCCAAAATACATAAGAATCAATGTGTGATTTTGCTTGACATGATTCGACAACGAAGTTACAGTGGAGTTGTTTTATTCATCGTAAGGCAACTGGTTGGTCAAAATATGAGTCTGATTGATGACAATTGATGAATAGCCTACAAGAAGCACGACCATAGTAAAACTTCCATGGTTACTGAGCTGCATATGACCATAGCATATGAATAAATATCTGTTAGCTCAACAGCTAAAAACTGATTCATGCATTTCTGCCAACTAACGTTATGTAGCGAGCGCGGAGAATGAGGGAGGGAGACAGCAACTGCAGTACCAAATCGCTCCTGCCGAGCTTCGTTTTATTTAGCGCTACCTTACCAGCTCTGAAAAGAGCCGATGGTTTGTCACAGGATCCAGCTCAGCGTTGTTCACAGTTGGAAGCACATTTTTAACTAACCCGAATCGCTTCAGGTACTGCCTTATATTTGAACTAGTCGGCTGTGATTTGGCCGCACACACTTACACATTCCTAGCCAATCACAGCCACACATAACAGTTAAACGACAGTTAAAGTTTACAGTTATGTTTAAAGTTTAGGTGACAGTTAAATGACAGTTACAGTTTACAGTTACGTTTAAAGTTTACAATTAACACAATACGCGGCTAACAAGCTAACAACACAATTAAAGCACACACAGCACGTTATTTACAAGTGTCTACACATCGACCGGGTAGCGGCTCACTACCCGGTCCTAGCTGGCTAGTTTACAACCCCCAGGCCGCCACATTGCCCCCACCCAAGGGGTCACAAGTCTCCGACGACCCCGCAGTCCACCCACAACTCACATCAAAGTCCCGTAAGTGGCCTGGGGGCCGCCGGAGTCGTTTAGGTCTCCCGGTAGCACTCAGCGGAGTGTCGCTGGGCTCAGGCTCACTGGGTAAAGCAGTGTCGCTGCTCACCTCCGGCCCAGCTGCATCAGGAGTTGCCAGGGGCCTGTAGGGCACAAGCCACCCCTCCGCATCGCCGCTGGCCTGGACCACCGCCACATCTGAGCTCACCTGGTCCCGTTCCTCATGGCGGCTACAGTAGCGACACTCCTGGGCTGCGCACGGCCAGTGCGATAAAACATCTGCGTTCCCATGAAGTCGGCCTGCCCGGTGCCGGATTTCGAAGTCATAGTCTTGCAGTTGTTCCAGCCATCGAGCAACTTGCCCCTCAGGGTCTTTAAAATTTAGGAGCCAGGTGAGCGAGGCGTGGTCAGTGCGCAGGAGGAAGTGGCTGCCTTGCAGGTACGGCCGGATTGGAGGGCTTCAGTCTCCGTGCCGTGGCCCTTGACACATCGACGCAGGCTCCCCAGCGTTTCAGCAGGTCCAGGCCAATGATGCACGAGTCCGCGATGTCAGCTAGCCAGAACTCGTGCGACACCTCCTGCCCGCTCACCATCACCTTCACCTCTTTCTTCCCCCTCATCGCCATCTTTGCCCCCGTCACTGATGTCAGTGGTGTGGCGGTGGGCGTCCACGCCCCGGGAAGTTGGGGCCCGCCGGTGTTGTGGAGTACTCCTGGCCAGACAAGGGAGATGGTAGCCCCTGTGTCCACCAGGGCTCGGCAGGCCTGCCCGTCCAGCCGACAGTGGAGGTACAACCCACTGGCTTTGCCCAGCTGACCTACCCATGGATGGGACTTACGCTCAGTCGCTTTTTCAAAGGCGCTTGTGCTAGCCTCCGGAGAGGTAGCTGGAATCTTTGCCATTGGGGCAGGTAAGGCCGGACTGGGTTTGGGCAGAGGGGTGTGTACCTGGTTGAGGAGGGTTGGTTCCCGGGGCGGCGTTCTCCTCACTGCGCCGTCCCTGCATTGTTTCCCGACGGCGGGGGCTTCCGTGGCTTTGGTGCTGGAGCTGGGCAGTCGCGTGCGATATGGCCCGGCTCGTCGCCCCGCTGGCCATTGTAGTGGCGTGCGTGTCCAGCGGACCTCCTCGCCGTCAGTTACCCTGACCTGCTGGTGGGTTGGTTGTGGAGTGGGCCGGATAGCTAGGGTGTCTTCCGCCTGTGTGGGTCTATGAAAAGCACAGAATGAATAAAATGTATTATTATTATTATTATTATTATGTATTTATTGATTTATTTGGAATATTTGGATTTCTATCAAAACCTGTATGGTCCTACAGAGCATAGATATCCTTGTGTTCACACAATTCTGTTCGCAAATATCATCACTATTGGATACGTTCGTAAAAATGCTATATGTACGCTATTTTCTAGGTGAAAATATTACTCATTTTTATCTGCATTTATTTATTCATCCCCCCTTTCTCTATTGTATTGTAATGTAATGTAATGTACATGATGAAGTGTCTGTTTGTGAATTGTAAAGAAATCTTTTGCAGCTGCGAACATTTTAAAACCTGTATATTTTCTAAAGTAAACTTGCCAACAAAATATAACCATATGCTTTCTGGAGTGTAATTATTCATCAACTGTTTAAAACATTCCTTGAAATCATATGTTGTTCCATGAGGCACAATCTCTTCACATGCTAAGATGAAGAAACACAGGGCCAAGTTGCATGAAATAATTTAGGAAAGTTTGGATAGCATTGCTTTGGAATAGAGCTAGTTTATTTAGTGTGAGCTACGATAGGCAATATTGTTAGTTGTAACTTGGCCACATTTTGATATCAATACTTTTAAAGGCAGGCCTAATTTTTGCAAGTTGGAATTAGGGACTTATAGACAGCGCTCTGTAGGCTATGCGTGAGTAACGTGGGTTTTTTTACGTTGAAAATGTTTTTGTTGCGATATACAGTGCATCCGGAAAGTATTCACAGCGCTTAGATTAGATTCAGACTAGATTCAGCTGTAAATTACACTGGTACAGTATGGACCGCATGGCTGGCTAAATGGCTGTAAGTTATCAAGGGCCTGAGCTATCAAACGAGCCCCAAACCATCACTCTGTTGCCAGATATGGAGTAGATGTGGATGGATCACTTTAAGGGTTGTTTCTCCTGACTTTTTTCCCCATAGAGTTCTATAGGATAATGAGTCCGGAGAAATAACCCTTGCAGTGATCCATCCACATCTACAAAAACTTTTTTCACATTGTCATTATGGGGTGTTGTGTGTAGAATTTTGAGGGAAAAAATGAATTTAATCAATTTTGGAATAAGGCTGTAACAGAACAAAATGTGGAAAAAGTGAAGCGTTGTGAATACTTTCCGGATGCACTGTACGTATACCCTAGCAAAGGGTGAAAATCACGATGGACATTTTTTTCACCACGCTCAAACTCGCTGGAAAGGGGGGGGGCCAAGGCTCAGAGTCTTCTCCACAAGAAAACCGCTTTGGTCGATATACAGCATGACTGTGATGAAGAAAGGACTGGTGACCCTCACGATCTACCATGGCAAACCCAGCAAAAGCGTTTAAATCATGAGTAGGCTGGAACAGAACCAAAGCGAAAGCCTGGCTGAGACTATTACATACTGCAACACCTGCATGTGGATGACCCGGTTCTTTGCAATGTCTGTCACTGACACTTTCAAGTAAATTAAGAACTCATTCATTTTTTTCTGGAAAGTTCCATTTTAAAATTGTTCGTTTTGAGGATACATGCAGCCTACCTGTGCCCAGCTTGCAGGCAGGTCAAAGAGCTCCAAGAATCATTAGTTGTTTTTGTTTTTTTTCCTCAGAGCCTAGCTACTGTCCAATACACATATCTATTTGTTAATTTGTGAAACAAAAGAACCTGTGTGGTGCAGGGTGAATGGAGATCTCCAACTGAACTTTAGTCATGATATTTTTACTTGCTTTCTTGCACATTTTGGAGTAAATAAAACATTTAAAAAAATATTTGTTTCTATGGGGTTTTTACATGAACGTTTGCATATCCGATTGTATTCTGTGAATATAGGAACTATGCGGTGACAGGAGAGACGACTCACTGGCAATTTATAGTAGGTAGCTTATATTTCAAAATAATTCAAATTTAAAATAATTTTACTCTATAGCTCCGTATTGCAGACATATACAGTATCCATTGTGAAATTAACATGGATCACATGATAAACTCAAAAAAAACTGGTATTGTAATTTTCTAAGTTCCAAAGTCTGACCACAAAGCGTTTATAAATGCAAATACATGCAAAAATGCTATGGGTAAGAATAATAAGCTATCCATATTTACAGCTGGTCCATTGAATGTATTTCACTCCCAATTCTCGCTTCATTTGACTGCAAGCTGTCTAGGTTGTTCGCGAGTCCTGCCTTCAAAGTCTTAATTGATCAACAATAAACATAGAACACAAAATTGTAATTTAAAGTCGATTTCACTTTGCACCCTGTTGGCTGTAGACCTGTAAGATTCTGTGTTGGTATTGGTACATGAGCACAGTATCGGACCCGATACTGATAACAGGATCGGTATCGGTGCATCCCTAGCCAAAACTGTTTTGATTAATGTTAATACATCCAACCAGGCACTTTCACTGGGTTCCTTACTTATAAAAGAAGCAAAGACATCCCATCAAATTCACTTCTCTAACATGACAGTTTGACAGGTCAAATAGTACCATCTCATCATAAGTCTGTGTTTATCAGGCATGCGTAGAGATGAGATCACCAGGAAGTGTTGTACCAATTTAATATGATTTTTATGCTATGCCTTCTGTTTGGGTTTAATTAAATGTGAAAATTTAACTGACTCTCACTCAGCATAGGTTTCCTTACCAAATTAAGTAATCCGTCTAGGATGGAACGAAAACTGGAAACATCTCTTGCACTCTAGAGATCCTGAAATGTTCCTGTAGTATCAGTGTACTGGTTGCCAATCTTGTGTTGCTGTTTTCTCTACAGATAACTCGTAATGATCTGACCAATGAGGGGCTACACGGTGACTTACAGGAAGAGCATGAGATGGCAGAACAGTATGCTTTATTGGTTAGTTGGCTACCAGAAGCTCTCAATCTCCATTAGTGAAAGAGGGCAAGTGCCTGACATTTTAGTTAAAACTGTAAAAGAATATTTTTACGCTTGCATTTGTCATGATTTGTCATGATTTGTCATGGTGGCTCAGTTCAGGATGAAATCCAATATGTTTACTCCAGGTCTTTTTTCCAGGAAAATGTGCTCTCCAGGCATTGCAAATCCATGACCGATCTGACCAAGGAAGTGTCACCTCAGGTTTCTTGCAGTAGCAGCCCCTGTGTGCGTTATACGTGTGGGCAGGTATGTGCATTATGTGTGTGCAGGTATGTGAGTTATACCTGTGTGCAGGTGTATGTGTTTTATCTATGTGCGGGTATGTGTGTTATGCACTTGCAAAAACCAAAAAATAGGTAAATCTTAAAGGGTAATTCCACTGAAAAACAACATTAATCTTCTTTAACAGATCAAGGCGCAACTAATTAAGTCTCTCTTTGTGGCTGGCCAAAATAATTTCTGGGCTGAGATATTGGCAGATAAAGATAAAATTTTGGAAGAGGTATACGTCAAAATGACATACACTTCTACCCTTCCTCGTTTTTGAAAGACTACAGTGGCGTGAAGTGGGCGTGTAAGTTAAATTGGCACGTAGGCGGAGCCAGCGAGGGAGGAAATGCCAATGTCTGTTACTGGGGACGCATCGTAGATCAAGCTAGCTATCATTGCTATTTTATTATAATGTCAGAAAATTATGTGTACACATTGTTCCCTAAAGATATTTTGATAAACTAACGTAAACCAAGACTCGAGTGCTGTCCTTATACGGTTACAGTGTGGACAAATATTCCAGTGGCCTCTGGTATCATTCCCTTACATCTTCCTCTGCCTTATTGAATCCCCCGGTAAAGAACCATATCAACTACATTATGATCCATGACCATGAAAAGTAGACTAACATTAGCGAGCTGACCATAATTGAACGGTTTCACTTTTACCATTCATTCAAAAACCAGTTAGTGCCATTAGCTGTTGTTAGCTACGGGTTTCTTGGCATTAAACAAAGGTGCAAATCCATGTTTTTAAATCTGCTTGCCATGCAGTAGCTCAGCCATACATATAAGCCTTTTGGCATTTCGAAAATTGCAATGTTTTTAATATATTACTAGATTTAATTTTTTCTTTGGGTTTGAGCCCGAATACATGGCCGGATCCGGCGCTGAACACGCTGTGAATGCTTCAGCATGAAACTGTGCCCGGTACCACTCATTGCAGCAAACATTTACATTTCAGTGGGCATTGCGGTAGTTACCATATGTAGGGTACACCACTCGTTTATCCAGGGTAAACGTTAAAGGTTAACGTTAGAGACCGGGATGAGAAATGTGTAAGTGTTGCAGACTTCTGGCTAGGCTAACTATGTTTTCACAATACCAAAAGTATATAAATGAAGGTGTAGTAAATGTCCCTTGGAAATCAACTCGCATTCATGTGACCCTGGACTACATATACCGGCATGTGACAGTCATGTGATCCCGGGCAGTCATGTGATCCTTGACCAATCAGGACTGAGTCCCCGGTTCTATAAAACTTTGAGCAAACTTCCTTACCACCCCTTCTTACCACACGCTCATACTCACTTGACGTTAGTTCCAAGAGATGGACACGTATAGGCCGTTCCATCTCTCTGGTCATATCTGTTCATATCATATCGTGTCCAAGCGAAGTGGACTGAATCCACAACTAGGGTAAGTCTATTTAAGTTAACGTACAGCCATTACCGTCATACGAAGTAGCTTTAAGGTGACAACCAGAGAAGCGTGCATAGCGTAAGTTACCACGCATCAACGCAAAGAGGTCAAGAAACAACTTGCCAAAGGACAAAGTACCAGCAAATCTTCTTCAAAAGTTTCCAGCAACACTCACCAAGCCAGCTGCTTGGAAACTGAGAAAACGGACAATCCAATCCAGAGACAGAACTTTCTGGACACATCAAAGAACTGAACCAGCCTGTGCACTCCAGTACAGTAAGAACTGACACAACATCCAGGCAATAGTTTAGGAAAACTTTTGTTTAATGTTGTGTTATCAATGTAATTACATGTTTGATTGTATCCATTGTGTGTGTAGAGTGTAACATTAACTTATACCTAAACACATGGCTTGCAGGCTATTAGCCTGGCATAAGCTAAAGTTACAGAGCCTACTCTGACTCTAACACTAAATTACAATCTGCCTCCCTTTTAAATCGAGATCTGTGCATGCAATCTCCATTTGTACTAATACCTAACCCATTAGATATAGGATCCCATGCCTGTAAACGAATAGGGGCCTGGAATTTAGCTAGGTGTAGCTCAATTTCTATAGCCTTAATACACGCCATGTTTCAGGCCACGCTAGCTTCATGCTAAAGCTAGATTTGTATTTCCCCCTCGAGATACGGTCTTGTCATCTCTGAACACCACGTGTCTGGCACACATACAGAAATAGAATTGTGAATTCTATATGCCTCATTCTTTGTCTACACTTTTCCTTTCCATATCATTCGCTGTTTTTAGGATGTTAGTTTTAGACGTGTTTGTTATTTACTGTTATTTAATAAATTGTATTTTGTTAAACCTGGTCGTCGGTCTGATTGTTGTTTGGATAAATATTTGAGCCTATCCTCCAAAATAACTTACGCCTTCAGATTAAGTTATAGATTATTATTTTAATAGCTATCATTGAAATTCATAATCATGATTTAATAATTAATTTTATGAGACTGATTAATTATACTTTTGCACCTAGTGTGAAGCCATATATATATATATATATATATATTCTGCACATTCATTGGTGCCTCCATGTGATGACTGTTAAGACATTTTAACTGTCTGTCTTCACTGCCAAATTATTAATGCACCTAACGACACTACAAAGGGCTGTATTTCCCCCGTTTTTCTGGTGTGTGTAGGTATATGTGTCGGTATGTGTGTTACAGTCAAGCCGGAAAGTCTGAACACTCCTTTCACCTTCTCCACGTTTTATTACGTTACAGGCATATTCTACAATAGATTGAGTTCATTTTTTGTCTCAAAATTCTACACAAAACAGCCCATAATGACAAAGTGAAAACAGGTTTTTAGACATTTGTGCTAATTTATTAAAAATCTAAATGTAAAATGTCATATGTACACAAGTGTGCACACCCTTTGATATGACACCCAAAAGTGAGCTGAGGTGCATTTTGTTTCCACTGATACTGCTTGAGATGTTTCTACAACTAATTGGAGTCCACCTGTGATAAATTCAATTGATTGGACATGATTGGGGATTGCCAACACCTGCCTATATAAGGTCCCACAGTTGACAGTGCATGTCAGAGCAAACTCCAAGCCATGGGGTCAAAGGAATTATCTGCAGACCTCAGAAACAGGATTGTGTCAAGGCATAGATCTGGAGAAGGGTACGGAAAAATCTCTGCAGCTTTACAGGTCCCAAAGAGCACAGTGGCCACCATCATTCGTAAAGTTTGGAACCACCAAGAATCTTTGTAGACCTGGCCGCCCGGCCAAACTGAGCAATCGGGGAAGACGGGCCTTGGCCAGGGAGGTGAGGAGGAACCCGAGGGTCACTGACAGAGCTCCAGCGTATCCTTGTGGAGATGGGAGAACCTTTCATAATCCAGGCAGCACTCCACCAATCAGGCCTATGGTAGAGTGGCCAGACGGAAGCCCCTCCTTAGTAAAAGGCACATCACAGCCCGCTTGGAGTTTGCCAAAAGGCACCTAGAGGACTCTCAAACCATGAGAATCAAGATTCTCTGGTCTGATGAAACCAAAATTGAACTTTTTGGCCTGAATACCAAGCGTCACATCTGGAGGAAACCAGGCACCGCTCATCACCTGGCTAATACCATCCCTACAGTGAAGCATGGCGGTGGCAGCATCATGATGTGGGGATGTTTTTCAGCAGCGGGAACGGGGCGACTAGTCCTGATAGAGGGAAAGATGAATGCAGCTAAGTACACCGAGATCCTTGAAGAAAACCTGCTCCAGAGCGCTCTGGACCTCAGACTAGGGCGAAGGTTTACCTTCCAACATGACAACGACCCGAAGCACACAGCCAAGAGAACAAAGGAGTGGCTTCGGAGAAAGTCTGTGCATGTCCTTGAGTGGCCCAGCCAGAGCCCAGACCTGAATCCAATTGAACATCTGTGGAAAGAGCTGAAAATGGCTGTGTACCGACGCTCCCCATCCAACCTGACGGAGCTTGCAAGGATATGCCAAGAGGAATGGGCAAAAATGTCCAGAAACAAGTGTGCCAAGCTCGTAGCTTCTTTCCCAAGACGCCTTGAAGCTGTAATCGCTGCCAAAGGTGCAGCAACCAAGTATTAGGCTAAGGGTGTGTACAGATATGTAACCCCCTAAATAACCTATTTTTGTCAGTAAAATAAAATTGCATATTTTCTAAAAACCTGTTTTCACTTCGTTATTATTGGCTATTGTGTGTAGATGTTTGAGGCAAAAAATGAACTCAATCTATTGTAGTATAAGTCTGTAACGTAATAAAACGTGGAGAAGGTGAAAGGAGTGTTCAGACTTTCCGGCTTGACTGTATATCTGCGTGCATGCAAAAGTATATGGACACCTGCTCATCCAACATCTCATTACAAAATCATAGGCATTAATATGGAGTTGGTCCCCCTTTGCTGCTATAACAGCCTCCACTTTTCTGGGAAGGCTTTCCATGAGATGTTGGAATATTTCCGTGTGAATTTGCTTGCATTCAGCCAGAAGAGCATTTGTGAGGTCGAGCACTGATGTTGGGTGATTAGGCCTGGCTCGCAGTCTACTTTCCAATTGATCCCAAAGGTGTTCCATGGGGTTGAGGTCAGGGCCCTGTGCAGTCAAGTTCTTCCATACCGATCTTGACAAACCATTTCTGAATGGACCTGTGCACAGGTTCCTTGTCATGCTTCTCCAAACTTGCTACAAAGTTGGGAGCCCGGAATGGTCTAGAATGTCATTGTATGCTGTAGCCTTAAGATTTTCCTTCACTGGAACTAAGGGGCCTAGCCGGAACCATGAAAAACAGCTCCAGACTAAGGGGTGTCCATATTGTGTACTTCCTGCACTTTCAGTATATGGGTGGATTCCAATCACTTATTTTATCTGTCCTCTTCTCCTCTGTCCTCGCCTGACCCAGAAATCGATCGCGGTTCGCCATCTTTAAGGACATTCCAAACCGCTAAATGCTCCGCGGAGGAGCAGGGAATGAGGAGGCTCCCGGAGGGTGCTTCGGTGAGGAAGCACAAGTGTAGCCTTTGCCGAAGCCTTTTCTCGGAACGTGTGTTGTGTATAAATTATCTACCACTCTTCACATCTGCTATGTCGCAGGCACACCCCTCCAAAAATGCAATTTTACCGCTCCTTTCCATTTATTGTAAAGCGCTAATCCATAATGACACTCATTCTTTATAACTAACAAAAACACCTAAAAAAAAAAAATAAAAGCTAAAAAGCATTGTAGTTAAGCACGTGAGCATAATATGACGCTAACGCTTGATTGAGCAAGGACGTTCCATTTGCCTAATGCATGTTGCCTCCTTTCCTCCATCCTCGTATATGATCCTTGCATCCTTTCCTCATGTCCTCTGTTGGGCGGAGCTAAGGAGCAAGGAAAGGACACAAGGAAAGGGTGCAAGGAGTGAAAATAAGCGATTGGAATGAACCCTATGTTAGCCATTCCTGGGCCTCATGCTGAATATTTACCTTCGGTTGGATCACTCCCACAGTAAAGGTCGAGAAAAGGAATTGTGCTATTGTGTTTGGCTCTAAATGCTGCTATAAGTACGTACATAGCTTAAATAGCTTAAATCAGCACTAAATCATTATTACTCATGAATAGATAATTCCACCTATAGAACCTGTTGGGTTTAAAATGTTCTACAAACAGGGCTGGGAACATCTAAGCCACTGGTATAGCCAGGGGGGAGGATTTCGGGTTTGAACCCCCCTGAAATATTTGTTGACAGTTCCAAACGTCTTATTCTTGGGCGTAAAGTTTATGCAGTACATCACATAGTCCATCAAATAACACTGGCCTTATTTTGCACAGTCCGTGCGACTAAAGGATGGTCATAAATATCCAATTTCATCATAAACCAATCATACATTTTAACCACCCTCTTTGTCTGAGAGACGTACTTTTTAACCTATCACGTTAATTTGCTATATGCACAAGAGCCTATGTGTTTCCGCTAAAATATAAGCCAGCTTGTTTACTTCCGGTCACCGTTGACAGCTACATTGACAGTTTGTTTACGTTAGCTCGCCAGCTAACTTACCAATTGACAGGACGTGTCAGTATCAAAAATTAACATTATTATTAAACTTTGGAGCAATAACTGCTCGCAGTTATCTATATTTAGTTATCTAAATACATTTATATATGTTAATCAAGCTTTTATTTGGTGGAAAACCACATTTAGAAGGCATTTCAAGACTTGATAGTGTGACCCATTGGACTGCATTGTAAAGCATAGATGAGTGGTTTTTGGGGTTACCAAAGCTCTGCAAAGAAAGGCATGACAAAATTATTACCGATAATCATGGTGGAAATAGTTCAGAAAAATAGCTCCATGTAAAAAAAAACGAAGTTATTCTTTAACGAGATACTGTTGTTAGAAGTGTTCCAGGCTTAGATTTGAGGTAGTTCTGTGGTTATTCTCTGGCTTAACACTCATATAGAGACACCATCACAGTACTACCACGGTAGGCTTTATTCATTATAGCAGCGCATTTATCTGCTGAACTTTGTTTCTGCATTCTTTTTTTTGGGTGGAAATTTGGGCATGATGTCCATTTGTCCCCTGAGGGATTTTGATAAACCAGAGGGCAACATGTTTTAGGGATCTGTATGTTGTGTCTGTGATGACTGACCTGCTGCTATGTTGGGACATCCCACCTGGTGGCTCCAGGGTTTAGGCTGAGTGTGGCTCTGATGTGTGGTGTTCTTTCTCTCATAGAGTAGATTGTTTCCTTGCTCACATACAAACTAATTTGACTGCAACCATGCCACCCCTTCCCCAACGGTTCCCGACGTTGGCCCAATAGATGACTGCTATCTGGGTATTTTCTCAACCCCCCCTTGAAATTATTTCCTGGCTATGCCACTGATATAAGCCACATTTCCAAAAGAGTTAGCCTGTATAGTAGGTCAGTGGTGTCTTAGGCAAGCCATTTCCACAGCAATTTGACCTGGATCCATAAATGAGAAAGGCCATTTATTTACTTAAATACATTTACTGTTTGATATTGGCATGTCTGTGTAACCAAAATATTTAAACTAGAGGTCAACAGGGCCTCAGCAGTAGATCGGTGAGACTTGGTCAGTTTAAGGGCAAAGCCTCATACTGGGTTGTTACAGTGACATGCATTGAGCACAGGCAAGTGCACATGTGCCACAGTAAACCAGACTCCCATTTATGTCCTGGCTCTCTTACACAGCCTATGAGGGTCTACCTACAGACATTTCCATCGCTCTATCTAAAAATGAGAGCAGTAGATTGATTACCCCAGTGGGAGAGTAGTAGAGCGGTAGATCCCAGTTTTATTGTTGCTGATTTGTTATCCTCTTTGTAGAGGCCCTGGTCTTCTCCAATCCTCAGCTCAGGGGACAAGGTGCCGTTAAAGGTTCTGGCGGACTTCAGGACCGTGGCGCGGGAGCTGGAGGAGGCCCGGAAGCAGCTGTCTGCCTTGGTGCCTGCAGAGGAGAGCCTTCCTGCATTGAGCATAGTCAGACAAAAGGGGGCACACTTGCACAACACCACATTCAACCAAAGGAAAAAGAGGGCAAGGACAAGGAAAGTTCCAATGGAGCCTGCCAGGGGAGTGGGTGTGGCTAAAAACAGGTTTGGGAAGAATCGAAGACCCACCCAACTGGCATATGCCCAGAACATGCCACCAGTGCAAAGACTCTCCAGGTAAACCCCCAGTCACCACCACCACTGTACCTTAAATATAGGAACCAGAACAGAAGCCATTATTGTGTGATTTCCACATAGTACTTACATTGAACCAAATTTTAAATAACTAATACATGTAAAAAAATTGATAAAATGTAATTTCAAAAATATTTTTTTTAAATTGCTTTCACCCTGCTTGGATAGCCTGTGTCCTCCTAACACTTTAAGCCATGAATATTTGACTGCTCAATCTTCCTCCATTTTTTGATGAACTTTGATGAACCTGCTATATAATCTGGCTTGTTAATTATAGGTGAGAACACATGCTCATACAGTCACAATTGCACAGTCACATTACCAGAGTTGCTAACAGCAATGCTAATAAAATTGTATCTGAGTGAAACCCAGGCTGCCTGAGTCAATTATGCTCATAAAGTTGTCTCATAGAAATATGCATTATATATCTTGATTCTTTTTGATTTTCATATAGAAGGAGTGTTTGTCTTGTGAGTGGGACATGTGTTACTGTGAGCTATGTCTGTGAGCTAGTATTATGTGGATGACTGTAATTGGCTTGAGCTGAAAGACATTGGCTGTGGGATTTCTGTTTTTGGGAATTGTTGATCTGTACTGTACTGCATTTTTCCAAAAATGAGCACATACTTTAACCTGCAAATCAGCCCGGCCTCATAGGGATATCTCTATAACAGCCTTGATTTGTTAAGCTGTGATTTTACATATATGTAAATATATGTAAATAAAAATTATTGGCTGTTCGTCTATAGTTTCAAAACAGACAGAATGCTCTTGAAAATGTGTTTCATAAAAGAAATCACACTTATCACACACACATTCAGTATATATTTTAATCAGACATTTAAGTTCTAGTAAAGGTATAACATATACAGTTGCACTCAAAATTATTCAACCCCCTTCACTTTTTGCACACTTTGTGTTGTAGATTAAATGTTTAATGTAGTATCATTTAATGTAGTATCATATTTAATATTTGGTCGTATATCCTTTGCATGCTGTTACTTCCTGAAGTCTGTGACCCATCAACATCAAAAGACTCTCGATCTTTTATTTTCAGCTACTGTTACAAGCGATACTATAACCTCTCTGCATTTGAATGGATCTCTATGGGAATTGTGGGGTGAGACTAGATTCAGCTGTAAATTATGCTGGTACAGTATAGAACACATGACTGGCTAAATGGCTGTAAGTTATCAAGGGTCTAAGGTATCAAACGAGCCCCAAACCATCACTCTACGGCCAGATATGGAGTAGATATGGATGGATCACTTTAAGGGTTTCTTCTCCTGACTTTTTCCCCCCGTAGAGTTCTATAGGAAAATGAGTCAGGAGAAGAAACCCTTAACCCCTTGCGAAGAAGGTGACGCTGGCGGAATCTTTTTGCTCAACTGAGACATTCGTTGATACTGCAGCCAAACTATTAGTGGAAATCACAAACATTGTGTTTTAAATTTATCGGTAGATGGTTCGTGACGATTTCTGCCGAATACTGAGTTTCTAAGTGTCACTATTTCCCCGTAGCAAGTCCATTTAACAAGCAACCCCCACCTAGTCTATACCTACCCATGCGTGACATAGTGGACAATAGCGTCTATGTTTGAGTTCATAAATATATTTATTCATCATATAAAATTAGAATAACGTCATAGCAACGAGATAAACCTAACAATAGCCTGATCGTATGCCAGAAAAGCCCTGCTCACTCAAATGCAAAATAAACTGTGAAAGTACTGTCTCATTCTACCATATATTCTACTAGCAATATATGCTACTAAATATGAAATAAATATACAATCCTACCATTGGTTTTACACATCGAGATGTTCCTTTCAAAATTCAGTGGTCATTTATTGTCTGGTACAATCGGTTTGAGAAATATACAACACTTTATACCGCTATTACACTATCTGAAACGTCGACGCGTAATACCTCCATGCCCTGTAAGCCTGTCTCATTCATTACAGTTCATTCTGGTTTAATTGTCGGCTTTTTTATCCAATAGAGTACATTATAACCTGAGCAAAGGTATATTCCATGTCTTTTTGGGTGCTTTGAACAATTTACTACAGCCCAGCGTAACAGAGGTTTTCGTTTTAACGGTGTAGTATTATGCAAGCTCTATAGAATACACATTAGGGAGGGGTTTCCCTTTTCCAATATGTAAGAATTTTTGCGTCTAAAATACCGTTGGTCTCGCTGGCTACATATGTACGTTCATGTTTTCACTCGAGCACTGTCTTTCCAATATGTTTGATAGCCCTGTTGTTATTTTCGCATTTTGAGTGCATTTCACATACTGTAGTGCAATTGTTAAATGTATTTTTGATGTAGGCTACCGATGTTAATTGAAGATAGAACATTTGGCATCATTTTGCAGATGGTGGAATACTATTTTATGTTCATGTTATAGTACATAATATAGGCTATGGCGTATATAGTTGTCTCTTAGGGCATGACAAATGCTCATTCCAATTTACTGTGCGCTGATGTGGTAGATTAAGGCAAATTTCCTTGGAGTCATTATGAACAGGAAAATTAAAAAAATGTAAAAAACTACAGAAAAATGCAATCCCAGGACAAAAGTATACATACTGTAGAGTACATATTTAAGTGTATGTAACACTGTGATATCAATGTTTTTTATCTTAAGCCATCAGAAGGAGCAAATGTATATGCTTTAATGGACAAAACTAATTTTATGTTAATGTTTTGCATAGGGTTTTTGGACCCATAGATATCTACCCCCCTATACTGATGAAAATATAGTAATTCCCGCTTGAAAATTATGCTAAAGTGAGTTTTATGAGCCAAAACTGTTGATTTGTAGTTAAATATATCATAATTTATTTTATTTAGAGCAGTGCACAATTTAGCCATTTGGATAGATTTGGGGACACTAATGGACAACAGGGTACACTGCTATATTTTGCATCATAGACCTTTAGTAGTTCTGCATATCATCCTCAGATTTTGCAAAACTTGTGGATATGGAGTTTATGATCCAGGAAATGTATATATATATTACCGATTTCACTTACTATGTAGCTCTCAGCAAACTAAAAAAAAAAAATTATAATTTAATTTTTCAAAAGTTTCTTTGCATTTGTGGCACTTTATTTTGACTTAAATTATGAAAATAAACAAATCTAAGTTTGTATTGTAAATGGTACACCTGTCTTGTTTCATTTAAGCCATTTACCAAGTTTATGTGATACTCACACCTGGAGTTATAAAGCCTTAAACAGAGCACCCCCTAAATAGGTGAAATTTGCCATCTGCGCCAAGGGGTTAAAGTGATCCATCCATATCAACTCCATATCTGGCCATAGAGTGATGGTTTGGGGCTCATTTGATACCTTAGACCCTTGATAACTTACAGCCATTTCGCCAGTCATGTGTTCCGTACTGTACCAGTGTAATTTACAGCTGAATCTAGGTATGGACCTCTATTTGTGCATGGGGGCATTGTTATTAGGAAACAGGAAAGGGCCTTCCCCAAACTGTGGCCACAAAGTTGGAAACCCAGATTTGTCTAGAATGTCATTGCATGCTGTAGTGTTAAAGGGATAGTTCGGAATTTTGGATGTAATGTCTCAATTACGACTTACCCATGATGTAGTTGATTGATGGAAACCACTTTCAGCTAATTCCATGCTGTCCCTTATTTTGGAGATACACACGTTGCTAATGCTAGCGCAACTCTATGGCAACCGGTAGCATCCACTACCAAACGCACTTAAACACTCCACAGTACACCCAAAGCAAATAAAATACGACGACAGTCTATCGGGGGAGCGATACTTTACGTTACCTACGAATGTAGTGCCGGCACTGGTCGACTACAACAACAAAGAAGAGTAACAAGTTGCAATGGCCACGTTCGCTCCGCCGCCGTACTTCCACAGAGAATATAGGTCAGCACAAAGTAAAGGATTCAACGATAGTTTGACTTCAAAAATGATGGTATAAACACTCAAAATAACCCTGATAGACTGTCATCGTATTTTATTTGCTTTGGGTGCACTGTGGAGTGTTTATGTGCGTTTGGTAGTGGATGCTACCGGTTGCCATATAGTTGCGCTAGCATTAGCAACGTGTGTATGTCCAAAAGAAGGGACAGCATGGAATTAGCTGAAAATGGTTTCTATCAATCAACTACATCATGGGTAAGTCGTAATTGAGACATTGGGCCCTATCTTACACCAGGCGCTAAGCGGCGCTAACCCAAACGCAAGTGTCTTTGCTATCTTACACCCAGCGCATGGTTCATAATAACGCCTTGCGTTCACGTCCTTTAACTATGTATTCTTGCGCCCATGACAAGTGAACTGGGCATATTGGTCTTAAGATGAGGAGTGGCCAGGATTCTTTCTGGCGTATTGCTATCTTGAGCCAGCAGAAAACGCTTGCGCTAGAACCACCACAAACCTGGTCTAAAGTCATGTCGCAGTTGTTTACATGTTATTTTAACGCGCATATAAGTGCGTCTACATAGGTGTGTGAACAACGCGGGTACCATCCTATCTGTTACACACAGGGGCGCGCACAAGCATGACTAAAATACAGTGGCGTAACGTCGGCTGTAAAATAGGCCTTCGGTAACCTTACCTTCATACGGATATTACTCTCCACCTGTTTCTACTTATAGTTCTTAATTATCAATCAAGCAATTCAATAACTGAATAACAAACATCAATGAATATATCAAGTTTTTCTGTGCTAGTATTTTTCTTTGCGTCATAAAATGGGTAGCACTTAAATATATGTAGCGACGGCCTGCGCGTTGGAAAAAGTGGGGATTACTTGTTTCCGTTTATTTAGATTCAGTAGCCTAACAATCAATCCATTCATTCTCTGAATAATCAAGACCAATTTGTAGCCTATAATGATTTAGAAATGATAATGACAAAGAGACAACTTAAGATTGTTTAACAAGGATCAGGCAATAATCTGAATGCGTTAAAGAATGTAATTAATTTTAAGACGCTAAAATTAGACAAAGCGATTTAAACATTAGAAAACATAAATTTAAAGAGGACAGCCTCTTAAGTGTCTCGAATCGTTGAGAGCAGCGCATAATACAGGCTAGAAATACTCATTTACGAAAATCTACGTTGAACATTTAAACATGGAGCATTTAAAAGTCAGAATCTTCGCATGATAACACAACATCATAAATGTCGATATACAAAAATGCAACTCAAGTTTATGTTGCACAGAACAATAATGCTATCTCAAAATAACTTGGTAGCCTAATAATTTACTTCTTGTTCTTGGTTATTGAGTGAATCAATTATTTGATTGACAATCAGGAAAAATAAACGGAAACAGATTGAGAGTGATCATCTGTTAAAGGTAAGTTTACAGAAGGCCTAGTTCTACTCCCATGGTACGCCACTGCTAAAATATCTAGATCACAATGTGAAATATTATTATTGTGTAGGCTATGTCAAAAATGCATAATAATAAAAGGTTCCATAGGTCCACATACCTTTCCCCCAGCGAAGGGAAACGATGCCACATTACATTGCTCTCAGCCCACTCCATCAACATCCAGGCGATGTGCGATGGTACGGGACAATGGCTATCCATTAAAAAGGAGCTGATAACACCTATATCAAGCCTAATGTGCAAATTGTCATTTACACCTAATGCGTGAATTGTCATTCAATGGAAAACTCGTGCACTGCAATAGACGGACATTTGAGTTTTGAAATTGCGCTTCAGATGTCATTACAATACGGCTCTGTTTATCTAGGAATACAGCCTGTAAGTAAATAGAATGGTTTGTGACTGAAAAAAGTTCAAAACCTTGTCCAGTGAATATTCCCAACTAGCAAAATTGACTCGGCCCACATCTGGCCCGATTCCGGCGTGCCAGAACAAAAAGACTCCGCCCGATTTTGGCGTGCGTGTCGGTCGTGAGGTACGGCCCGAGTCCGGGCCGAGTGTCCTGACCCGAATCCGGGCAACCGTAATTAAGCCGGAATTTGCGGAATCGGCCCAGATTTGAGCCAGAAGTAATCCACAATCGGCCCGATTTTGGGCCAGGTTAGTCTTATTTTGTTAATTTACCACTGCTCTTTACCCATCCCATCCTCCCTGCCACCCCTTCCTTCAGATGCAAATATCAATCAATCAATCAATCAATATTTATTTATATAGCGCATTTCACAACAAGTTGTCACAATGCACTTGACAGCAAAACAGCAAAACCCAGCCTAAACTCCCCACAAGAGCAAGCCAAAGGCAACAGTGGCAAGGAAAAACTCCCTGGTGTAACTAGGAAGAAACCTTGGAAGGAACCAGACTCAATGGGGGAACCCATCCTCCTCTGGTCGGCTCAGGGTCTAGGGCTTAAGGACCAACATGGTCAAAACAGCCAATGTCCATGATAATACAATTTGCAGCAGCTAGATGACAGTCCAGATGTGGCGGCAGTGATGGTGGGGAACCGGGCGCCGATGGCGGCGGGAGCAGCTGGCAGCGGTGGTAAGGAGGGAGGGGCAAGCGGCAACGGACAGGAAGCCGGACAGCAACTCTCGAGATGCGGGGCATAAGCCCCGCCGGCAGAATGTGAAAAAAAGAGAGAGAGAAAACAGTTAGGGAAAGTGTAATAGAGCAGCAGGAGCACCAACTGGAGGAGTGGGGGGTGGGGAAGGGGTGGGAGGGTTGGACAGGTGCCCCCGCCAGGAGTAATCTATGGCTGCATAGCTATGAAGACAGAGTTTGAGGAACCATGCAGTCATGAGAGGGAAAACAGTCCTACCCACCTATCAAGAGCCAGCCCAGGAAGATGGGGTCACAGCTGTTGACAGGTGACAGTAAGGAAAGGATGCCACCCCACATTACTCTATGGCTAAATGCTTCTCTGGTCCTGTCTCCAGACTATAGCTCATTATAAGCCTGATCATAGAGGTGCGTTTTTAATCTAGACTTAAATATTGAGACAGTGTCTGATTCCCTTATAAGTTTTGGTAGGGTGTTCCACAGTAGTGGCGCTCTGTAAGAGAAAGCTCTACCACCCGTCAAGTTTTTAGATATTCTTGGGACTACTAGGTAGCCTGCGTCTTGGGAACGGAGTGATCTTTTTGGCTTATATGGTAAGAGCAGATTACATATATACACTGGCGCAAGTCCATTTAAGGCTTTAAAGGTCAGAAGCAAAATCTTAAAGTCTATCCTAAACTTAATTGGTAGCCAATGAAGCGATGCTAGTACTGGGGTAATATGCTCATATTTCTTAGTTCTAGTTAAAATGCGAGCGGCTGCATTCTGTACAAGCTGGAGATTATTTAGCAAGGACTTAGGGCAGCCAGATAGCAGGGCATTACAGTAATCTAGCCTAGACGTAACAAAAGCATGGATCAGTTTCTCTGCGTCCCCTATTGATAGGAAGTGCCTTATTTTAGCTATGTTTCTTAACTGAAAGAAAGCTACTCTAGATATGTTTTTTATGTGCGCGCTAAAGGTTAGATCTGGGTCTATAGTAACACCTAGGTCTTTCACAGCTGAGTTTGGAACAATTAAACAACCATCGAAATTTAAAGTAGATGTACCCAGTTTCTCCCTTTGTTTTTTTGGACCTAAAACCTTTTATTTGGACCTTTTGCACCAAATAACAGGAGAAAACGGAACACATGTAGAAATGATTGCCCTTTATTTTTAAATTACCTTTAATTTACACAACAATAATGTGGTGCTTAATCAAAGTCCAATACAATGCAGCAACAACAACTACATTAATAATAATAATTAATTAATCAAAGGCAGGCCAGCCACATCCCTTTGTTCTCACTGATGGCCCATTACCTCCATCCCTCATAGTGCACAAAGCGATAATGGCCGAAGCCCAGGTAGGCAGGCTACCTTATCAGAATAATGCCTAGATGAGTGGCTCATTTAATTACATGGCTCCCTTTTGAAAATAAATACGCGGAATGTAACTTCGCTGTACCAGATGTTATTCGGAGTTGTAAACCGCATAGGCTAAAACCATAGCCTATTGCCACGAATGCCTAAAATGATTTCCTTCTTGAAAAATAAAACAACTGATTGTAATCAATTCGAACATTTTTATTTGGATAAATCACATAATTACAAAGGATAAACAAGCAAAGGAATTAGGTTAGGGTACATCATTTGCAATACACTACATTATTAGGCTACAAAGGAATTAGGCTACATCATTTGCAACAGACTTTTTTCAGACGCTATCTATTTTCAGAAAAAATTACTTTCCAAAGTCGCGCTGCAGTGGTCCAAACACAATCAGGTACCTTATCAGAATAAAACCTAGATGAGTGGCTCTTTTGATAAATTACTCTAGGAAAATAAAACACATTTTAATTAATTTAAATATTTTTTATTATGGGTATATAAAATTACAGTTTATATAACGTTACATGATCACTGTCTCGGGACACTAATGCGGTCATTATGCAAACGCAGTCAATACGCTCCTGGAGGAGAGAAGTAGCGATTCACACTTGGGTACCAACGCCAAATGTCGTTGAACGTGGCGGTTATAGGGGGGGGGTCTTTGAGGTAAAAAAAAAAAATCAAGAAAAACTCATAATTTTAGAACTACAACAGCGTAGGTAGGCTATTTGCAGTATATCTCTTTAGGAAAAGTCAGGGCAGGGACAGAAACATTCCATAAACACGGATTAAATCATTCTAAATTTAAAATCCACTATGCCAATTGGCATCGGCCTTGACGGTTCTAGTTTTAAAAATTAAGAAAAAAATATCTTCAAACATACTGTATAGTAGGCTAATTGCAATATATGACATGGAGTAGACAAAACCAGAGGACACAAATGTTTGTGAGTAAATAACTGGGGATTATTAGCAGGTAAGTTATTTTATACAACATTCATAAATAAGTACATTAATTTGAAGAATAGGCGTAGACATAAATGTTGGTGGAGCAGAATGTCTAGTAGGCCTCTGTGAAACTTGACTGATGTACCTTAGCCACCATGGAAGAATAGGATGTCCAGAGGTCCTAGTGAGAAAAGAGTGGAATAAGAGAATAATAATTAATTTAGCAGAAAAGCCATTATCCTATTGTCATTATCACAAAATAATAAACTAATAATAATAATAATACTAATAAATTATAAACTAGGTTGAACCAAAAGAGAACGCAAATACTAACAGGGGTGTTAATATTAACATGATAATTCTGGTGATTGGCTTCAAAAGTAAGGCAAAGGCAATGGTGCACAGTGTGTGTTGCATTTCTGTCTCTCTTCTTACTGTGCAGACGTTGTGGAGCTAGCAGTCTACCCTGAAAGACAGTTTTATTTAAATTAACCTTAGACTACATGTAAAATAACAACAAAAAGAACATCCCAAATATTAGTTCAGCATCTGAACAGATAGCTTAGTTATAGGCTACATGCAATGAAAATAAAAGGATTGAAACGAGCTAGTTAAAACTATTGTTGCTTAAACAGCATGTAGTGTTGTTTAACTGCTAATACATTCATGCACACTAACATGGAAGACAGTCAAATTGTTAGACTAAAAAGATATCAATCAACAACCTTAAAGGGTTAGTTCGGAATTTTGGACATAATGTCTCAATTACGACTTACCCATGATGTAGTTGATTGATGGAAACCATTTTCAGATAATTCCATGCTGTCCCTTCTTTTGGAAATACACACATTGCTAATGCTAGCGGAACTCATATGAAACTAGCAGCATCCACTACCAAACGCACTTAAACACTCCAAGGTGCACCCAAAGCAAATAAAATACGACGACGGTCTATCGGGGTTATTTTCAGTGATTATACCATCATTTTTCAAGTCAAACTATCGTTGAATCCTTCACTTTGTGCTCACCTAAATTCTCAGTGGAAGTACGGCGTTAGTTTAGTAGCTAGGTAACGTAAAGTAGCCTATAGCTCTGCCGGCCAAAAACAATATCGCGCGTGTGAAAGAATCAGACTCGTAGTATTGTTAGCTAACGTTCAGGTAAGATGGTATTTCGGTGTGTATTTCAAGGTTGTTCAAATCATGCAAAAAAATGGGCACCACAAAGTTTTCACCGATTTCCAGTGGAAGATCAACAAAGAAAACAGCTGTGGCTTCTTGCTGCTCGCATGGATGTCACCAATTGAGACTCTAAAAAAGTTTGTAGTGACCATTTCACGGAGGATGACTATGTGAAAATCAAAAAAGGACGGGCGGGACACCCTCTACTGAAGGAGACTGCTGTGCCATCACCTGTTTTTCTTCATGCACCGAAAACAACTGACGAGCAGGTAACTAATAAATGATTGCATGCGTGATCTATCTATTCAGCTAGCTAGCTAGCTAGTTGCCACGATTGGGAAGTCTTGGAAGTGGTCAAACTTTTCCTGCAAATTGGTAGCCAGTGTGCTTGCTTGTATATGCTGTGTTATTCTGTAGCATGTTTGTGTTTAGCTGACTTGTTGTCTACCAAATATGTAACTTTACGGCAAAACGGATTGTGTCGGCAACTGTTGAGTACAGCAGATAGCCTACAGGCAGATACCCTGGCTAATCTACAGCTAGCTCCGCCGCCGTACTTCCACTGAGAATTTAGGTGAGCACAAAGTAAAGGATTCAACGATAGTTTGACTTGAAAAATGATGGTATAATCACTGAAAATAACCCCGATAGACTGTCGTCGTATTTTATTTGCTTTGGGTGTTTAAGTGCGTTTGGTAGTGGATGCTACTAGTTTCCTACGAGTTGCGCTAGCATTAGCAATGTGTGTATGTCCAAAAGAAGGGACAGCATGGAATTATCTGAAAATGGTTTCCATCAATCAACTACATCATGGGTAAGTCGTAATTGAGACATTATGTCCAAAATTCCGAACTAACCCTTTAATGTGGTAAAGTGAGTTATTACACGTTATGGCCAGTAGGTGTCAGTAGGGCCAAATAAGACATCTCTATACCAAGGCAAAGGCGAAGGGAGGTGTTGATAGTTGTCCGTTCTAAATTACTAACATTATAAAAATTATTCTTGTTCTCTCATGCGCCAGATAAAGAGTAGGCTATGTATGTTGTTCGATGCCTTGCAACATAGTTCTTATTAAAGAGCTAAAAGTAGATCATACACTTCTTGCCTCATTAATTTTGATTTGTAAGATAGGCCTATCAGATCTGAACAGAGATCATAATACACATTCAATCTAACTGCACTTGGTTACCCCTAGCTTGGCGCATATTATCCACCACCAATGAAAGCATTCGATTCCAAGTGTATTTTGATTAGTAGCTAGTTCTTGTTCCAACATTAACACAGACAGATGTAGCAATCAAAGGAGGTGCGGTACAATTGTAAGAATGAAAAATAACTGCATATACCGTTAATATCTGCAATATTTTCCAGGACAAAACACTGTTGGTTCAAAAAAGCACAGGCTACCCTACCTGTATTGATGTTTACACCAGCAACCAATTAGAATTTTTTAGTTTATTGCCAAAAATAGTAGGCTACATAGGCTTATCCTAATTGACATTCAGAAGCTACATTTTGCGGTATTTTGAATTTACGGACACAGTAGGCTACGCGTGGTCCTGAGCAGGTGTACATTTTGTTCGTACGTACGAACATACAATGTCTATTAGATCACCTAAAGAGCCGCTAAATCAGATCTAAGCATCTGGTAAGATCTCTTTTAGCTCTTTTTTTTAGCCCGGCTAAAATGTGTCTACAACATAGGCCTAGACGTGCCATAGGCTATAACACATTTTATTTAACCATCTTCATACGTGATTCATTTGTAAGTTCAAAGAGAAACGATTTCCACAGGGGACGAGGGGGACGCCCCAATATCTGAGAGAGCCCTATCTGTCTCCCCCAATGTTACATCGACACAAATGCAGAAACGCGCCTGTATTATTGCCCATATATTAGTGTTGTCACGATACTGGAATTTCTAACTTCGATACGATACCTTGAAAAGTATCGATATTCAATACCATTTTCGATACCACAGGGAAAAATTGACAACATTGAGGGCATAACAGTTTAGATTTTTATTAAACGATAACAGGGCTATAACTTGACAACAGCAGAATGACTCTATTAAACAATAATTAAAACTTTTTTTGCATTAGTGTAAACAATAAGCACACATTCAAAAGGCACTAAAGTGCAAGTAAAAAAACAGAAAATCTTACGCATTTTCAAGTAACAAATTATTCTTCTTGAGGTAGTGCACTTATTCAAAAGCCTCCGACTAATCACACATTAAAAGGTGCAAGTAAAAAAAAACAGTGCAATCTTATGCATTTTCAAGTAACAAATGAAACAATACTCTTCTTGAGGTAGTGCACTTATTCAAAAGCCTCTGACTAATCACACATTAAAAGGTGCAAGTAAAAAAAAAACAGTGCAATCTTATGCATTTTCAAGTAGCAAATGAAACAATATTCTTCTTGAGGTAGTGCACTTGTTCAAAAGACTCTGACTAATCACACATTCAAAATCACTAAACTGAGGTGAGTGAGAGTGACACCCATTACTGTACTGTAGCCTAAGTTTCTTTGCAACTTTCAGATTTTTTGCTAGGAACACCAGCATGTCAATGTGCTCCTCTGTAAGCCGTGCCCTTCTTGGACTGCAAATGAGCCCTGACATACTAAATACACGTTCTGAAGCTGAGCTTGAAGCAGCGATGCACAAATACTTTTTCGCCAGCTGGGCAAGGTGAGGTAAAGTTTTCTCATGTGTCCTCCACCATGTGAGTGGGTCGTCTCCTGCACTGAGTTCAGGCATCTTTTCGTATATTGTGAACTCATTTTTTAGTTCTGCATCTGCGTCCTCTGATGCATCCTCTCCATGTTCACTCTTCTTTTCCCCCTGTATGCTGGTTAAGATCTGTTTTAGTTTTCTTCGCTGGTTGCATGGCAGTGGCACCTGGAGGAGAGGGTATTTGCTGACTTTGGCTTCCTGTTTCTGGTTCTGTTTCCGGTAAACGGACATTGTCCATAAGATTTTGTTTGACCTCTTCTCTTAATGTAACAAAACTGTCCTTGAACCTTGGGTCGAGAAACGTGGCTGTGTTCAGCATCAGCTGCAGATGCCTGTCCTCATATCGTTGTTTGAGATCTCCACCAATATTTTCTTTAAGTTGACGTTTGAGGATGCTGTCACTTTCCTCAAAGGTCAAAGTTGAAAATAACTTCCAACTTAGGGGCAGGACAGAGGAGAGAGTGGTGTGCTTTTCACCACTAAGGGCATCGTTGAAAGAGCTGACAGGGCTCAATACCTCTTTTACAGTCTCAAGAATTGTAATGTCTGAATCTTTAGGCATGAGGTGCCATTTCTTCCGATCGCCGGCTAGAACTGAACAGACTGTTTGCTGCTGTTCCAGAAATCTCTCCACCATTTGATACGCTGAGTCCCAGCATGTCGGCTCATCATGGATCAGTCTGTGTTCGGGCAGTTGCAAATTTTTTTGTTTCTTCTTCAGCTGTCGGGACATCTTTGGTGACCTGCTGAAAGCAGACACTGTCTTTTTCAGCCTCGACAATGCTCCAGACACACGGTCTATATCCAGGCCCTTGCTAATGGCTAGGTGCAGGTTGTGCCCAAAGCAGGGGACCCATATGAAGTCCTGCTGAAATGCTTTCTTGTTATTTGAGGCATTATCACTGGTGATGCCAGCCATATTTGACATGTCCAGCTTCCATGTTTCTTTTTTATTATTTATTTATTTATTTCGGCATGTGAATGATCACATTACATCACATTTCTGACATATTCATTTAACACATACATTTCCAGCCGAAAAGGGATACGGGAAAAAAGCAGCCTGCTTATCAATGTCCCGCCCCACTTCCCTCACGATTTTAAATGATCATATTATACATTTGATTAAAACTGATATATTTAGAATCACAACAGCATAGCTAGGTTTTCGTTATAGCAAAATTGATCAAGAAGGAGAGAGAAAGAAAAAAAATTAATACAAATAAAATAAAATACTCTAAAGTAAAACAAACCGGATTTTTAAAGTCAGATTATTAAAGTCCAATTAAGTAGGTTTAAATGTGCATGTCATACATTGGTCAAACAATATGTTTCAATGTTCATATTATACATTTGATTAAAACAGATATATTTAGTATCATAACATCGTAGCTGAGTTATCTTTATAGCGAAGTTGATCAAGAAAGAAAGAAGAAAATAAAATAAAATAAAATACTCTAAAGTAAACAAACCGAATTTGTACTGTCAGATTATTAAAATCCAATTAAGTAGGTTTAAATGTGCTTAGCATACATAGCATAGCATACACTTTGTTTCAATGTTCATCTTATACCTTTGTTTAAAATAGATCTTTTTAATATCATAACATCATAGCTGGGTTTTCTTTATAGCAACTGACCAGGCAGGAAAGAAAAAAATAAAATAAAATAAACTACTCTAATGTAAAACAAACTAGATTGTTAAAATCAGATTATTAAATACCAAAATAGTGGGTTTATGTGTGCCTGTCATACTTTGGTCAAAACAATTTGTTACATTTCCACATCCAACAATCTCAGATTTTGTTCAGCTAATGTCCAAATTAGACGTGTCTGTTTCTACGTTTTTATGATGATCTGTTGTCCCTTGTAAATTCCGTGCAGTTAGCCTGAGTTGGTATGATTGTTAAATTTCAGAGTTCATTACTCCTCGCTATTGTCTGCACAGTCCTCCGTTGGCTTGTTGATTTCTGCTTGCATTATGGCAATTGTTCCCTTGATTTTGTTGATGTCCGATCTCAAATTTCTCAGTATGATCAGTAGTTCCCTGTTTCCAGAGACATCACACCCCATTTTTCTCTGCTGTCGGTACATCACGTACTGGCCAAATCCTAGGCCGATTAGACCGACCAACATGAATCCAAGCAGGTACACATCTTCCACATCTTCTATATCTAATACTGCCAGACACACTACACGCCATTTGTCCCACCCATCCATGGTGTATCCTGCCAGAAAGGTCCCATCTGGACATGACGGCTCTCCAGTGCCCACACGCCTTGTCGAGAATATTTTGTCAATAGCGTTAAATGTCCAGTTTAGAAGCTCCATCCTGAGAGTTTGTGCGCCCAATGTCTGTTGTCTTTTGTTGCAGGGTCTAGGATCCTGTATGAACCGCATGCTGTGGTTTTTTTAATTTTATTTGTTTTATTTATTTTTTTTAAAATGTTTTTTTATAGTAAAGTACATCATGACATTGTTTTCATTTCATGATAACCCCCTATTTTTCAGACATGATAGTTTTCTACCATCTTACATTTTATCTTACCCTTGAAAGTCTTTAAATTTGCAGACATTTTAATCTCATCATTTAAACTGTTCCAAAGTTTCACCCCTACAATGGATAATGAATGGCCTCTGAATGTTGACTTTATAGATTTTTGTTTATAAATCATATTTCCTCTTAGGTTATGCATGTCATCTCTCATTAGAAACAGTTTCTGTATATTTATGGGTAAGAGGTTTTTAGAGGCTAAGAATAATATTTGTACAGTATTATATTCAATTATATCCTGCCACTTGAGAAACTTTGCCTTAATAAACAATTCATTAGTGTGTTCTCTATATGGTACACCATATACAACTCTTATTGCCCTTTTTTGAAGTTTGAACAGTGGCTCTGTGGTGTCTTTATAAGTGTGTCCCCACACTTCGACACAATAGTTTAGGTGAGGTGTTATGAGTGCCGAGTAAATTGTCTTAAGTGAATGTTGATTGAGTAGTTTCTGCATTTTCCACAAAATAGACACGCTTTTGGCTAATTTACATTGAACTAGCTTCACATGTGGTTTCCATGTCAGGAGGCTATCTACTGTAACCCCCAGAATCTTGTGTTCGTTCACTCTTTCAATGTCAATACCATTGACTTTTAAATTTATCTTTTCTTTCTGTCCTCTTTTCCCAAATAATATAAATTTTGTCTTTGAAAGGTTTAATGATAGTTTATTAATATTAAACCACGTGTGGAGCTTTGCCATTTCATTATTAACTGATGTGACCATTTGTTTAAGATCAATTCCAGAACATAGGATATTTGTGTCGTCCGCGAATAAAATTAATTTTAAAACGTTGGATACTTTAATTATGTCATTAATATATAATAAAAATAATTTTGGTCCTAGGACTGAACCCTGCGTGACCCCGCAGGTGATGTCCAGACATGTTGACATGTTGTCCCCTATCTGAACAAATTGAACTCTGTTTGATAGGTAGCTCTTTATCCATTGTAGTGCTATTCCTCTAACTCCATATCTATACAATTTTTCCATCAATATGTTGTGATTTATCGTGTCAAAAGCTTTTTTCAAGTCTATAAATATGCCAATAGTGAATTGATTCCTGTCTAATGCGTCTTTAATAAATTCTATGGATTCTGTTAAGGCCATTGCTGTTGAATGTTTTTTCCTGAACCCATATTGGTTGTCACATAACAGTTTGTGTTTATCAATGAATTTATCTAATCTTACATTGAAGAGCTTTTCAATAATTTTCGAGCACTGTGGTAAAATCGAGACCGGACAATAATTTGAAAACTCTTGTTTGTCTCCATTTTTATATAATGGAAGAACTTTTGCTATCTTCATTTTGTCTGGGAATACGCCATTACAGAACGATAAGTTACATATATGTGTTAGTGGAGGTATGATCGCCTTTGATATCCTTTTTAACAAGGTCATGTCTATCTGATCTGCGTCCGTGGATGTCTTAGCTGTGCAGTTTCTCAGTATCTCTTTCATTTCTTTTTGTGTAACAGGATATAAAAATAATGATTCTTGTTTTGTCTCACTGCCCCTATCAAAGTGATCCCACGGTAGGAGTGTGGAAGGAATGGCCTTGGCTAGTTCTGGACCGACACTAACAAAGTATTTGTTGAAATTGTCTAATGTCGACTTTTTTTCTTCTTCCCTCTTGTTGTTTATATTGAAATGATCCGTGAATGTCCTCTTGACCTTACGCCCAGAGACGGAATTAATTATTTTCCATAAGTTTCTGGTGTAATTAATATTTTCTGATAATAACTTATCATAGTAATCTTTTTTCTGTTTCCTCAACTGATCAGTCACATTGTTTCTGCAACGTTTGTACTTTGTGTATGATTGTTCGCTCCTTTCCTTTAAAAATTGTTTATATAATCTGTTTTTTTTCCTACAGGCGTTTTCTATTTTCTTGGTAATCCATGGCCTTATTTCTTTGATTTTTTTGCCTTTTCTCGAATTTTTGACTACCGGGCAGTGCTTGTCATATATTGAATTTATTGTGTTTAAGAAAGCCTCATACGCTTTGTTTGTGTCTCTTTCATACAATACATCATTCCACTTTTGCTTTATCATGTCTTGTTCAAAATCTTTTAGTCTCTTTTCATTTCTAATTCTTTTCAAACTTTTTGACCCAGGATTTTGATCCAAAGTTTGTTTCCAGTCACAGATGGCGAAGACTGGAAGGTGATCAGAGATATCGTTTATCAAAATACCACTTGTTATTTTTGTGTCCAGTATATTTGTATAGATGTTGTCAATTAGAGTGGCACTATGTTTTGAGATTCTGCTTGGCTGAGTAATTAATGGTCGCAGACCCCACGCATACATTGTATTTACGAAATCCTCAATTAACTTGCTATCGTTGGGATTTAATATGTCTACATTAAAGTCACCGCATATAAAAACCTTTGATTGTTTCATTTTTGATATTATTTCTCCCATACAATTTTTGAAAATGTCTATTTTTGAGCTAGGAGCTCTGTAAACATTGCATAAAACAGTTTTTTTTACCTTTTAACGCTGAGAATTCAATTGTTATACACTCCATTACATTTTCAACGACTGTTGACAAGCTTTCCATTATCTCAAAATTTATACTCTCCTCAATAAACAGTGCAACTCCTCCACCAGCTTTGTTGGTTCTGTTCTTACACACAAAATTATATCCTTCCAGGTGGAAATCCATGCCTTTCTCAACGTTAATCCAAGTTTCCGACACCGCAATGATGTTAAATGGTTTGGCAAATGTACATAGATACTCCTGTATCTGTTCAAAGTTTGCGTATAGACTCCTGCTGTTGAAGTGGATTATTGACAGCTTTCCACCCATACTAATGTTCTTATTGAATTGGTCTTCCAAGTAATATCCACATTTGTTTGTTTCATTATAAAAAAAGTGTCTGTCAGGATCCACTTCTTCATTCGGGGCTTTTGATCTTGGGTTCTGGTTAGATATCGTACTCCTTTTTTCATGGTCAGCAATTTTATCCATCAATTCATTTAATATAATCCGTGAAGTTATACTTTTTGGTTGTACTGAGTTCATGACGTTTTCACATTGTTTTCACGTACCTTACTATTCATATTTCTCCAGCTCCTCCAGCGCCCTGATTAGCACCGGTCTGGTGTTTTCTGAAGACCCAATAGGTTTGATAAAAACTTTGCAATTTGCCGTCCAGGTGTTTTGTAGTTTTTCCCCTTTCTTTAATTGACGCGCTTTCCAAGCGATGGTGGCGTTTACTTTGGTGAGATTTTCATTGATGAACACGTTGGATCCTTTCAGATTTTTGCCCTGTTTCAGTAGAGCAACTTTGTATTTCCTACTTATGAATCTCAGCACCACGGCGCGGGTTTCGTTTTCCCTACCTTCATTAGTTTTTCTCTTGGGCAGCAGATAACAAGAATCCACATTTGTTAGATCCATATCGATTTTTTTGGAATCAAGAAAATTCCGCACTTGTATTTCCACTGATTGAATGTCTGCCTCGTCTGGCTCCTCGTTGGACCTCGTCGCCTTGGCATAGTTCCTTGGTTTGATTCTGAGCCCTGTGATGATCACATCATTAAGTTTCCCATGTTGTTCAAGCTCCTCCACTCTGTATGTTAGTGACTTTATTTGTTGGTCTTTCTTGACATTTTCGTCTTTAAGTTCTTTAAACTCCTGCCTTATGTCTTTGAGTTGAATCTTGATATCTTCCAGGTTTTCCATAATTGTTGTTGCCAAGTCCGCTGGAATAGAGTGACTTGTTTTAGCTGACTTATCAGCCCTCTCTGGCTTGACCATTTTCTTGATTTTCTTGGTTTCAGTGATTTTTAAACAATTGATATGACATTTGCTATATTTGCATTTGTTATGTTGATTTATTGTTTTGTCGAGTTTATCATTCCATTCATTCTCTCCCCCAGTTCCCGTTGCAGCTGTAGCCTTGAGCTGTTGCCTTGAGCTGTTGCCTGGAGCTGTTGCTCCTTCAGCAACCATAAGCGAATGTGTACCATCTCCTCCAACGCCTCCCTCAAGCTGTCCCCTGTGTGCTCTGAGTGCAGCCCAACACAGCCCAAACACCAGCTCTGCATGTCCCAGGATTCTGTTATAAACTGCAGAGTTACTGCCATGAATGTGGATGTGGCCCTGCTGGTCCACAGGTCAGTGGTGCATGAAAAGAAGGGTTTCCCCCTAAGGCTCTCCATGATTTTATCTTTTGTTTCATCGTATAGGGCGGGATTTCAGTTAACATGAAATGGTTCCGTGAAGGAAGGGCATACTTGTTATTTAACTGTCCAAGAAGTTGTCTGAACCCAGGTTTCTCAACAGTATACACGGGGACCTGATCCATGCATATGTACTCTGCTACAGTCCTGTTCAGTTTCTTGGCTTCATTTGAGTTTGCATCATACTTTCTTTGTTGTTCAAATACTGCTGGTAGGGTAGGCTGTGAGTGTGTCGCTTTTGTTGCTGGTCGATTCTCCTCAGCTTCTCTCTGGTACTATAAGAGAAGAGAAATATCACACTTTTAAAACCCTTTGTTTCTCTTTAGATCAGACATTTAAAAATAACTAAATTATCTAATCTAATCTTAGAAATTAAGTAAAGTTAATAGTACTGCGGGTTAAGCATAACAGCATCTAAGTTAATTTACTTCTGACCATTATAGTCAAAGTATTTTCCTATGAACTGAAACTCATAAGATCACATTCTTCGAGATATCGGATATCGATAGCTGTGATAGCTAGCATCATTGGCGTTCAGTTACAGCTATATTGGCTAACGTTAGCTAGCTATCTAGCTAGCTACTGCACTATGAACTGCTAGCTAGCTAGCTGGCTACCTTTAATTCACAAGCTAGCTAGCTAACCGTACAAAATAGCGAGTCTCAGCCAATCACAGCGATTTGTACAGTTAGTTAGCTAGCTACTCTATTGTGAATTAAAAGGTAGTCAGCTAGCTAGCTAGCATAGTTCGTATTAGCTAGCTACAGTAGCTAGGTAGCTAGCTAGGTACAGTAGCTAGGTAGCTGGTGTAACAGAGTTGAAAATGACCTCACTTAGATAAAGTGAATTCTCCCAAAATTTGTATTTTAACATGTCATTGTGATCCAATGCTTTTTGATGGTTTGAGTGAACTCAGAAAGGTTCCAGATGTTGTACCGCATTCACTAAGGTTAAATATGAGGCTGCGCGACTGTTTGTCTAATAACTTCACTTTAACGCATTTTTGGGCGTTTGCGCTACCCGTACCTTAGAGCTAGATCAGCTCCGCTGGAGACTTGAATGCAGTCGCGATTGGATGTCTCATGGATTGTTTGTTTTATTTATGAATGCAGATCACCTCCGCTGGAGGCAATAAAAGCCACTGTGAGGAATCCCTGGTCTGAATCTTAATCACAAACACATGCACAAGTAGGGGTCGTTACACTAGCTAGCTAACAGAAGAATGATAGCTAGCTAGCTCGCTAGCTAACGTTAGCTAATAGCTATAACAAGGAACGCCCATGATGTTATCAGCTGTCGATATTATGAGCTATCAGTAGCTAGCTAGCTAGAAAACGTTAGACAACGCCTCATGTATTAAACTAAAGTTAATAGTTTACTGGGCCATTTTGTTTAATGCTTCAGTGATGTTGAAAGGGGAGCTGTCACCAACCTCTCTAAATTCTTTATAGAGATCCGCGTGTCGGTCCTTCAGGTGTTTTGCCAAATTTGTTGTGTTTGCACCTTTCGTTGGCACTGCTCTGTAACAACGCTTGCAAATAGGCTTCGTGGCATCTTTAGCTTTTCCTTCGTCGTTTACTTCGAACCCGAAGTACTTCCAAACAGCACTTCTGCTGTTTTCTTTATCCACAAGTTGCGGAGGCTCTGCACTTGCCATCTTCGGAGCAAATGAGAGGATTTGTTGACAAGACAGGTCTGTGAGGGGTAGGGGCAATGCGTGCACTGCAGCAGCGTGTGTGTGCGTGTGTGTCAACAACTTGCTGTAGGAGAGAAGACAGAGCGAGAAAGCCAGCTGGTATCGATAGTGCAGAAAGTATCGATATTGCGGGAAATGAGTATTGTTTTAAATATTCAGAATCGATATGTATCGAAAAATCGATTTTTTTTTGACAACACTACCATATATACGAGGTTGTATATGGTAATCAGTGGGCGGGGCAACAATGTTACTGCATTTAGCTACATTATAGTGCTCCGTAGTCCTGCCCGCTTTGGTGACGAACGTCTGGTGGGGATAGTTCGGAATTTTGGACATAATGTCTCAATTACGACTTACCCATGATGTAGTTGATTGATGGAAACCATTTTCAGCTAATTCCATGCTGTCCCTTCTTTTGGACATACACACGTTGCTAATGCTAGCGCTACTATGGCTATGAATACGACGACAGTCTATCGGGGTTATTTTGAGTGTTTATACCATCATTTTTTAAGTCAAACTATCGTTGAATCCTTTACTTTGTGCTGACCTAATATTCTCTGTGGAAGTACGGCGGCGGAGCAAACGTGGCCATTGCAACTTGTTACTCTTCTTTGCTGTTGTAGTCGACCAGTGCCAGCACTACATTTGTAGGTAACGTAAAGTATCGCTCCCCCGATAGACTGTCGTCATATTTTATTTGCTTTGGGTGCACTGTGGAGTGTTTAAGTGCGTTTGGTAGTGGATGCTACCGGTTGCCATAGAGTTGCGCTAGCATTAGCAACGTGTGTATGTCCAAAAGAAGGGACAGCATGGAATTAGCTGAAAATGGTTTCCATCAATCAACTACATCATGGGTAAGTCGTAATTGAGACATTATGTCCAGAATTCCAAACTATCCCTTTAAGACCAACCTGCCCAGTTCACTTGCTATGGGCGTGAGTTCACTTGGTAGTTAAACAATGTTAGCGCTGGGCACTATAATGACCCCTGTGCTGGGTGTAAGATAGCAAAGACACTTGTGTTTGGGTTAGCGCCGGGTGTAAGATTGGGCCCAATGTGTTTATCATAAAACTGTGATTTATCAAACTGATACGTACAATTTTTGAAGTGGCTGAAAATCCTAAAATGTTCAGGATGTGATACATGAGTGTATGAGTGTATTGTATTTAATTATGGCACAAATCACCCTCAATATGTAATGCCCTGAAGTCGACATGATAATAGCAAGACAAGTATACTGTACCATTTATTTTGCACTCTGGTCTTCCTCACTTTCCATTGGAAGTAGCCTTCTAGCCAAAGAAGATAGCCAAGGTCATCCCCTCTATAATCTTTTGGGTAAAATAAAATCTAATTGTATTTTTAGGGGAATTATGAGGAAGGTTTGTGAAAATATCAAGGAAATGAGGCAGAGAAATCACCCACCCAAAACAGCACAGCAGACAAAGATGTCTATCCTTTAATCAAAATGTTTAGCATCCCATTATACTGTTTATATATGACCTAATTCATGGTTATCCAAAAATACATGATAAAGTCATTGCTACATCTTACCTGCAAGTAATGTATTCTTTGTAGCTAGAAAAATCTTGTACCTTATGAGATGTTTCTTGTTGTCAAAGTATTTCCTTCAGGTTTAACCTCTTCCTACCGAGGGCAAAATAGGCCAAATTTTGCCTGTTTTCACTAGTGACAAACAAAGGTGGTTATCTCAAAAACTATAAATGGTACAAATATGGTTCATGGCTTTTATTAAAGCAGACACCTGCAGTATTACGACTAAGCAGTGAGAACTCATAGAAATCCAGTTTTTGATACTTAACTACAACAATTTATGTACAGAAAATATAAAAAAACTAAAAAACGGGTACCTACATTCAAGTTTAAGAATTTTTACCTGGGGAGCTACAAATACAATCAAGGAAATTACTCCTCTATCTGATTCATCAATATGCTGCCTACCTCTGGTAACAATCTGGTGTCAATATCTCAAACCATTCAAATTTTACAGGGTTTTTTTCAGGTGAACCTTTTTCGTTATCCAAATGGTGCCAAATGGTGCCAAATGTGCCAAAAATGGCAATGTTCCAGAAAGGTCTCAATATGATTTATTTTTTAGGTTTTTACAATAAAATGAGATAATTTGTCAATATTGGCAATAAAAGTTCATTTTTAGACGTGTTCTTGGTGTTCTGCATATTACACAACTAACTACCCAAGGTTACAAAAAGCTGTCAAAACCCATGTAGCAGCACAGTGAATCTTGTGTATTTCACCAGAGCCCCATTAGCCAGAAATGAGTCCAGGAATGTGCAAACAGGTTTTCAAATGAATAATGGGAATAGTATGAAACTTCCCTACACATTAATGCTTGCCAGTCATGTCCTTTATTCTGTTGCCACCTCCTATGACAGGGACGTTGGGGTTGGGTTTTAGGAGGCAAAACTTTATACATGACAAACATATATCAACTATATACAAGTGCACTAAGGTGTACTACTAAAAGTGCAGTGGATAAAAAATCAAAAGTCCACCAGTTTCCTAGATAAAAAATAAAAACACCCCTGCTGTAACAAATAAAAAGATCCTTGCCTCTAATTGCTGAAGTTACCGTATTTACACAAAGAAAGTACAAAATGGCAGGGTCCAAAAAGCTAAAAAAAATGAACTAAAAACAAAAAAAGGTAAAGGATCAAAACATCGGGGTGGAGGTTGAGGAGAGATTATTTAACCATTCATACAGAAGCCATTTAGACTACACATTCCCTCAGGAGAGCAATCTGCATCATTACAAATCCCACTAACCCTGTCCATGGAATTGTCCACCATGTTGATATACCCATTAGTCCCCCTTATACAACAACAATCAACAATAATAATAATCAACAAGTACTCCCTCATGTTATCATGTTCTCTCCCTCATACCATGCATAAATTACCATTTTGTTTACCTGCACAGCCTTCTGTACTGCATACAGAACAATTTACTCAGGTGGAACAATGACTTTACTAAACACTTCCAGAAGCCATTTCACACTCAAAAAAATCGTTTTAGTAGCTCATCTCAGACACAAATAGATAGCTAGCTGCTTGTTACCTGTAATTTTGCTTGCATTACATTACATTTATTTAGCAGACGCTTTTATCCAAAGCGACGTACAGTAAGTGCGTACAGAGACATCAAGATCACTACAGAACAGACAAGGCAAAGCACATCCTTCGCATAATGTAGCAGCTATCCCTAGCAATGAACGTCGACTGTAGTTCACAGTAAGCTGTGGGCAAATCAGCAACACCACACTTCCATTCCTAATACTCATATAAACTATAATAAACAGACAGGAAAACACAGGGATGCTTGCTAGCTTGCCACTGTAAAGGCAATACTATCTATATTAATTTAGCTGAGAGGGACCGATTTTATGCATAAGTATATAAGGTTAGTTAGCTTCACAGAAGAAACACAGGGATTCACGCATTGCAGCTAAATTTCCTTCGATGCTTACACCAATACACCCTAAGTTTACTTCATAAATTATGTATCATACCGTTGGAATGTGCAATTTGTAATATTAATTGTATGAAAAACAATAAAATACAGTTGACAATGTAATTACGAACCCGCATGGCATTGCGTGAATTCACACTGGTATATCGAAAAATCGGTAATACCACCAGCCCTAACGACGTTACCTGCCATGGCGAAATTCAATGCGTTTATAGCATAACACTGTTAGTATGATAAAACAACTTACATGTCAGCAACATCATCTCGGTCATCAGTGGATTCAGCGTCACTGAGACAGGATGAGTCTCCCTCGGCAAAAACATCTTCTGGCTTATCCAGTTCGTCTAGCACTTGGTGCACGGATAAACGCCTCAAAAATCTCGACATAACTACACAAAAACTGTATCAAAAATACTCTAAAGTAAAAAATGTAACTGCGGGCCTTACCTAATTAATTGTGCTTTGCTAAACGGAATGTAGCGAGCTACGCTACAAGGTAAAAACACTGCGCCATTTTGGTTTGATAATTACGCGTGGCTCGCCACTTCCTCATACGCACGGCTCGGTTTCCTTTTTTACGACGGCTATTGTATTCAATAGCCGGCTTGTTTCAAAGATAAGAGTCTTGGCTATTTCCTGGAATATTTGACAGACAGTTTTAAAACCCAATGGAAAGCTAATAATACTCAGAGTGGAGGCGGGTGGAAGACGGTTTTTCCCACTTCAGATAGGCCTATTGTGCTATCAGTCAAAGAAATACACCCAATTGACGACGGTTTTGCATAAATCTCTGCAAGCATGTTCAAAACTACTCTGGCTAACATATACTAAGCCATGGGATTGGTACTCCAGAAACTGGCTGAGTTTCACAACGCCAAAGTGAACACAGCCGAACGAGTCGTAATCAAGTGCAAAAAAGCACAAGTCGGTTTAAAATTGGAAAAAAATAATGTACAGCCGTATGAAAGTTTTAAAGTATTTTTTCTTGAAGCCTAAAGGTATAATGATTTTTCAAACCAAAGTATTGTGAAATACAATTAAGCAGAACAGTTTACCAGCACATTGTTTATGGTGTGACATCAAGCTGCAATACATGTTTGAGAATTAGGTCCGAGTTTCCAACGTTATTTACGAAGTTTTATCCCGACGTTTTGGGCTTAAAAACCACTTTCCCAGAAGGAATGGATATATCTTAAGGATATTTAATCAAAATATTGAGGTGAGCAGTTTATTATATATTATTAAATTAATGAAATGTATAATGTAATAATTTCCGTCACGCCGGTGTGACCGCTAGGGGGGCGTTTGGCATTAAGAGGTTAAAATTTTTGATGTATGATATGAAGTTCAACCTTCTGGCAACATTGTCACAAGGCGTTCCTCCCTCTCGGTCTCCAGCTAACGTTAGTTCGTTGAAGCCACCGTTTTATCACTTTTTTGATCTCCCCATCTGTGGCCTTGGATGGTTCTTAGTGACTGCGGCGACAGAGAGAGATTATTACACAACATTCCTCTAGCTATGACCATTACTTTAAATTTTATTCTAATCAATTATGTTACTCTACGTTAAAACTATGTTGTGCATTTAACGTACATATTTGTTAGTATGTTTAATGTCGTCAACTCAGCTGCTGGGTTGAGGCTGAGAGGACAACGGTAACTTAGCAACGGTAGTTTTTTCTCACTTCCACCTCACGTTAAACTGTTGGCTATAGCTAGCACTACCCTTTACGAATTACTAAAGTTATTCACCAGAGAGTAAACGTTTCCTCGTCCATAAGCTAACTAGATACTGATCATTGATAGTATTACATAATGAACGGTAGCTAGCTAATGTCTGTAAGCTCGCTGTAGCCAGCTGCCGAGAGCAGAGTGTGCCGCTAGCATGTAGCTAACGACCAAGTAACCTGGCTAAGAAATTAGACGAAAATTCATATTGTCAAATTGTCTAGGAATATATTTCGCGAAAGTTATTCTTACAGCCAATTTACCGTTAACTTTATTTGGCATTTAAATATTACCTTAACCTTAGAAAACCAACCTAGCAAGCTGTCGCTTCCGTCAATTTACCTCAGAACCAGGCAGCAAATGGTCAAGACAAGTTCTGAAAGAGAGAGATAGCTAATGTTTTCCTGAATTTGGTGAACATCAACAGACAACCAGAAAATAAACGTGTTTAGCTCATAGACTGTATGGTTTAGCTATAGATGTAATCTTAAATGAACTATAAAGTAAACTGAACGTGAAAATTTGGTTTCGCTAATGTTAAATAAAATAAACTTGGCCGATACTTACCCAACTGTGTGCGCTTTATTCTGTCTCACAGTGAGCAGACTTCACGTGCAGTTTCAGTTATTCTCACGTCACTGATCTGGCTCAGAAGACACGTTATAACTGTCATTATTTATTTGTTTACTTTTGACCAAGTGTGTGATTGCTGAAGTTGTGTTGTTGGATGCACCAACTGGGCTGAAATGAATCCACCCCCTTAGCGGAAGTGCACATAGGCTATTCAATCCCTTTTTAAAATTTAATCAACGTTACTCCAAAATAATAAAATAACTGGTTAAAAGTATGACCGTTTAAAGGTTAAACAATCTTTGATTTTCTTAAATAAATACATAAATCAATAGAAATAGGTTAAATAACTAGGATCACTTGCCTGCTGATTGATGGAAAGATGGATCAAACATACACAAATGTTTAATCGGAAATTGTTTTATTTTTAATCGTTGCCAGTTTCCATAACATGCCGAGCAGTAACCAGAATCGGCCCGATTCACGTTTGCCAGATCTGGGCGAAACGCCTCAAACCAGAATCGGCCCGAGTGTGGCTAGCCACAGCCAGCCGCATCTTAGAATCAGGCGACTCTGCCGAAGGTTGGCCGGAATCGGCCCGGATAACTGTCGCCGTAGCCTACACTCAGCCGACAGTACCGACACTCAGCCGGAATCGGCACAGGTCCGTAGGCTAGCTGGGTTGCTTTTATTGTTTTTCAAATAGCCTAGGCTACAGTGGATTCGCTGTGCATAAGGTTTTTTTCGATAGCCTATGGTTAAAAAACGGAGATAAATGTCACCATGTTAACTGAATTGTAACCTTAGCTATCCATATTTTTTAAATTACAGCTTATTAAAACCCCGTTGATTTCACCTGTTATTCCATAACTGAACAAAAGATTTTAAAGAGAACTAAGCGTCTAATTAGAAACTAAAACAAATTTGCAGCACGTTGCAATTAATTCACAATTAATTTTAATACCATTATCTGCATGTGCGCTTTACAGGAGCAGGTCTGTTTCCCCTGCTGTAAATCGCACTTTTAACGGTCTTCCTGAGAAAGTGGATTGTTTAAAAGCATTACGCTACCAGTAAAACAGGTTGGTCACATTTCCATAAGCAGGACATTATAAAACAAGGGAAAATATGCGTGAACCTTTAGGCTATGGGTTGCCAACCTGACAGCTTTATTGTATTTGTTAAGGCAAAATAACGTTATTTATTTTATTAATCAAAATTAGAATGCAGGTAATGAACTTCGGATGAAGCTTGAACATGAGTTCATTGCTTCATTGCATAATCAAACGAAATTCGTTGAACAAGCAGGCTAATTTGGCGTTTTCTAAGGTGAGATGGAAGCCATTGGTAGCTTATTCTCAGCTGTTGCATGTGCCTTTAACTAAATTTAACCGCATATATTTTGTAAAATAACAGCACTGTCGGGAATTACCGGGAACTCATAATGGTTTGTCCGAATAATATTTATCATAGGCTACTATTGATCCATATAGCCTATTCCTTGATCGCACTAAACACGTACTAGCATGTCTGTTTCGCCATCATATAAGCAATCCGCCAAGGTGGAAAAACAGGCTTTTAAAGGGAATGGGATATGACATTTTGATTGGGTTATTGCATGTCACGCCCAAGACACACCTATAATTAATGAAGAGACTAGGTTCAGCCCACTTGCATGCTGCGCCGTTAAAAAGCAAAAGTGGACTTGGACACGCCCTAAATGGACTTTACGCCATGCGCCTAGACCAAGCGCCAAGATCGCCAAGATAGAGCCCATTATGTCCAAAATTCCGAACTATCCCTTTAACAATCCAATATCCAATTACAGTATTCATGTTTGTCTGAAATTATAAACTACAGCTTTAAGAAAACCCCGTAAATTTTGACGCAGTATTTTTTAAAAGGGTAGCCACTTGCAAAAACCTCAGCTTCTCCAGTTACACTGCAGTGCCGTAAAATAGGAGGGTGTTATCAATAGCCCAAAGCACTTACGACCCTCCTCTCGCCACAGCCACAGACTGTAAAATGCATAAAATGCACTGCTTATACACGCTAAGAAAATCATGTTCACGTATAGAAACAATAATATTTTTTTAAAACGTTGTACAAATGAGCATTCACCGTTTTCCCTTGCTTACTGTACTATATACAGTACCTGATACACTTTCGGTTTAGAAGACACTTACTTTTTTTCTCCAAAATCTCTCATATAAATATGTTTAGGAAACCAAGTCCTTACCAGTATATTCAGCTACAGCTGTTTTCTGATTAACCCTAAAGAGTTTAACATTTCCACAGCGACCACCCGTCGCACTTAGGGCTGAAATATATTGCTGTCCTTGTGTAAATAAACACGCGCTCTTGTGCGTTTAAAAAAAAAAACATATTTAAATACATTCGGCGACGTATGTATGTGACTATTCTGAAATAAATGTATTATGTTGCAAATTTCTGAATGATACAGCTTCTTCTTCAATTCGAACTTTAAACCATGGATGTGCAAGGAATATTTTTTGAGATATTGACATTTAAATAAACTAGTAGAAACCTGTGGAAATTGCCTCTGGAGGGCCAAAGTAAATATGGTTAATTTGAGGGTTTTTACATCCATGTCGGGTGAACCTTGTAGCAATTGTAGCCCTTTTTATACACAGCTCCCGCCATTTTAGGGGATGAAAAGTCATTGGACAAATTAACATAAACTTAAATAAAGTCATCATATTTAATATCCTTTGCATGCCATGACTTTCTGATGCCTGTGACCCAACAACATCAAAAGATTCCCATAGAGATCCATTCAAATGAATAGAGGTTATAGTATCGCTTGTAAGAGTACCTGAAAATAAGGTATCGAGTCTTTTGATATAATTTCATACCCAGTCATGATAGCATCACCTGTTCACAGGTGTTTTTTGAACTTCCCAGTCTTTTTTTTGCCCCTGTCTCAACCCTGCCTCAATTCGGAATTAACGTATACAAAAATCAAAAAGTTGATATGGTAAAACATATTTTCTTTGTACTGTTTTCAATTAAATATATGTAAAAGAGAATTTAAAATCACTGCTTTCTGCTTTTATGTGCATTTTACATACTGTCCCAACTTTTTCGGAATTGGGGTATAATAATAATAATAATTGTATAATAATTGTTTAATAGCATTCTTTCCAATGCAAACACAAAAATAATACTTTTCCTAACTGCAATAAGTGCAATGAAATTTCAATCAAAACCATCTAAGTAATCAAAATTGGCCAGAAATTAGTTTTAAGATACCCATTTTAGCTAATGCATCTGTTACTGTTACTTTGTCTGCCAAATCCTGCCAAATCGGGAACATGGACAGTAGTAAAAAGAGCTGTTCCAGGTTTTTAGTCAGTGCAGTTATCCAGCTTTAGTAATCCTGTTTCATAGTATATCATAATTAACGCTGTTGTCTCGGTCACGTTACCATCAGGATGTTTTGCTCTGAGATGATACGTCAAAGACAAATTACTTCTGTGGTAACTTAAATCGGCATTGCAAACAGTACAGATTACATGTATTCTATTTCTCTCCTTACGGTGGTGCTGTACGGCGGCGACGCGCACGCACAAGCTGGCAATTTATGTGTTTGTACTTTAAATTTGTTCCCACTCATTACATGTTTGAACCATAGACTGTATAAAAATATGGACAAAGTCAATGTGACGTCACCCATTGCCTTCCCACGGCCTCGTAAAAACCGAATTGAGTCTCGGAAGTCTTTTTCGCCGCCGGTTTGTACAAACTGCGCCTGCTCCGTGGAGCCGAAGAGGACTCAACCTGTCCCTCTGATTGGTCCTGAACAAATGTTAATACCCTGTCCAAACGACACAATATTAAAAAAAATCTGCACATGCAGAGGCATTAGATGAAGGAAAGGCACCTATTGCAATTAAAATTTTTTGTGGGAAAAATTTTGTATTTTGACCCCATTGCTGCCATTGACTTGACATGGTGAAACTGGAGCCAATCGCAGTGGAAGGAAAATCTATGATTATTTTCTTGATCATTGCACTTTGGATTACTGATGGCGACCATTCGCAGTATGCGTACCGTTTTGGCTATTGTGACATGCCTTCTGCTCCTGCAAAACGCACTCTCTGGATCTTTTGAGGGCACGTTGTCAGGTACACAAAGGAATACAATCAGCGGGGGAGAAGTGCTCTTTTATGGTAGGGAACAGCTACTCATGCTCAGGCCCCAAGCAGGCGCTGGCAATGCATTCAATTACTTCATCCCGGACTATATTCAAAGACATGACAATCAGAGGGCAAAACGTAAGCGGGGAAAGAAGGGAGGGCTTAGGCTACGAGTAAGAGCCAGAAAAAACTGTCCACCATTACCTACGATACTGTTATCAAACGTTCGCTCTCTACCAAAACACCATGATGATCTAACTGCTAGTGTTAGATACTTAAACAAATACAGAGACAGTTGCTTACTCTGTTTCTCTGAAACTTGGCTGAAAGATACTCACGATAATAACAAACTCTTCATATAAGGATTCGGTACACTAATTCACCTAGACAGAGACCCGATAACAACAAAAAAGTCTCTGGGAGGGGGTGTCTGCATTTACCTGAATGAGAGATGGTGTAAATACTTCACAATAAGAGTGTCTTTTTGCTGCGAGGATGTGGAACTATTATCTGTCTTGTTGAGGCCATTCTATCTGCCGAGAGAATTTGGACAGATATCTGTGACCCTGGTGTATATACACCCCAAAGCCAATAACAACAAGGCCGCAGATTTAATCCATGATCAAATTACCAAAATGAAAACATCGCACCTGGTGCACCTCAACTCCTTTTAGGAGGCTTCAACAAAAGCGAACTCTCCCAAATTACAAGCAGTACGTAACATGCCAAACATGAAAGGAAAAGATCATAGACCTCTGTTACGGTAATATTAAAGATGCCTATAGATCATACGTAAAACCCCCACTGGGAGGTTCTGATCATAACATTATCCTGCTTGTCCCAGAATACAAACAGAAAATTAAAATGGAAAAACCCAGAATTAAACAGATGAAAGTATGGTCAGAAACTCACCTTGAGCAACTGAGGGGTTGCTTCAAATGTACAATATGGGATGAGTTCTCTAACTCCTGCAATGATCTAGAGGAACTGAATGAGACTGTAACTGCATATATCCACTTCTGTACTGATACCGTGATCCCCAAAAAACCATTAAAGTATACCCAAATGGGAAACCGTGGATTACTAAAGACAATCAAACTCTACTTAAACAAAAGAGGAGGGCAATGCGCGATGGGGACACATCATTGATGAAAAAATATACAGAAGGATATTAAATGACAAATAAGGATAAATAAACTGGAATATACACGGAAAATAGAGCAACAGTTTAGAGACAACAACGTGCGGGGAGCGTGGAACTGTGTGAAACAAATGATTGGTATGGAAAATAAACACTCTGACGTGCTAGTGTAATAGGGCAATCCGCTGAAGCCTACGGTCATAAGTGCGTTTGGTAGTGGATGCTACCGGTTACCTTAGAGTTGCGCTAGCATTAGCAATGTGTGTATGATTTTATGATTTTATTTTTGATTTTATTTTTTTTTTCATTCGGTGTCATGCATCACAAAAATGCCCAGCCCACATGGGCTTATAAGACACCATTATTTTCAACAGAAATAAACCAAGGCATAAAAGTTAAATAAATTAGAGGTGCACACAATCCAGAGCCTCTAAACATAAATTAACAAAACAAAACAGCATCAAACAGATTTAGATCATAGAAAAAATACCAAGAGAGAAATAGCAAAGGGTCACACCCTCCAAAAGCCTAGACACAGACATATAAGTTACAATATTCATACAAAAAGCTGTGCTTGCCTTTTCTTCCATGCTTTCAAAATAAAGCTAGCAGTCTTAAATACTTCATTTTTGAATAGCCATAGTAATTTCTCACCATCACCGGCCCAAAACAATTCAGGTTTATGTTTTTGCATTAAGTTAAACAAAGGAGTCCTCAGGTCATCATACAGTGTGCAATAAAACATAAAATGAAATTCATTTTCAACATCTTTTAAATTACACACTGTACATACCCTATGCTCTTCCGGCACAGCAGTATATCTACCTATTTCTATGGCAAGGGGCAGGACACCAGTTCTCAATTGAGCACACAAAGACCTCTGGCTTCTCGATAAATAAGAGTAAATATAGGGCTCAGGACCATAGGATTGTTTCATCTGAACATAAGACCTAAGCTTTGGTTTCAGCCATATGTCATTTGCCCACTTCTCTTTGAAGTTAAGAAGTAACTTCTGCTTGATCATGTTAACATTACAGGGCAGCTTGTTCCTAAAAATGTACACCAAGTCAGCCTCCTCAAAAATAGAACACAGCTCTTTTGTCCAGGGGTGGTTATGTGCTTTATCCCAATTGAAAACCTTTTTTGTTATCCTACTCTCTGGCATATCAATAAGGCGATTCCAAAGCCGAACCATCTCCCCTTTCTGCCTGATCTCCAGAGGTTCCCATCCCATGTCTCCTTGAATTGCAAGAGTGGGGGCAAATTTATGTAACCCAAGAAAGCACCGTATTGCCTTATTTTGAACAGAAATAGCTCTTTTAGCTTCTTTATATCCCCATACACCAGCTCCGTATATCAATATGGGGCATACGCAAGAATCATACAGTTTGGAGTATACGGAGTATCCAAGATCTTTACAAGTTTTTAGTTTACTAACTATTGACCCAACCGCTCGCCCTGCAGAGTCAGCCAATAGACCAATCCCTTCCTCAAAACACATATATTCATCCAAAGTTAAACCCAGGTATTTATAATAATTACTTATCTCCAAAGACAATGCTCCGAATGAAAAATTGTGCAATGTTTGTGCAGTCCCCTTCTTTCTGAAGTGCATAATTTGAGTTTTGCTTTGATTAATTGTAAGTCTCCATTTGGAGCACCAGTTGTAGGCAATATTAAGCATTTTCTGCAAGTCGGCTTCAGACTCTGCAAGGCATATTATATCATCAGCATATAACAAACAACCAATAATTACATCAGCTTTAACACCAATATTAGAGGCCTTGATCTGCTGGATGAGATCATTTACAAAAACTGCAAAGAGGGTGGGTGAAAGCACATCTCCCTGTTTCACACCAAAGGGTGTTGGGAACCAACCAGTTGTCAATTCATTCACTTGTACACAAGCTACAGGGGAATAATATAGTGCTTTGATTGCTTTATAAAATGTACCATCTACACCAGCCTGAATAAGTTTATAAAAGAGCAGATCCCTATTAACCCAATCGAATGCCTTTTGAAAATCAATAAAACACACATATGTGGATTTTCTTTCTTTAATTCTAGCTCTGATAATTGAGGAAACTGTATAAATATGATCAATACAGGCTCTGTGTTTTCGAAATCCATTTTGTTCATCAGCGAGTAAACCTGACAACTCCAAATACCGGGACAGCCTATTGTTTATAATACTGGAGTATATTTTATAAACCGTACTCATAAGACTAATGCCCCTGTAATTTAAAGGGATCCTAGGGTCATTCTTTGCAGACTTTGGGATTGGCTTAATAATAGACTTATACCAGAGTGTAGGAATGACACCATGTAGGAAACAGGTCTGAAATAAGCTAAATAACACAGGTAATACATTAGGAGTTTTAAGTACTTCATTATGCAAGCCCTCTACACCAACTGCTTTCCCATTTTTTGCCTTCTTAATAGCCAACGTAACTTCCTCCAGGGTGAGCCTGGCATTTAAGTGTTGATTTGGTGTGTAATTAGTTTGGTACATCTCCATCTCAAGTTTATTTTTTGTATTACATATATCAACCAAGAAATTCTCATCAAAAATGGGTGGGATACAATTCCCAGAAAACAAATTTGTAAATTCATTTTCCCACACAGTCAACACACTTTCCATCTTATTGTCAGGCTCCCCACTAGGCAAGAGCACTTCCATAGGAATTTTTGCATTCCTCTTAGGACCCAATTTATTAATTTCACTCCAAAACTTTTGAGGGTTACTGCTTTGTAGCCGTTCCAAATACAAAGCTTGCCCTCTATTGAACCTTCGCTTGAAGAACCGTAATCTTTTATCAAAGATGTGTTGATACCGCTTAAACTGGTCTTTTAAAGTTATTCTCGAGGCACCCTCCTTGCATTTTAAAAACATCTTTTCTGCTCTTCTCATATCTAACCATAATGCATTCAGCTCATTATTCCAAAACAATTTACCCTTCTCCTTTCTCTTAAGATCTTTGTTTAAACCTGAAAACCTGGGTAAAGCGTACTTATCAATTTCTTTATACAGCAAATTACAAAATGCCCCATAACAGAAGTCTACATCATTTTGTGTTTTTTCAGAGGCTTCTATATTTCTAATTAGTTCTAGTAAAGCCATGCAACACATCTCAGATGAAAGAAAATTATCAGGGAAGTTTCTATGTCGCCTTAACTGAACTGACCCCCCTAGTGGCCGAGAGGAGGACAACATTCCATTGTTAACAACATGTCTCCTTATAAATTTTAAGTTTAGTAATGAGTGATCAGGTATTTTACAGCGATCTCCCACCAACCGAAGACAATCAAGCCCAATATTCTCCACAAGTTCATGAGAAGTGATCACCCTAAATTCAATACACTGGTCTAAACACTCTTGGGGAGTCAAAATGTAATCTACTACGGCTTTTCCCTTTGTCGAAATTGATGTAAAATCGTCATTTTTGGGGGTAATCCTACCGTTCAAAATACAACACTTAGAATCCTTAGTAAATTCAATAAGAGATTCCCCATGTTTGTTCATAACCATATCTCTAGCCATTCTAGGTAACACTCCATCCATATTTAAACAGTCTTCCACATTTGAGATACGGCTATTAAAATCACCACATATATATATTGCATCAACTACTAAAGAATACACCAATCCAAGCAGATGGCTAAAAAAAGTCACAGAGTCTCTTCCTCGAGTCGATCCCTCAGGTGATAAATAACAGGAGACAATAATAAATGAATGTTGTGATAATCGGTGTTCCAATTTAAGAGCAATTATACCATCCATAGACTTATCCACAACAAGCGCCTTATAATACTGGAGAAGCTCGTTTTTAACAAAAATGCCTACCCCACCCGAGGCTTTATGTGCTCGAATGTGCCGGTTTCTATTTTGACCGAACCAAGAATATCCCTCCATAGTAATAATAGAATCATTTTGTAAGTGCGTTTCATTTAGAGAGATAAAGTCTGGATCCAGGGACTGCAATAGTAAAGTTCTTAAAGCACCATTTGAAGTAGACCAACCGTTCACATTCCAGTGTACCAAAGAAAAAAGTTCATCGCTTATGGGCTGGGCAAGTGTGTCTCAACAATCGCCGGCAAGTGCCCCTTGCTCCATGGAAGACATTGCCCGACTAGGCCGCTGAGACCGCTCTCCCCTCTGGTAATCCTCTCTTCTCAACAACTTTCCACTCCCGGAGATGAAGTAATCCTTCCCCCCTGGAATTTCACGTAACATAGTTTTGAAATTTAATTCAATTAAGCGGTTGGTGTGAGACTTGGCAGATTGAAGGTAAACCGAACCATAATCCGAATGTCCTCGTAGTTTTTGTTTCAACCGAAGTACCGCCACCTTTTCCTTCACGGACCCAAACTCTGCCTTTACAATACCAGGCCCCTTACCTCTCCTTTGCATTCGCACCGCGGCCACAACCAGCGTCTCGCAACCCAAGCCATCGCCCAGCAGCTGTTGGACCTTCTCCTGGGGGTTCTCCTGCTCACTGAATGGCAGTCCCGCGATGATAATAGAGACATCGGGGTCGAAACGGGCTTTCATCTGGGGTATCCCCTGGGTGAGTTTGAGTTCAACAGCCTCAATACGAGCCTCCAAACGACCCACCTCAATGTCTATCTTTTTACTCAAATGTTCAAAAGAAGGGACAGCATGGAATTAGCTGAAAATGGTTTCCATCAATCAACTACATAATGGGTAAGTCGTAATTGAGACATTATGTCCAAAATTCCGAACTATCCCTTTAAGTACCTGCATAAGCCCTGTTTAAGCCTAGCCCAGCACAGTGGAAAGGGCCCAGGCACCCTGGAACTAAGTTCAAGCACTAGGTTTGGCCCACAGTGGAAAAGGCGCTAATTATGAGACTGCTGCTCGATTCAAGGGGCATGAGGGCACCTTTGACGCCCCTCCTCATAGCCACGGTGCTCGACGTTGTGTGTCGATTCTAAGTGAACATGGTCCTCGAAATGAGGGTTATTTTTTCAGAGGCTTTGGGCCTGATTGCGGCCGCCTCAGCAGTCGTGCCTCTCGGCCGGCCAGCTCAGGGATTGTGGTTGTGACCACATCAGTCGGACCACATCAATGTACTCGAACTCCGGGCAGTGTTCCCGCACTGAGGCATTTCTTGCCTGTGCCCCGGGAAAACATGTGATAGTGAGGTCAATATGACAGTTTATCACATAAACCACCAAGGTCTCCGCCATGAGGTGGAGTTGGTATGGTGACGGTCCGGTCGTGCCAATCAGATCGGTTTGCCTTTTGGGAGTCCACTCACTGTCCCCAGTGGTTCTCGATAGCCATAGCTGATGGAACCCTGATTTCCGATGCTCCTCGGCCTTCGTTGTGGATCGTGGGAGCCCGACCCTTTAACTTGGTGTGGTTCCCTGTCCTGCGGACGCTTCTTAACTCCAGAGCCCCCTCCACGAGTAAGGGCCTGTGGATAGGTATGGCAGTGGTTCTGCATAGGGTGCTCACAGAAAGGCATGGACCCCGTACATTGTTCCGATTTCTGTTCTACTGCATTGTTTACAATCCATGCTTGATTACGGCAAGGCGGCCAGCACACTGAAAGTTGATACTGCTGCCATATCCAGCAGGCACGTGTGGGTGCACAACAAGCCTGCAGGGAGCCATCACCATTTCAGCCAGGTCCTGAGGGGTGCCCGACAGCTGTGACCTGCTAGGTCCCTGGTGGTTCCCTCCTGGGATCTCCCTTTGGTTTTGTGAGCGCTCACGGGTCAGCCCTATGAGCCTCTTGATATGACCAGCCCTAAATGGCTTTCCCTTTAAGACGGCATTCCTGCTAGCAATGGCATCGGCTAGACTCGTTGGTGAGCTCTGCACTTTCTCCATCAGCGCAGAGTGTCTAAGGTGGAGGCCGGCTGACTCAGGAGTCACACTGCGGCCGTCCATCTTTTTTTTGCCCAAAGTCGTTTCGGCACTTCACATTAACCAGCTAATGGAGTTCGCTGTGCTTCGCCCCCCACCAGGCAAGGGCCTGGGGCATGCACACTTGGTATGTCCAGTGCATGCACTGCGATGCGAAGTCGAAGCTACCGCTTCCATCAGACGTACAGGGCAACTCTTTGTTTGCTACTGCAAATCTAAGGGGAAAGCACTCTCGGCAGAGAGCCTCTCCCGCTGGTAGTGAAGGCGATAGCTACGGCCTATGAGGATAGTGCTAGGCCCTTGCCTATGATTGTCCAGAGTAGGTCAACAAGAAGTATGGCTATATCATGGACAGCACTGAAAGGTGTACCATTTAAAGAGATTTGTGAGGTGGCGACTTGGACGTCCCCCTGCACATTCTCGAGGTTTTATCACGTCAATGTGGCGCCGGGTTCAACGGTCAGAGCAACCATCCTGCCGGCAGCCTTGGCATCCGCTTAAAGGTATGACTATCCCTCGTGACATTGTGGGTATTAGTCATCCGTGGTTGACGACCCTAATGGAAGGAGGAACGAAATAGAACAAAAGGTTACGACTGTAACCACGGTTCTATGAGTTCCGCATGACCATTAGGAGTCATAGTCAGTCTGGACCCTTTAAGGGTCCGCATTGAAGTGCCTCCCTTTATAGGGAGGAATTACATCACTACGTGGGGGTTATGTCCATGATAAATGTTGGTATGAGAGTCTCGATGCATCAGGCACCTGGAAGGTTAATTCGTGGTTGACGACCCTAATGGTCATCCAGAACTCATAGAACCGTGGTTACAGTCATAACCTTTCCGTTACATTTGTTTTGTCCTAAGAGCCATCTGGAAACTTTTTGAAGTGAAACTTTACGCCTATAACTTTTCCTTCCTTCTCCATCTCAGCTAGCAGGGTGCAAGCTGTTGTGCGTGCATGCTTACTTACTCCTCTTCATTCTCTATGGGACATAAGGCTGCAGTGAGCTCTCTCCATCGCATTTTGTCCTTGGCAACATGTTGCGCCTCTCCCCATGACAGGTTAATCTTGTTCAGCTCCTCTGTCACAGTTCTGCGCCCGGTGGTTTTGGGCCTCCCATATTTTCTTTTACCTGGTGGTGTCCATTTTAAGGCAACTCTCGGGATCTGGTTCTGCTCCATTCTTAGCACATGGCCCAGCCATCTCAGACATCTGTGTGTGATTTCTCTGGTGATGTTCCGACTACCTGTGTTTTTGTACAGTTGGTGGTTGGAGATTTTTGAGGTTTGGGTGGCTAGGGTCAACTATGGGTCTGATGCTAATAGTTTCATTGTAGTTTCTCTAACAATATGTTTTTACGGGGTCGTGTTGTTAGCGCCTCGCCCAACCCCCAAACCTGGAGGGCCGGTGTGCTGGCTTTCATCTGGCTTTCGTCTGGGTTTTCTCTTTTCTTTCCAATCTTTCTTTATCCTTTATTCTTTTTACCTGTTGCCATTTGTGTTCAGCTCTTTCGCCACAAGAGCTTTGGATAACAGGTCTTCTTTTATATTCTTTTCCTTCACTCGTTCTCTCGAGTTGTGTTTTGCTTCTCTACTGTCCTGTTACAATTTAGTGTGTCAGGTTTTTTGTTATTCATTCTCGCTGTTTATCGAGACTTGCCTCCTTTTGAGGTTGCTTTGTTTTGGCTTGTGCTAGGGAAGTTTTGCTCCCGTTCTTTTGTTTCCCTATCCCCTGGTGTGGATACTTCCGCATTTGTGGCTTATCTTTTTAAGATATGCTTTTAGAATCCTTCTCTGTCGCGTCTGGTTCTCCGAACTGTAACACAACCCTTACAGAATATCAAAGTCAAGTATGGAAGAACCAGCGACATCTAAGGACTCTTATCAAACGCTGGCCAGTCAGGGCGCTATGGGGGTTACCTCTGAAGAGGCACTCCTTTCCCTGCAAATACAACAAGGCCAGTTGAGGGAGCAGTTGCATAACTAAGGAGAATGCCTTCATAAATTAACAGAGACTTTCTGTGGCAGTCAATCCTCCCCCAGTTTCACAAGCACATACACCTCCCATACCCACACCACGTACCCTTAAAGAGCCCAAGCTCCAGTTACCATCTCGTTATGGTGGGGAACCGGGGAAATGCCGGCCGTTTTTAACACAGTGCCTGATATTTTTTCAAGCGCAGCCCTCACGCTTTTCCACACCGGAATCCCGGGTAGCGTTTGTGTTATCCCTATTAAACGACCAGGCTCTCGCTTGGGCTGATCCCCTAATTCCCCTAATCCGGTCCAGCTCATGAAAGAGATGCAGCTGGTCTTCGATCACGAGGTCTCAGGTGAGGAGGCGGCCAGGAAATTGACCAGTTTGTGCCAGGGCACTGACGCGGTAGTGGCTTTCTCCGTTACATTTCGAGCGCTAGCCAGGCAGTCAGGGCTGGCCGGAGGGTCCTCTAAAATCATTATTCCTCCAAGCGATATCCAACCCCATCAAGGACGCATTAGCTATGCTCGAACCACCCGCTACATTTAGTAAACTGGTAACCACAGCTATACGCCTTGATAACTGGATTAGAAAATGGGAACGTGAACGTAAAATCCAACCGGTCTGTTTAAAATCCGTGTTATCTATAGGTACTCTGCCCAGTATTCCCACCTACTCCTCCGCTGATCAGGAGGAACCTATGCAGGTAGATGGCTCTTCTCTCCACCAAATTAGCAGAGCGAGACCGCGGAGGTACTGCTGCCAATATTGCAAACGCAGGGGTCATACGAAGGATAAATGTCCTAAGTTGGCAGGAAACAAGGGGTCTCACTCGGGAGACTGAGGTTCCCAGTGAGACAAAATAGTACTATTTCTTGGACCCTGTTACCCATGCAACTGTTTTGGGAGGGTCGTGTGATGCTCTAACTCCCGTCCTTTTGTGTCCCGTGTTTTACCTGTTTCCTCTCGTATCGTGTTGTTTGTATCCCTGTTTGTTTCCCTCGTGCTGCAGGTTGGGCGTGGTTTTCCCTTTCGTGTTACTCTGTTCCACTACTCTTTATCCACCTATGCCTTTCCTTCTCTCTGCATGCATTCTGCACACTCTCTGCTCCGTTAATCACTCATGCATACATTCGCACGTGGCACTTACTTGTTAATTGTTGTATTTAGTCGCCCGGTGTTCTTTGTCCTGGGCCAGTTTGTTAAGTCTCGTTGTAGTAATACCTTGGTCTTGTCTCGTGGATACTTTGTATCTAGTCCTGTCTTGCCTGCTGAAAAGCTTTCATTCTGAATCAGCATTACTCGCTATTTTCCAGTCTTGTCCAGCTTTAATTAGCTTTCGCCAGGAACGGCGTTACACGCTGTTCATTCTGTCCTGCCTCGCTGTTACTAACTTTGTCTGCTCCAAGTCTACCAGCCTGCAGCTGTGTGTGCATCCAGCCTTTGCTCCAGTTCTGCCCATCTACAGCTGTGTACGCATCCTGCCTGTGCTGCGGTTCTGCTAACCTGCAGCTGTTCTTGCCCACTCCACTCTGCCCGGTCTCCCGTTCCCCGCTCCTCCTCTGCTCAACCAGCCTGGATTCCTGCCTCTATCCAGTCCCTAGCCTCACCCGCTCCCGCTGATCCCCTGCTAATCCATACCTGGTTTCTGTCTTGTCTGTCTCTCTCCCTATGCTTCAGGAGGAATTCTTGTCGAAGCAATAAATTATTGGAGTTATTGGAATTCCTTGTGTGTTGAGTCATGCATTTTGGTCCAGTTCATACTCGGAACCATAACAGGACGTTCTGTAAGCGTTAACGCTTTTATTCATTCCGAGTCTGTGGAGTCTTTTATTGATGCCAAATGGGCTAGGAAATAAAAAATCCCCACCAATCTACTCACTAGCTCCCGTCAGGTTACTGCCCTTGATGATCGCCCTTTGGGTTCTGGAGTTATTAAGCAGAGGACGAATCCAGTAGAGATGCGCATCTCTCCCCAGGGGCACTCAGAGAATAGAATTCTTTTTAATTGACTCTCTGTCGTACCCACTGGTACTGGGACATTTGTGGCTAGGGTTACATAACCCTCATATCTGTTGGGGTCGAGATAGGAAACCTATTCGTCAGTGGGGTCCTCAGTGCCTATCTCAGTGTCATAATGCCCTTTACCCTTCTTCGGGCTGTGCTCCTGATCTCTCCGAATTCAGCTCCGAGAGTGGTTCCGAGGAGGCAGAGTTTAATTCTGACCAGGGTATTTCATCTCCCCTCGCTGGGAGTCGAGAGGAGAGTTTGTTCTGGGATCCCTTTGCAGAGGGGGGTCTTACGGAGGAGGACAATTTCTCCATCTCCGATTTTGAGTGGGACAGGTCGTCTCGCACATCTTCCGGTACTCGGGAGGTGGTAGAGGCGCTTGAGTTTAGTCTACCCGCGGGCATGCCTACGGAGTATTCTGACCTCGCTGAGGTCTTTAGTAAACATTGCGCTACCAAATTGCCACCTCATTGACCATATGATTGCGCCATTCAGCTGTACCCGGGTACTGTTCTGCCCAGGGGTTCACTGTATTCCCTGTCTGTTCCAGAGAGCGCAGCTATGAAACAGTACATTGAGGAGTCTCTGGCTAGTGGGTTTATCACGTCTTCTATGTCACCAGCTGCTGCTGGTTTTTTTTTTTGTTAAAAAGAAAGACGGAGGGCTGAGGCACTGTATAGAATACTGGGGTCTCAATGACATTACCATTAAGAACAGGTGCCCTCATGCCCTCATGAATTCCGCATTTCACCGCTGAAAGGGGACGTCGGTCTTTTCAAAACTTGATCTGCGCAACGCTTACAATCTCGTGCGCATGCGTGAGGGCGATGAGTGGAAGACCGCTTTTAACATGCACCACGGTCACTACGAATACCGGGTGATGCCTTTCGGTCTCACTAGCACCCCCCACTGTTTTTCAGGCGCTAGTGAATGATGTTCTGAGAGATGCTGGAGAATTTTGTCTTCGTTTACTTAGACGATATTTAAATTTTTTCTCCGGATCTCTCTTCTCACATCATTCACGTGAGACAGGTGTTGGAGGTGCTCCTTAAGGCTCAACTATTCATTAAGGCAGAAAAGTGCGCTTTCCACACCAGCTCCATCTCCTTTTTAAGCCCGACACACACAGCCCAACTGAAGAAATCTAGACTCATCTCAACTCAACTGGTTTTTATCAGTCGGTCTGTGTGCACGTAAAAAAACCTGAGAAAATCTGAAAAAATACAGTTTTTGGTCGAGATTTTCTCAGATTTGAAGATTGAGCATGCTGGATCTCAGTCAGTCTTGGATGGACTCCGATTTTCAGTGTGCACCGGGTTTAAAACTGACAAAAACTGGTAGAACGATTTCCAGCCCATAAACAGGCGCTATTTTATTAGAACTACGATCAAATTGCGTCACAATTCATGTTTCCTGTTTCGCTTGGCTGGGAATAGGCTGTATAAACATCAGCACAGCGATTTTGGTATTGCTCAACCAATGTGTATGCAACTTTGAGTAAATTATAGTAATCTCGGGAAATGGCTAAATGATTGCCTTTTGTGATTGTTGAAACTAATGCACAAGTCACCTGGAAGCAGCGAGGAGAGCTCTGAATAGTGTTGCAGTGTACCGATACATTTGTATGGCTAACCCACTGCCGCAGTAGCCTATGTGTCAACTTTGTAAAAAGCATAATAAAATTACACGATAGTTCGTCCAGCTTTCATCCTCAAAAGCCTGGCAACTGTCCTGATGCTAATAATTGGATTTGGCTCAACGTATTTTGTGGTAGGTGACTGAACTACACTTCTCAATTGCTTCGTGGATAGGCTATGAAAACATAACGGTAGGCAAATTATACTACAGTTAATGGCCTAATAATGATATTAATAAGATAACCTGCAAAACTGACTACAAGTAGAATGTAGCCTACAACTGGTTGAACGACTAGCCTACTGTTCACGCAGCTATCTGTAGCTACACAGATAACGTTACACACAAATATGGCCAACTTCTGGACAAGAGACCGTGAGGACCTGCTAATTTATTTGTGGTCGAAGAAAACCTGTCTTTATGATTGTTCAAGTAATGCTTATTCAGATCGCAATACAGACAAAAGCTATCTCCGATTACATTTTTTCTTGTAGGCTACCCTTAAACCTGCACACACAGTTTAGACCATTTATTTTGACCTTAAATGACAGCTTATATATATATATATATATATATATATAATCTTTTTTTTTTAAACAGCTTCAGCTTTTTAATAAAACACATTTTAATATTTTTGAATGACAATGCATGGAAATACCTTTGTTGAGATCAACTTTGAATTAAAACTTGAGTTAAAGGTGTGGATTTTAATGATGTTATTGTAAGCTAGCCTACTAATAGTTTAAAACTCCGGGAAGTTCGAATTTGGTCCCCTTCATATTAATCGTTTTAATAAAAATAAACTTGCCGTGCACAGCGTAAGCATTAGCTAGTTGCTCAAAAACCATTGTTGTAGAACGTAAGCAAGGACTTTTTTTTTGTTGCGGCGTCAGCTAGTTGGTAGTTGGAATTTCTCAGTTCTTTCCAGTTGCTCCAGTGTGCGACCCCCTGTTGCCAGAAGAAATCTGAGAAAATCTGAGAAAAACCGTTCTAGAATTCTACCAGTTCAGTTGAGATGAGTCTAGATTTCTTCAGTCGGGCTGTGTGTGGCAGGCTTTAGGCTTCATTGGTGCGGACGGGAAAGTTCTGATGGACCCAGAAAAGATTCCGGCTGTTAGGGACTGGCCTACTCCCAATTCTGTGAAGCAGGTACAACACTTCTTGGGCTTCGCAAATTTTTATAGGAGGTTTATCCGCCATTTTAGCTCGGTAGCTGCTCCTATCACAGCCCTCACAAAAAAGACATCTCCTGCTCGGTTTCAGTGGAATCCTAGGGCTGAGACAGCATTTACTGAACTAAAGAGGAGGTTCTGCTCTGAACCTATTCTTATTACTCCCAATCCCTCCCTCCCCTTTGTGGTAGAAGTCGACGCCTCTGAGCTGGGGGTTGGGGCCATTCTGTCCCACCACTCTTCGCTGGACCGCAAGCTACACCCATGCGCGTATTTCTCTCGGGTTCTTACATCTGCCGAGAGAAATTACGACGTTGGAGATCGTGAGCTGTTTGCGGTCAAATTGACGTTGGAGGAGTGGCGCCATTGGTTGGAGGGAGCAGAGCATCCTTTTACGGTATGGACCGACTATAAAAATTTGGAGTATATCCAACAGGCCAAAACACGCAATTCTCATCAAGCTCATTGGGTTTTGTTTTTTACCAGGTTTAATTTTATCCTGACCTATCGCCCCGGGTCAAAAAATATTAAACCGGAAGCGTTATCACGCATTTTTGACCGTTTGGACAAGGAGTCACGCCCTGAATCTGTGGTTCCCAGCTCTCAGATTGTGGCCCCTGTTATGTGGGCCATTGAGACGGCTGTGCAGAAGGCGTTGCGTTCCGATCCCGGTCCAGGTGGGGGTCCGCCTCATTGCTTGTTTGTTCCATCCTGGCTGAGATCTCATGTTGTCCAGTGGGGTCACACGTCTCAATTAGTGGCCCATCCGGGCATTCATCGGATCAAGGAATTTGTTTCTCGCCATTTTTGGTGGCTCAAACTTGAGAGCAATGTGTGGGAGTTTGTCGCTGCATGTACTATTTGCGCCCGTAACAAGGGGTCGCGGCTTTCTCCTTCAGGTCTCTTGCGCCCACTGTTCCCAGTTGTCCCTGGAGTCACATCACCCTTGACTTTGTGACCGGCCTGCCGGCCTCTCATGGGAACACGGTTATCTTGGTGGTAGTTGACCATTTCTCTAAGGCAGCGCACTTTGTCGCTCTGCCCAAACTTCCATCGGCACCTGAAACGGCGTAGACCATGTGTTTAGGGTTCACGGCCTACCCCTGGATGTGGTGTCTGATCGCGGCCTCCAATTCCCCGCTAGATTTTGGCATTCATTTTGTGCTCTATTGGGGGCATCCGTCAGTCTTTTCATCCGGTTTCCACCCAGAAACTAACGGACAGACAGAGCGCACCAACCAGAGTATGGACAGCACTCTCCAGTGCCTGGCCATGGCCAATCCCACCTGCTGGAGTCGTTATCTTGTTATCTCGCCGAATACGCTCATAATACCCTGCGTAACGCTTCCACTGGTCTCTATCCTTTTCAGGCTCAGCTGGGATACCTACCCCCCTTGTTTCCTGAGCTGGAGAGAGATGCAGAGGTACTTTCCGCCGGCTCCTTCGTTCATAGGTGGTCTGGAAGCGGGTACACGCATCGTTATTGCGCGCCTCGGCCAGGCAGAAAGTGGTGGCCGACTGGCACCGCCGTCCTGCTCCTTCCTACCAGGTGGGGCAACGAGTGTGGCTTTCCACACGGAACCTACCTCTGCGAGTCGAATCTCGTAAACCCGCGCCCGTTTAAAATAATTAGGAAACTCAACCCGGTTACTGTGCGCCTCCAGTTGCCTTCCTCCATGCGTATTCATCCCACCTTCCACGTCTCTCGCCTCAAACCTGTGCTCGTTAGTACTCTCGCCCCGGCCGACAAGCCTCCGCCTCCCCCCCGGTTCTTGGAGGGAGGTACGGTATATACCGTTCGGAGTATTTTGGCTGAGAGGCGTTCAGGCAGAGGTTACCAGTTTTTGGTGGACTGGGAGGGTTATGGTACTGAGGATCGCTGCTGGGTCCCCTCCAGGAAAATCTTGGACCCGGCACTTATTAGGGACTTTCGCAGAGGCAGGGCTGAGGGATCGCCTGGAGCCGTCCCTTAGAGGGGAGGTCCTGTCACGGTTATTAGCAGCCTTTGCTGTTTCTCCATTTCTCCCAGTTTTCTTTTTGGCATCATCTGGACGCTCTATCTGATTTTTTCTGTCTCCGTCCCGGTGTTTGTATCTCACCCGGCAATTATTCTTTGCACCTGTTTCGGGTTTCCTGCCGGTTATAAATAGCCCAGGACTTCCGCATTTCCGACACTTTGATATTGTCTTTGCTATGTTGACAACGAAGTCGGTAAGGTATAGGAACTTCGGTCGCTGCATTTCTGGTTCGTACAAATAAGAAACGCAGGAAGTCTGGTTATAAGATTTAGGATTAGATTAGTTTTCTCTTTTCTTTCCAATCTTTCTTTATCCTTTATTCTTTTTACCTGTTGCCATTTGTGATCAGCTCTTTCACCACAAGAGCTTTGGATAACAGGTCTTCTTTTCTATTCTTTTCCTTCACTTGTTCTCTCGAGTTTTTTTTTTGTTTCTCTACCTCCTGTTACGCCTAATGATTTAATGTGTGAGGTTTTTTGTTATTGAGGTTGCTTTGTTTTGGCTTGTGCTAGGGAAGGTTTGCTCCTGTTCTTTTGTTTCCCTATCCCCTGGTGCGGATACTTCCGCGTTTGTGGCGTATCTTTTTAAGATACGCCTTTAGGATCCTTCTCGGTCGCGTCTGGTTCTCCAAACCGTAACGCAACCCTTACAACATATGGCATTTTTACAAACCTATCCAGACATGTTCGCCCTGTCAATGTAGCCGACTGTATGTTTGTGGGTCAGATGATGCCAAATAAGTAATAGTACTAATTTGTTAAAATAACAGTTATGTTATTTGCAAGCAAAATTTTGTGAACACAAGAATGTCTAGGCTCTGTAGGACACAGGTTTCTAGAAATCTAAATATTCCAAATAAATAAATACATCAATAAATACATAATAATAATAATAATAATAATAATAATAATACATTTATTCATGCTGTGCTTTTCATAGACCCAAAGCACTGGATGCAGACAATTGTAAAAACATACCATGTGAAAGATTATTTCCACTATGAATTATTGTCCTTTCACAGTTTGATGTGGCACATACAGTTTCATTGACCACATTCGCTTGAGATGGTAAGATGAAAAAACACAGGGCCAAGTTGCATTAAATATTTAGGAAAGTTTGGATAGCATTGCTTTGGAATAGAGCTAGTTTAATTAGTGTGAGCTACGATAGGCAATATTGTTAGTTTTAACTTGGCCACATTTTGATATCAATACTTTTAAAGGCAGGCCTAGTTTTTGCAAGTTGGAATTAAGGACTTACAGACAGTGCTTTGTAGGCTATGCGTGAGTAACATGGCATTTCTTTTACGTTGAAAACATTTTTTGGTGAGATATCACTTCTTTTTGTGTACTAATGTAATGTGTTTGGTAGCTAATTAATGATGATAATGCATGAAGATAATGACATCAAGAGAGACATGCATACAGAATACATGCAGACACACACATGCATTTTAGCTCAAAGACATAGGGGTGAATTATGTGCTTTAGCCTACCAAGAACTACAACTAAATTTTAAAGTATTTGCAGTAATTTTAACTGCATGACGGTACATAGCCTATTTGAACTGTATAAACTTTGCCCCTAGTGGTTGAGACGTATCCGTCTCAATTACAGTATTCATGTTATTCTAAAATTATGAACTACAGCTTTAGGAAAACCCCGTAAATTTTGACTTACCACCGATCCTGTCTCCACAGCCACAGACTGTAAAATGCATAAAATGCACTGTTTATACACGCTAAGAAAATCATGTTCACGAATAGAAACAATACTTGTAAAAAACGTTGTAGTAAAAGCATTTTCCATTGCTTACTGTACGATATACAGTACTATCTTATGCACTTTCGGTTTCCAAAATTTCTTGTATAAATATGTTTAGGAAAGCAAGTACTTACCCGTATATTCAGCTAGAGCTGTTTTCTGATTAACCCCGAAGAGTTTATCTTGTTACATTTCGCCAAAGTCCCGTACAGTCAACATTTCCACAGCGACCATCTATCGCACTTAGGGCTAAAATACGTTGCTGTTATTGGGTAGAAACACATGTGGTTTTGTAAGTTTAAAAAAAACAAAACGGATTTAAATACATTAGGCTGCTTATGTTATGGTTATTATATATATAGTGACCAATGTGTGTGAGTACTATACTGAAATAAATGTATTTTGTTGCAAATCTCTGAATACAGCTTCTTCAATTTGAACTGTAAACCATGGATGTGCATGGAATATTTTTTGAGATATTGAGTTTTAAATAAAACTAGTAGCCTAGCCTACAAACTACGTGGAAATTGCCTCTGGAGGGCCAAAGTAAATAAAGTTAAAGGGTTGTATCGCCTACACGGTAGACGTAGCCTAGTAACGCACGCAAAGCCTACAAAGCACTATTTTCTAGCTAACAAAATAATTGGTTTTGCGTAGCTGCAATAGCCTATTAAAAGTAACTTGAAGAAAAATAAATAAATAAATCTTTACCGAGGCTGTAACCAGGGAACTCCTGTATCAAAGCCAGGCACAGTAAACAGAAGGCCATAACGTAGCTGCACATAGGCTATGCCGATGTCCAGTACAGCTTCAGTGTAGGCTATATTTTTTCCGGTCGTGTTACCTGGGTAAATTGTTTGGTCTTCGTGGTACCAACTGTAGGCTACCATGCAGGTGTAGTTTAGTTTTCTGTACTGCAATGGGCATATAATAAGGCATTTTGACTCGCTTCATAGTAGTAGTTTCCTTTACACTCTAGTAGGTTAGTTTTCCTGACCAGCTGACTGACGTTCACATTTCTCATGCAAAGCTATTTCCCAGAGATCTTTGCATGAGAAAAAAAGACAATACTACTGTCAAAGAAGGTAGCCTACCACAGATAATCATTATTTATGTTATATTATTATTAGGTATATAGTGTTTGCAATAGACATTGTCTGCAGAAGTAGACTATGACATGTTCGGAGGCTATTGCAAATTTTTTTTTTAAGTGACGAACCATGAAACAGATGTATTGATTTGATGGTAGACTATACAAACCTGAACCCATTTATAAATTCTTAATTTTCATCGTAATTAATTTTATGGTAATATTGTGTTATGTGTGATATGTGAAAAGGATAAAGTGAACAGAGCTGAAGTGAAGAAATTAATGAAGACATAATAAAGAAATCTTGGCCGAAGCGAGCGTAGAAGCTTCGGTTTCCACAGTGAGTCAGACATGACCGCAAGAGCACAGCATAAGGCTCCACACAGACAGATTTTTTTGTCAGCATTTGTATGAGATTAAAACATGTAGCAAAAGGCACAGTTATTTATAGAATTTATTTTACATTCATGGAACAACGCGATGTTAACCAGGCGATATTTTGCGTTTTGCGTTTCTCAAGCACTGTATTGTCTGTGCCTGAGAAATGGGATATGTGTTCCTGTAGCCTACTGCGTAAATGCGAACATGCGGTGAACATTTTGTTGGTAGCGAGTAGACTAATGTTAGGCTAACAGACCATGTCGGGTGACATTCACCTCTTTTTAAGTAAGAAAAATAAGACAAAATGACTTTTGTGTTGCGGTACCAGAAATTGTGCACCAAAACGTATGGGTTACAGATGTAACCCTGGTTCTATGAATACGGTCAACACGCCACGGTATGGGTCATCCTCGCCAAGAGGAGGAGCTGCTAGGAGACTGTTTATCAAATTAACCAACACTACGGGCGGAACCACGTCACGCCATAAATATGGCGCTTGTACGCCGCCCGACCTCTTTTGCCGACTTGAGGGCACTTGCCGTCCTGAGGGCGCAAGGTTCCCCACCTGACCACACAGCGTGGCATGTTGACCGTATTCATAAAACCAGGGTTACATCCGTAACCCGTACATTCTATTTCATACCGGTCAACACACCACGGTATGGGTCACAGAGTACCAAATAAAGTTAGGCGGAGGATGTAGTGGGGTAACCAGGACCGCAGGGTCATAGCATGAGTGCGGATCCCGTCAAATAAAATACAGCATTGGCTGCTGTTCTACCAGAAGAGCAAGCTCAAGTGGGAAACGTGGAACATAACCACCGGGTGATAAAAACCCTGAATCATCACCAATTTACATACTAGGTTGCTCCGCTGCCCCGAGGACAGAGGAGGCAACCGATGCTGATGACACAATGTCCAAGTCATAAAACCTGGCGAAAGTGAGTGATGAGGCCCAACCTGCCACTGCACAAATGTCAGCGAGTGGGGCGCCATGTAGTAAGGCCCAGGAGGTAGCTACGCCCCGAGTGGAGTGAGCTACCACGCCTGAGGGAGGGGGCACGTCAGAGCTGCTATAAGCTGTGGAAATCGTCTCTACGATCCAGTGGGCCAAGCGCTGTTTAGACAGGGCAAGACCCTGCGTAGCCCCTACATAACCCACAAACAGGTTATTGGTTCTCCTAACCGCACTTGTGCGGGAGATGTAAGACCGCAGGGCCCAGACAGGGCACAGTGAGTGCAGTCTGGCTGCTTCAGGGGTCTCATAGGGAGGAGGATGAAAAGCCTCCAACACGATTGGCCGAGAGACGTATGACCGCGAGAGGACCTTAGGCCAAAACGTGGGGTTGGGGCGCAGAGAGACCGGTGAGCTACTGTCCCCCAACCGCATACAGGCTGGGGGTATCGACAGTGCATGCAGCTCGCTCACACGCCTCGCAGAGGCGATAGCGAGCAGGAAGGCCATCTTCAAAGAGAGGAGCTTTAGGCTGAGCCCATCCAGGGGCTCGAATGGCGGCTCAGTGAGGGCATTCAAGACCAGCTGCAGGTCCCATGAAGGGACTGCGTTAGATCTAAGCGTCCGAAGCCGCCTGGCTCCTCGGAGGAATTGGCTGGCGAGAGGGTGAGCTCCCACCATCCGGCCCTCAATACGGTCATGGCAGTCCGATATGGCCGCCAGATAACCCCTTCGCGTGGATTCTGCCAGACCTTCTTCAAAGAGGGACTGGAGAAACGCCAAAATGACTGATATGTCACACCGGGTTGGGCTAGACCCGTTCGTTTGGCACCAGCGGCTGAACCTGCCCCACTTCCCGCCGTACAGCGCCCTCGTGGAGGGGGCCTTAGACGCCTGAAGTGTCTCCAGCACTGCTGACTCTAGGCCCTGCGGGCACCTCCGCCCACGGGCCAAACATGCAGGTTGTAAAACTCCGGGTTCGGATGCCACAGTAGGCCCTGGGCCTGCGACAGCATATCCGCCCTGGTTGGGAGGCGCCAGGGGGTGCCCTGTAGCGGCTCCCTTAGGTCCGCCATCCATCTCTGCTGGGGCCAGTTTGGGGCAATCAGCAGAACCTGTGCCCCTGAGTTTCTGATCCTTGCCAGAACTGTGGGCAGGAGAGGCAAGGAGGGAAAAGCATAGAGCAGGGCTGGAGGCCACTGGTGTGCCAGCACGTCCACGCCCAATGTCCCTGCTGTGCCCACCATTGAGTACCACAGAGGGCAGTGAGCATTCTCCCTGGATGCGAAGGGGTCCACCTGTGCCTCCCCGAAGCGGGACCAAATGGACTGCACGATATCTGGGTGCAGGCGCCATTCCCCTGGTCTCGGGCCACTCCTGGACAGCATATCAGCTGCCACATTGGCTGTGCCCGGCACGTGCACTGCCCTCAGGGACATGCCTCGAGCATGTGCCCGTAGCAGGATCTGATGTGCTTTCGCATGCAGGGTTGGGGATCGAACCCCGCCCTGGCAATTGATGTAGGAGACTACTGTGGAGCTGTCTGTCCAGACAAGAACGTGTCTGCGCCAGACCACTAGGTGGAAATGGTTCAATGCCCGAAGCACTGCCTCCATTTCTAGCAGGTTGATATGTTTCCCTGCCCATGAGGGGCTCCACGAACCCTGCATGGACTGGCTCCCTCTGACGGCTCCCCAGCCGGTCTTGGAGGTGTCCGTGGTGATTGTCACCCTTGAACCTACTGGCCCCAAGGGAACGCCCTCCTTGAGGCCAGGGGTGGTGAGCCACCAATCCACCAATTCCAGGCACTTCTGGGTAATAGGGAGGAGTCGCCACCCGTCTTCGTGCAGGCTCACTCCTTGTGCCGTTGCCCAACGTTGTAACGGGCGCATATGCAGCAGCCCAAGTGGCACAACCTGGGCGGCTGAGGACATCAGGCCGAGCAGCCTCCGGCAATGTTTTACTGTCACCTGCCGCCCTGCAGCAAAATGGGACAGACTCTTCATCAAAACATGTTGACTCTCTACGGTTATAGAGGCCCGCATGGACCCCGAGTGCAAAACCAGGCCCAGGAAAACCCTCTCTCTGGAGGGGGTGAGGTGGCTCTTTTCCCTGTTCAGGGTCAGGCCCAAGCTGGCCAAGTGGGCCAGTACCAACCTTGTATCCTCTCTCGCTCACTCCACTGACGGAGCCAGTCGTCCCGGTAGTTCACAATGCGAATACCTTGGCGACGGAGTGGGATCAGCGCAGCATCCATGCACTTCGTAAAAGTGCTTGGGGCCAGGGCTAGGCCAAAGGGGAGGACCGAGTACTCGTACCCTGTGCCCTTGAAGAAAAAGCGGAGGTACTTCCGGTGATCCCGGTGTATGGGGATATGGAAGTATGCATCCCTCAGATCCACAGAGGTGAACCAATCGCCATCTCTCACCTGAATGAGGAGACTGGCGAGGCGGAGCATGCGGAAGGGCAGGCGCTTTAAAAAGCGGCTGAGCCCTCTCAGGTCTAGGATGGGGCGGAAGCCCCCATCCTTCTTGGGGACCAGAAAATAGGCTGAATAAAACCTAGGGCAGGGGTGTTGAGAGAGCTTGCACAGCGGCCCCGTCTCTCACCCGAGTAGGAACAACCCTGCAAATGCGGGGGGGCTTGGTGTTGAATTGGAGCCTGTACCCCGACTCCAATGTGCTGAGCACCCAAGGACATCGGGTACATAGCCGCCACTTTGCGAGATGAAGAGGGGAAAAACGCGGTGCTGGAGGCTGGTAACCGTCAGTGACGGGACCGGCCTCGGGAAGCTGACTTACCGGGGGGTTTTCAGAACTGTGCCCGGTCCCGCTGAGAATGCCGGGACCTTGGCTCCAGGAAGTCAGATGAAGGCCCCTGAAAGGCCCTGTGCACCCCAGTGGGGGTGGGGCCTGAGGCTGGGGGAGCTCCGCGAAAAAAACAGTTCCCGAACGCCCCGCGTGCTCGGGCCGCGGGGCTGGAGCCCGTCCTACTGCCCCCAACATCTCTCTCGCCCTGCGTGACTGCTCCAAGGCAGCCCGAACACCTGCCCCGGAACTTCTGGGGCAGTAAGGGCTACTACCTGTTCCTGGTCCGCTAGTCTGGACTGAGCCAGCCACACCTGGCGCCGTGCCAGGACGAGTGAGGACATGGAGTGCCCCAGGGCTTGGGCATGAGCACTAGCCCCACGCATCATTATGTCCACCACACGCAGCATCTCTCTTGCTGAGTCACTGGGGGCAGCGGAGGACGTGTCCTGCAGCATACCCTCCAGGTACACCAGCAGTAGTGCGCTGGTGTTGGCCAGTCGGGCTGCAAGGGCGGCGGACTGATAAGCCTTACACACCTGCTTGTCAGTAGCCCTGCATCGCTTATTGGGATGCTGGGAATCACTAACAGACCTATAGGTAGCACCTGCGAGCAGCGAAACCATAGGCCCAATCTGTGGAGGGGCCGCCAACCCGTAGGGCGCGGCACCCGCCATATTGGCCAACTGGGTCCTGGGGAGCACATAGGCCCCAGAAGACTGCCAGGATGCCTGCAGTTCTGTCAAAAATCGGGCAGGGGTGGTAATGCCTCTGCCCTCGGCCACTGAAGGCTGCAGCTGAAAAGTGAGGGAGCAGGAACCGCCACGGGGGGGAGGCGAGCGTGCTCCACCACCCTGAGAATCACCGCCCGGTCAGAGGGATCCAAGGGCGGGAGCTCAGAAGCACCGTCGCTTTCCTGGCCAGACACTGACCCCTCCTCAGTCCCAGACTGTTGGGGGTCCGTCTGACGGTACAGGCTATCCGACGCCGTCGTAGACAGCTCGTCGGGGTGATGGCAGGAAGGTCCAGGCACCGGGCCCCGGGGGTTCCGGGGCCTGGGTGTCTGCTGCTGTGATGCTACCAGCCCCTGAAGGGTCTGCTGCATTGCCTGCACCTGTAGCTGAAGCTGATGGAACTCCGGTTCCTGATGCTTATGCTTTCCAGCGCGCTTCCTGGCCCCAGCCCCCTGAACATGCGGCTCCATATCATGCTCCACAAACGATGATTGCCCAGGTGGGACGTCCTCCCCAGATGGCCCACCATCTCCCGGATTCTGTACGCCTTCCGACATGCTTAGCCCGGAAGTGTGTCCAACACCAAGCCAAGGGCCCGAATCAGTGGTACTGAAGGACCGCAAGGGGGTGTGGAAGCCTCAGGCAGCGTCTGCTCTCACGAGCAGAGAGGCCCCTTTCGGCTGTTTTTTTTTTTTTTTTCCTTCTCTGCTGGAGCGGCAGCGTGCTGCCCACAACCAACAGGAATGGAGTATGTCCGACACCAAGCCAAGGGCCCGAATCAGTGGTACTGAAGGGCACGAGGGGGTGTGGGAGCCTCAGGTAGCATCTGCCCTGACGGACATAGGGGCTCCTTCCGGCCTTTTTCATTGTTATTGTTGTTGTTACGCAACTAATGAAACACAACCCAAAGCCCAGCGGCTAATATAAGACAGAAGGGTATCAGTTCAAACCGAATATAACTTCTGTAAGGAAACGGCAGCAATCTGCCTACAACAATGATTGCAAGCGTGTCCAGCTCCAGTCAAGGGCCCGCAACAGTAGCACTGGAGGGCCGTGAGAGGGCGCAGAGGCTTATTTTGTTATTTATTTATCCTTTGTAGTTACTGTTGTTGCTGTGCAACTAACAAGTGAACCAACACAATGCCTAATATGGCTAGCATAAACAGAAAGGTATTAGTACAACCAATAATCATTTCTGTATGAAACAAAAATGACAGCCATCTGCCTTCCACATAAATACAGACAAAGGAAAGAATTGAATCCTTACCGCGGCTAAATGCAATCAGAAGGATATCGGCTTCAACCCAATCTAATTCTGCAATGAAAAACCGGCAGTGACCAGCTATGACAAGGTAACAATTCTACAGAGTAACGTAGCGAACAAACAGTAACAAACCGCGTTGCTGGGGGAGGGAAACCCCCGGAAACGTATTCCGAACAGGACGTAGCTCCGGGCGCTCGGGAGAGGCAAGAAAAAAAGTTGCAATATCGCAAAACAAACGCAGTCGCAGTCTCAACCTCGAGGAGGCAAAAAGAGGTCGGGCGGCGTACAAGTGCCATATTTATGGCATGACGTGGTTCTGCCCGTAGTGGTGGTTAATTTGATAAACAGTCTCCTAGCAGCTCCTCCTCTCAGCGAGGATGACCCATACCGTGGCGTGTTGTATGAAATAGAACTAAATGCTAGGATCAGGTGAGAATCAAACCAACAATCTGCCACATGCTAGCGCAACACTGTAACCACAAAGCTACAGACACTTTCACAGTAGGTAGACAGCCTCTGAAGCATGTAAATGCGATGAGGCAATTTTAAACAGAGCTTCTCATAGGCGGATTAAAGACTGTTGTCCAATGGGGAGAATTATTCTTGGAGGGTACGGAGGCAGGCAGGTAAGCAGGAAAAATGAGAAGAAGCAGAAGGAGAAAAACGTTTGGAGCTTTATTGTGTGGATGTGTGAAGTTGTATCTGAATGCTGTGTGGTTACATGAGATCAGAATGTACAGAAGTTAATGTTTTTAAGGGCTGAGAGTCTGTGGTCATTGTGGTTACTTCTGTAGGAAACCCTGAAAAGTGCCAAACTCTCGGTGCTGTATAATAGGTATGGGGCATGCCCTGCCAAGCCGTAACTTGGCAGATGTCATACCTGCCATCCCAATATATATATATATATATATATATATATATATATATATATATATAAGCAATAGATCACAAGAGGGAGTGGGTTATTGGAAATATAATCACTGCGGTGATGTCGCAGCAACGAGACCGAAGGTCCCACCCCTAATTCCCATAGAGAGCCATTCAAATGCAGAGACGTTATAGTATCGCTTGTAAGAGTATCAGAAAATAAGATATCAAAAGTCTTTTGATGTTGTTGGGTCACAGACATCAGGAAGTCATGGCATGCAAAGAATATACGACCAAATATAAAAAATTTAAAGGCACAGTCAACTTAGTGTATGTAAACTTCTGACCCACTGGAATTGTGATATAGTGAATTAAAAGTGAAATAATCTGTCTGTAAACAAATGTTGGAAAACTTACTTGTGTCATGCACAAAGTAGATGTCCTAACTGACTTGCCAACACTATAGTTTGCTAACATGAAATCAGAGGTTAAAAATGAGTTTTAATGACTTCAACCTAAGTGTATGTAAACTTCCGACTTCAACTGTATATGTATAGATATATATATATATTTTTTAAATGTACCCCTCTTCATGAGAATTGTAACTCACAGTACTACATACGAGTAGCTTGTCTGCTCTGTGCTCCACAGGAGCCAGTCTCTTCAGCAGCTCCCAGGCAGATGGGGATCTGCCCAGTGCCCAGCTGAGCTCGCACCCCGAGGCGCCCTCAGTCTGCCCCTGCTGCTGGATTCAGAGCACTTTGTTGCTAGGTTGGGGGACGTCCCCAGCAGTGTTCCACAGGAGAAGGTTTGTGAGGATGTGTGAGGATGTGCAGGTGTGTGAGGATCAGCGGGTGCATGAGGATGAGCGCGTGTGTGAGGATGAGCGGGTGTGTGAGGATGAGCGGGTGTGAGGATGAGCGTGTGCATGAGGATGAGCGTGTGCGTGAGGATGAGCGTGTGTGTGAGGATGAGCGTGTGTGTGAGGATGAGCGTGTGTGTGAGGATGAGCGTGTGTGTGAGGATGAGCGTGTGTGTGAGGATGAGCGTGTGCATGAGGATGAGCGTGTGTGTGAGGATGAGCGTGTGCATGAGGATGAGCGTGTGTGTGAGGATGAGCGTGTGCATGAGGATGAGCGTGTGCATGTGTGCATGAGGATGAGCGTGTGTGTGAGGATGAGCGGGTGTGTGAGGATGAGCGGGTGTGAGGATGAGCGTGTGCATGAGGATGAGCGGGTGTGTGAGGATGAGCGTGTGTGTGAGGATGAGCGTGTGTGTGAGGATGAGCGTGTGCATGAGGATGAGCGTGTGTGTGAGGATGAGCGTGTGCATGAGGATGAGCGTGTGTGTGAGGATGAGCGTGTGCATGAGGATGAGCGGGTGTGTGAGGATGAGCGTGTGTGTGAGGATGAGCGTGTGCATGAGGATGAGCGGGTGTGTGAGGATGAGCGTGTATGTGAGGATGAGCGTGTGCATGAGGATGAGCGTGTGTGAGGATGAGCGTGTGCATGAGGATGAGCGTGTGCATGAGGATGAGCGTGTGTGTGAGGATGAGCGTGTGTGTGAGGATGAGCGGGTATGTGAGGATGAGCGTGTGTGTGAGGATGAGCGGGTGTGTGAGGATGAGCGTGTGTGTGAGGATGAGCGGGTGTGTGAGGATGAGCGTGTGTGAGGATGAGCGTGTGCATGAGGATGAGCGTGTGCATGAGGATGAGCGTGTGTGTGAGGATGAGCGTGTGTGTGAGGATGAGCGGGTATGTGAGGATGAGCGTGTGTGTGAGGATGAGCGGGTGTGTGAGGATGAGCGTGTGTGTGAGGATGAGCGGGTGTGTGAGGATGAGCGTGTGTGTGAGGATGAGCGTGTGCATGAGGATGAGCGTGTGCATGAGGATGAGCGTGTGCGTGAGGATGAGCGTGTGTGTGAGGATGAGCGGGTATGTGAGGATGAGCGGGTGTGTGAGGATGAGCGTGTGTGTGAGGATGAGCGTGTGCATGAGGATGAGCGTGTGCATGAGGATGAGCGTGTGTGTGAGGATGAGCGTGTGCATGAGGATGAGCGGGTGTGTGAGGATGAGCGTGTGTGTGAGGATGAGCGGGTGTGTGAGGATGAGCGGGTATGTGAGGATGAGCGTGTGCATGAGGATGAGCGTGTGCGTGAGGATGAGCGTGTGTGTGAGGATGAGCGGGTGTGTGAGGATGAGCGGGTATGTGAGGATGAGCGGGTATGTGAGGATGAGCGTGTGCATGAGGATGAGCGTGTGCATGAGGATGAGCGGGTGTGTGAGGATGAGTGTGTGCATGAGGATGAGCGTGTGCATGAGGATGAGCGTGTGTGTGAGGATGAGCGTGTGCATGAGGATGAGCGTGTGTGTGAGGATGAGCGTGTGTGTGAGGATGAGCGTGTGTGTGAGGATGAGCGGGTATGTGAGGATGAGCGTGTGCATGAGGATGAGCGGGTGCGTGAGGATGAGCGGGTGTGTGAGGATGAGCGTGTGTGTGAGGATGAGCGTGTGCGTGAGGATGAGCGTGTGTGTGAGGATGAGCGGGTATGTGAGGATGAGCGTGTGCATGAGGATGAGCGTGTGTGTGAGGATGAGCGTGTGTGTGAGGATGAGCGGGTGTGTGAGGATGAGCGTGTGCATGAGGATGAGCGTGTGTGTGAGGATGAGCGGGTATGTGAGGATGAGCGGGTGTGTGAGGATGAGCGTGTGCATGAGGATGAGCGGGTGTGTGAGGATGAGCGGGTATGTGAGGATGAGCGTGTGCATGAGGATGAGCGTGTGCATGAGGATGAGCGTGTGTGTGAGGATGAGCGGGTGTGTGAGGATGAGCGGGTGTGTGAGGATGAGCGTGTGTGTGAGGATGAGCGTGTGCATGAGGATGAGCGTGTGTGTGAGGATGAGCGGGTGTGTGAGGATGAGCGTGTGCATGAGGATGAGCGTGTGTGTGAGGATGAGCGAGTGTGTGAGGATGAGCGTGTGTGTGAGGATGAGCAGGTATGTGAGGATGAGCGTGTGCATGAGGATGAGCGTGTGTGTGAGGATGAGCGTGTGTGTGAGGATAAGCGGGTGTGTGAGGATGAGCGTGTGCATGAGGATGAGTGTGTGTGTGAGGATGAGCGTGTGCATGAGGATGAGCGGGTGTGTGAGGATGAGCGGGTGTGTGAGGATGAGCGTGTGTGTGAGGATGAGCGGGTGTGTGAGGATGAGCGGGTGTGTGAGGATGAGCGGGTATGTGAGGATGAGCGTGTGCATGAGGATGAGCGTGTGCATGAGGATGAGCGTGTGTGTGAGGATGAGCGGGTGTGTGAGGATGAGCGGGTGTGTGAGGATGAGCGTGTGTGTGAGGATGAGCGGGTGTGTGAGGATGAGCGGGTATGTGAGGATGAGCGTGTGCATGAGGATGAGCGTGTGTGTGAGGATGAGCGTGTGTGTGAGGATGAGCGGGTGTGTGAGGATGAGCGGGTGTGTGAGGATGAGCATGTGCATGAGGATGAGCGTGTGCATGAGGATGAGCGTGTGTGTGAGGATGAGCGTGTGTGTGAGGATGAGCGGGTGTGTGAGGATGAGCGTGTGCATGAGGATGAGCGGGTGTGTGAGGATGAGCGTGTGTGTGAGGATGAGCGGGTGTGTGAGGATGAGCGGGTACGTGAGGATGAGCGTGTGCATGAGGATGAGCGTGTGTGTGAGGATGAGCGTGTGTGTGAGGATGAGCGGGTGTGTGAGGATGAGCGTGTGCATGAGGATGAGCGGGTGTGTGAGGATGAGCGTGTGTGTGAGGATGAGCGGGTGTGTGAGGATGAGCGGGTATGTGAGGATGAGCGTGTGCATGAGGATGAGCGTGTGTGTGAGGATGAGCGTGTGTGTGAGGATGAGCGGGTGTGTGAGGATGAGCGGGTGTGTGAGGATGAGCGGGTATGTGAGGATGAGCGTGTGCATGAGGATGAGCGTGTGTGTGAGGATGAGCGGGTGTGTGAGGATGAGCGTGTGCATGAGGATGAGCGTGTGTGTGAGGATGAGCGAGTGTGTGAGGATGAGCGTGTGTGTGAGGATGAGTAGGTATGTGAGGATGAGCGTGTGCATGAGGATGAGCGTGTGTGTGAGGATGAGCGTGTGTGTGAGGATAAGCGGGTGTGTGAGGATGAGCGTGTGCATGAGGATGAGTGTGTGTGTGAGGATGAGCGTGTGCATGAGGATGAGCGGGTGTGTGAGGATGAGCGTGTGTGTGAGGATGAGCGGGTGTGTGAGGATGAGCGGGTATGTGAGGATGAGCGTGTGCATGAGGATGAGCGTGTGTGTGAGGATGAGCGTGTGTGTGAGGATGAGCGGGTGTGTGAGGATGAGCGGGTGTGTGAGGATGAGCGGGTACGTGAGGATGAGCGTGTGCATGAGGATGAGCGTGTGTGTGAGGATGAGCGTGTGTGTGAGGATGAGCGGGTGTGTGAGGATGAGCGGGTGTGTGAGGATGAGCGGGTATGTGAGGATGAGCGTGTGCATGAGGATGAGCGTGTGTGTGAGGATGAGCGGGTGTGTGAGGATGAGCGTGTGCATGAGGATGAGCGTGTGTGTGAGGATGAGCGAGTGTGTGAGGATGAGCGTGTGTGTGAGGATGAGCGTGTGTGTGAGGATGAGCAGGTATGTGAGGATGAGCGTGTGCATGAGGATGAGCGTGTGTGTGAGGATGAGCGTGTGTGTGAGGATGAGCGGGTGTGTGAGGATGAGCGTGTGCATGAGGATGAGCGGGTGTGTGAGGATGAGCGTGTGTGTGAGGATGAGCGTGTGTGTGAGGATGAGCGGGTGTGTGAGGATGAGCGGGTATGTGAGGATGAGCGTGTGCATGAGGATGAGCGTGTGTGTGAGGATGAGCGTGTGTGTGAGGATGAGCGGGTGTGTGAGGATGAGCGGGTGTGTGAGGATGAGCGGGTATGTGAGGATGAGCGTGTGCATGAGGATGAGCGTGTGTGTGAGGATGAGCGGGTGTGTGAGGATGAGCGTGTGCATGAGGATGAGCGTGTGTGTGAGGATGAGCGAGTGTGTGAGGATGAGCGTGTGTGTGAGGATGAGCGGGTGTGTGAGGATGAGCGGGTATGTGAGGATGAGCGTGTGCATGAGGATGAGCGTGTGTGTGAGGATGAGCGTGTGTGTGAGGATGAGCGGGTGTGTGAGGATGAGCGGGTGTGTGAGGATGAGCGGGTATGTGAGGATGAGCGTGTGCATGAGGATGAGCGTGTGTGTGAGGATGAGCGTGTGTGTGAGGATGAGCGGGTGTGTGAGGATGAGCGGGTGTGTGAGGATGAGCGGGTATGTGAGGATGAGCGTGTGCATGAGGATGAGCGTGTGTGTGAGGATGAGCGGGTGTGTGAGGATGAGCGTGTGCATGAGGATGAGCGTGTGTGTGAGGATGAGCGAGTGTGTGAGGATGAGCGTGTGTGTGAGGATGAGCGTGTGTGTGAGGATGAGCAGGTATGTGAGGATGAGCGTGTGCATGAGGATGAGCGTGTGTGTGAGGATGAGCGTGTGTGTGAGGATGAGCGGGTGTGTGAGGATGAGCGTGTGCATGAGGATGAGCGGGTGTGTGAGGATGAGCGTGTGTGTGAGGATGAGCGGGTGTGTGAGGATGAGCGGGTATGTGAGGATGAGCGTGTGCATGAGGATGAGCGTGTGTGTGAGGATGAGCGTGTGTGTGAGGATGAGCGGGTGTGTGAGGATGAGCGGGTGTGTGAGGATGAGCGGGTATGTGAGGATGAGCGTGTGCATGAGGATGAGCGTGTGTGTGAGGATGAGCGGGTGTGTGAGGATGAGCGTGTGCATGAGGATGAGCGTGTGTGTGAGGATGAGCGAGTGTGTGAGGATGAGCGTGTGTGTGAGGATGAGCGTGTGTGTGAGGATGAGCAGGTATGTGAGGATGAGCGTGTGCATGAGGATGAGCGTGTGTGTGAGGATGAGCGTGTGTGTGAGGATAAGCGGGTGTGTGAGGATGAGCGTGTGCATGAGGATGAGCGTGTGTGTGAGGATGAGCGTGTGCATGAGGATGAGCGGGTGTGTGAGGATGAGCGTGTGTGTGAGGATGAGCGGGTGTGTGAGGATGAGCGAGTATGTGAGGATGAGCGTGTGCATGAGGATGAGCGTGTGTGTGAGGATGAGCGTGTGTGTGAGGATGAGCGGGTGTGTGAGGATGAGCGGGTGTGTGAGGATGAGCGGGTATGTGAGGATGAGCGTGTGCATGAGGATGAGCGTGTGTGTGAGGATGAGCGTGTGTGTGAGGATGAGCGGGTGTGTGAGGATGAGCGGGTATGTGAGGATGAGCGTGTGCATGAGGATGAGCGTGTGTGTGAGGATGAGCGGGTGTGTGAGGATGAGCGTGTGCATGAGGATGAGCGTGTGTGTGAGGATGAGCGAGTGTGTGAGGATGAGCGGGTGTGTGAGGATGAGCGGGTATGTGAGGATGAGCGTGTGCATGAGGATGAGCGTGTGTGTGAGGATGAGCGGGTGTGTGAGGATGAGCGGGTGTGTGAGGATGAGCGGGTATGTGAGGATGAGCGTGTGCATGAGGATGAGCGTGTGTGTGAGGATGAGCGGGTGTGTGAGGATGAGCGGGTGTGTGAGGATGAGCGGGTATGTGAGGATGAGCGTGTGCATGAGGATGAGCGTGTGTGTGAGGATGAGCGGGTGTGTGAGGATGAGCGTGTGCATGAGGATGAGCGTGTGTGTGAGGATGAGCGAGTGTCTGAGGATGAGCGTGTGTGTGAGGATGAGCGTGTGTGTGAGGATGAGCAGGTATGTGAGGATGAGTGTGTGCATGAGGATGAGCGTGTGTGTGAGGATGAGCGTGTGTGTGAGGATGAGCGGGTGTGTGAGGATGAGCGTGTGCATGAGGATGAGCGGGTGTGTGAGGATGAGCGTGTGTGTGAGGATGAGCGGGTGTGTGAGGATGAGCGGGTATGTGAGGATGAGCGTGTGCATGAGGATGAGCGTGTGTGTGAGGATGAGCGTGTGTGTGAGGATGAGCGGGTGTGTGAGGATGAGCGGGTGGGTGAGGATGAGCGGGTATGTGAGGATGAGCGTGTGCATGAGGATGAGCGTGTGTGTGAGGATGAGCGGGTGTGTGAGGATGAGCGTGTGCATGAGGATGAGCGTGTGTGTGAGGATGAGCGAGTGTGTGAGGATGAGCGTGTGTGTGAGGATGAGCGTGTGTGTGAGGATGAGCAGGTATGTGAGGATGAGCGTGTGCATGAGGATGAGCGTGTGTGTGAGGATGAGCGTGTGTGTGAGGATAAGCGGGTGTGTGAGGATGAGCGTGTGCATGAGGATGAGCGTGTGTGTGAGGATGAGCGTGTGCGTGAGGATGAGCGGGTGTGTGAGGATGAGCGTGTGTGTGAGGATGAGCGGGTGTGTGAGGATGAGCGAGTATGTGAGGATGAGCGTGTGCATGAGGATGAGCGTGTGTGTGAGGATGAGCGTGTGTGTGAGGATGAGCGGGTGTGTGAGGATGAGCGGGTGTGTGAGGATGAGCGGGTATGTGAGGATGAGCGTGTGCATGAGGATGAGCGTGTGCGTGAGGATGAGCGTGTGTGTGAGGATGAGCGGGTGTGTGAGGATGAGCGGGTATGTGAGGATGAGCGTGTGCATGAGGATGAGCGTGTGTGTGAGGATGAGCGGGTGTGTGAGGATGAGCGTGTGCATGAGGATGAGCGTGTGTGTGAGGATGAGCGAGTGTGTGAGGATGAGCGGGTGTGTGAGGATGAGCGGGTATGTGAGGATGAGCGTGTGCATGAGGATGAGCGTGTGTGTGAGGATGAACGGGTGTGTGAGGATGAGCGGGTGTGTGAGGATGAGCGGGTATGTGAGGATGAGCGTGTGCATGAGGATGAGCGTGTGTGTGAGGATGAGCGGGTGTGTGAGGATGAGCGTGTGCATGAGGATGAGCGTGTGTGTGAGGATGAGCGAGTGTGTGAGGATGAGCGTGTGTGTGAGGATGAGCGTGTGTGTGAGGATGAGCAGGTATGTGAGGATGAGCATGTGTGTGAGGATGAGCATTTGTTTGAGGATGAGCGGGTGTGTGAGGATGAGCGGGTATGTGAGGATGAGCGTGTGCATGAGGATGAGCGTGTGTGTGAGGATGAGCGGGTGTGTGAGGATGAGCGTGTGTGTGAGGATGAGCGTGTGTGTGAGGATGAGCAGGTATGTGAGGATGAGCATGTGTGTGAGGATGAGCATTTGTTTGAGGATGAGCGGGTGTGTGAGGATGAGCGGGTATGTGAGGATGAGCGTGTGCATGAGGATGAGCGTGTGTGTGAGGATGAGCGGGTGTGTGAGGATGAGCGGGTGTGTGAGGATGAGCGGGTATGTGAGGATGAGCGTGTGCATGAGGATGAGCGTGTGTGTGAGGATGAGCGGGTGTGTGAGGATGAGCGTGTGCATGAGGATGAGCGTGTGTGTGAGGATGAGCGGGTGTGTGAGGATGAGCGGGTGTGTGAGGATGAGCGTGTGTGTGAGGATGAGCGTGTGTGTGAGGATGAGCAGGTATGTGAGGATGAGCATGTGTGTGAGGATGAGCATTTGTTTGAGGATGAGCGGGTGTGTGAGGATGAGCGGGTATGTGAGGATGAGCGTGTGCATGAGGATGAGCGTGTGCATGAGGATGAGCGTGTGTGTGAGGATGAGCGGGTGTGTGAGGATGAGCGTGTGCATGAGGATGAGCGTGTGTGTGAGGATGAGCGAGTGTGTGAGGATGAGCGTGTGTGTGAGGATGAGCGTGTGTGTGAGGATGAGCAGGTATGTGAGGATGAGCATGTGTGTGAGGATGAGCATTTGTTTGAGGATGAGCGGGTGTGTGAGGATGAGGATGTTTGACAAGATCTTTATCCCACTGGAGGAGCACAGTGCCAGGACGGACATCCCAGGGAGGCAGACTCCACCTCCTGACCCGTCCTGGCCAGTCCAGGCACTCCCGGTGGAATCGGCTACGGGCTCCATCCGGAACCTAGATGAGGTGGACCTCTCGCAGACGCTGGACGGGGCTGTCTCTGTCGCCACTCTGGACAACGAAGTGGCTGATCTGACCCATGCTATGGCAGAAGGGGGGTTGGCCAATGCATTTGATTTGTGTCGCCGGGGTGCACTCAACAAGAAACTGGGTCATTTGGGTCTGTCTCTGGAGGACCTTAATCAGGTATGGCCAGGCCCCAAATTTCATTTGTCTGTGACCCTGGTCTAAACCATTCACAAGCTGGCAGATTCTCTGTCTCTATGCCTCTGTCTAGTTCTCCAGTCTGTTCACTATGTGGTCATTTTGGAGCTAAAAAATATTATCCATTTAAAGCATGTGGGGAAACAAATATTGATGTTACAGTTTACCCTAGGAGGATTCCCTCAACGGTTTGCTTTGATTACAAAGTGAGCTGATTGTTGTCAGTATAATATGCAAATTCTTTTCCACTTCCATATTGAAAATGCTCCAGAAAGCTGGAATGGTCAAAATGTGCCGAGTTGTTGCAGAACATTCTGTGGTCTCATCTTGAATGGAAAACAAGAGGCGGTCCTAATTTCAGGATGGAATATTATAGGAGAAAAGATACTTTGATTTATTTCTTTTTGATGTAAAGTATGTCATGAGAGCAGGAAGTTTGCATGCCTGTTCCGCATGGATACTCACTTTTTTTTAGATTCTGATTGGAGGCACACCAAACAGACGAAGTTCTGATTGGTTAAAATGTAAATGACCATGTTACATATGCAAATAACATACTGTCCAATAGTCCTAATCCTCCTGTAGTGGGCAGTATAAGAACTTCAGTATAGAATTTCAGTATAGAAATTCATTCAAAATAAAAGTTCACTCAACTGAAAGAAATAGACTCAATATCAGAGTATTTGATTTCTTTGGTCATTTATGTATAATTAATCACAAAAACTATGTTTTAAGTGAAATGTTTGCGTTTGCCAAAATCCTCAAAAAACAGGAAGTTAAATTGATCAGCCCTAACGCTAACATCAGCCTGCTCTCCATGAAGGTGTATCAGCACAGAGCAGTGAGAGCCCTGTCTACTGTACTTCAAATACTCAACACTGAGCAGATTGCTTAAAATTCAAACCTTCTCTCAAAGATCCTAATTCATACTCTTAGGGGTCGATTTACTAAAGGTTTGCGTGTACCAAAGCACGTGTAAAATGGTTACCACCCGTAAAATCATCTGAGGTGATGAACTAACGAGGTGTAAAGAGGATTGCGTGTGCTAAAATTGACAGATACGTTGATTAACATTTTTCCGGGTTAGCCTGAATGAATATGCAAAACTGGGCGTCCCTACATTATTTCGCGAAATAGTGGGAGGAGATCATGCAAATAGATTACTTTTAACACGTGTAAAGTGATTTACTAAACCCGAAAGGAAGTTTGGGAAAGGTATTTGCGGGTGCATTTTAGTACAAATGCAAAGCAGGTATTAAAAGACACGGAATCAATAAGATGACGGCTGTCATTGTAGCAAGACACGTAAGGGTGTGTTTGGAATAACCAGAAGTGAACATTCTGAATGATTGCATAACAATGGGGGCTAATTAACTGGGCTAAAGCTCAAAATACACAAGAGGAGAATTTGTGGATACGTACATCACAAATGGTAAGAATACATTTTTTAATTTGTTTACTTTGTTCACACTGTGCCCTTGCTGGCCTGTTTATGTTGAATATTTTTTGCAAACAAATTATTACTCGCGCTGCACGACACCGTTCATTGTGTGAACTGCATTGCTCACTGTGGACGAGAGCAGTTATTTGACGCAAATGATGTATGCATGATGCAAATCGTGTTACATAGGCTAATATAAGAGTAACTAGTATTTGATACAATACAATGTATATTACAATAAACAATGAATAACAAAGCAAAAAAAACACATGATCTCAAGGAAATGTGATTTTATGTGACAGTAATGGTGCGAATAGGCTTAGTGCTAGTAAGCATAGTTACGATCATTTCAGTCCTGACAAACATCTGTAACTCCCCGCAGAAACTAAGAGAAGTCATCCAGTGAAACAGTTTGTCGTAAACCGCCAGCTTGTTCACTGTAAAAGTCCTACACTGTAAAAAAAAACAACATTGCTGCCAGTCTTTTCACCGTTTTCTTAAAGTGTAACCATTCCAAATACGCAAAATCTCTCATTAAATATGGCTGTTTGCGGCTGGAATAATTTGCATAATGACTCTTAGTTGATCACCCGCAAAGTGTGAAATGATAACGCATGCAAATACTACATATCCACATATGTTATATCTCTCTTTCAGCAGAGGATGTCCACCAACTGTGTTGGTACATGGCATAGGCTACCATTTTTAAACTAGTGGAGATAATCGATATATCCTGCATTAGAGTGTATATTATAGTGTAAAGTGTATTGCTATGATCTCTTAAGGATGAATATAATTTTCAATTTTTTCATAATTCCAGATCATACACATAATTCCAGCTGAATACACCTTGATGGAGAGCAGGCTGATGTTAGCTTTCGGGTTGATCAATTTCATTTCCTGTCTTTTGAGGATTTTGGCAAACGCAAACATTTCACTTAAAACATAGTTTTTGTGATTAATTTCCTTAGGTTTTACACCAGGAGGTTTAATTAATACTTTGTATTGTAGTGCATGTCAATTGGAAATCAACTCACATTCCAAAAGACTACATATGCCGGCATGTGACAGTCATGTGATCCTGGGTGGAATTCCCCACAGACTTGACCAATCAGGACTGAGTTCTCGTTCTATATAGTGGTGTGTCGTTCGCATATCCGACTCGCATATCTGAAGAGCCGATTTGTTTTGTAAATGAACAGAAGACAAGTGCTTGTGGTCTTGGTGGAACTTTTATTCGTTTATTTTCTTCAAGTTCCATCTGTAATCAAAGAAAATAATTTTTTAGGCCAAAAATAAATAAAACCACAATAAGAAAATAACATTAATAATAATTTAAAAACCAGTTTAATTGTTGGTCAGTTTAATTGTTCTGATGCTGCAGTTTTGCACATTTATTTTTTTATGCATTTATTTATTTTTCTTTGTTATGACGCAATATTATGTTCTATTTTATGAGTGTCTATTTTGTTTTGAAATGTTCAACTACGCACTGTTGTTTTGTGCAATTTATTTCAAGACATAAAAATGCCCTACTTTCAATGCATGTGTAATAGTGTCTTACTGTTTTTAGATTTATTTAAATAGTTTTTATAACAAACAAAATGCAAAATAATGTTATTTTGGAAATTAGAAGGTACAGTAAGATTCCTTTGAACAATGTAAGTGATAGATGTGCACAAACACCAATCGTAGGTCAAAATATCGCAAACTTTGGCCGATTTTGAAAAACCGGAAATGCTACTGAATGAAGAGCCGTTTGGGAACCGAAAGTGCCGGCTCTTGTTGGTGAGCTGAGCCAAATGATCTGACTCACTGGAAAGAGCCGGAATGCCCATCACTAGTTCTATAAAACTTTGAACAAACTGCTCTTTGCTCCTTCTTCTTACTTCTTCTTAGCTTTACGCTCTTAACGCAGTTCCAAGTTACACGCACAATCCCGTCCACTTTCCCAGCTGGGGAAGGGGCAAGTAGGCCGAGAGAATCGTTCGTCTCTCCGGTCATATCTGTTAGCATGTCCGAGCGAAGCCAGCCTGCATCCAACAACTAGGATCAGTCTATTTAAGTTATATTGAGGTATCGTTATACAATGTAGCTTTAAAGTGACAGCCTGCGTTACCACACGCCGCAAACCACGAGGAACCGAAGGAAATCCCTTGTCAATGTAATTACATGTTTGATTGTATCCATTGTGTGTATTTAGAGTAATATTAACTTATCACTCAACACATGGCTTGCAGGCTATCAACAGCCAATTAGCCTTGCATAAGCTGAAGTTACAGAGCCTACACTAACTTACAGCTAACACTAATTTATCATCCACCTCCCTTTTTAATCGAGATCTGTGCATGCTCATAGTAATACCTAACCCATTAGATATAGGATCCTGTGCCTGTAACCGGATAGGGGCCTGGAATCTAGCTAGATGTAGCTAAATTTATACAACCTCAAGGCCACGTTAGCTTCATGCTAAAGCTAGATTTATTTTTCGCCCTCGAGGTATACGGCTGGTACTTGCAATTACGTTTGAGGAATAAGAGGGTCTTGAATCGGTTCTGTCTTGATGAAAGACAGTAGCTACAACTTATTTATTAGCATGATTTTTATGTCAGCTTCTAGTCCAACATGACTTACACTCCAAACTGGCCCAGCGTTTATACACAGAAAACAGGAAATTTAATGTAGGTGATAACAAAAAGGTAGGCTAGACAGGGGAGTCTCGTGGCTGTGTTACTTCACTCCTATCTCTGGTTCTTCTTCCTAGTTTCCTGTCTCAGGGCTTAGATCAATAACTTTATTTCACACGTTATTCTACCAGGCTAGGATTCCCAGGAAAGGTTTGGAGAACCAAACGCCACAACCAAGGAATCTGAAAGCGTATTTCGTTAGAAATACGCCACTAAGCGGACAGCTCCGCAGTAACGGGAAATGAAACAAAATAATGGGAATGAAAACCTCCCGGTGTAAGCAAACACAAAACAACCCCAAAAGAGGGCAAACTCTGCGATCGCGAGTAATAAAGAACAAAGGAACCTCACACTCTCACACAAGAGGCGTATAACTAGAGGTCAGAGAAAACTAAAGAAACCCCATGTAACAAGGGCAAAAGAAATGTAATAGAAAAAGAACCTGTTACCTACAGCTCTAGGTGTGAACGAGCTGAACAAAAGGTAACAGGTAGAGGAATATAAAAGGATAAAGAGAGAAAGGAAACAAAAAGACTAAATAAATCCTTACCCTAACTCTTTAACCGGACTACCTACGTTTCTGACGAGTAACAACCAGAAACGTAGAGACCGCTATCCTTTACCTTACCGACTCCGATAGTCAAAAGCAAAGACAATATCGAAGCGTCAGCAATGTGGAAGTCCTGGGCTATTTAGAACCGGCAGGAAATCCAAAACAGGTGAAAGGAATAATTGCCGGGCGAAATTCAAACACCGGAACGGAGGCGGAAAAAATCAGATAGATTACCTCGATGTCGTCAAACAAAAGAACGACCGCAGAAACAACAGCAGGCTGCCAGAAACCATGACAAACACACTGCTGTATAAGCCCACATTAATGTTGTATCGATTTGCAGCGGTTTCTAATATATGGAAAGCACATCTCAGTTTCAGCATAACTATTCCATACATTTTTGAGAGTGCAGACTGACATGTGAATCCTTCGAACGATATCGTTACAACATCTGTGCTAGTGAATGGGTGCTAGGTAGGCAACCGTAGCTAATGACGTGACCTGATCAGCAATTAATTTATTGATATAGGCTGACGTTACAGCCTACAGGCTAAAAACAACCTCAATAAAATTATCAGCATTTAAGTCCCATGATAGCCAGTCAGTGGGTCCTATCTTACACCCAGCACTAAGCGGCGCTAACCCAAGTGTCCTTTCAGTCCGATGCAGTGGTAATTTTATCGCCCAGCGCTCACATTGTTCAAATACCAAATTAACTTGCGCCCATAGCAAGTGAACTGGGCGGGTTGGTCTTCAGATGAGGTGTGGCCAGGATAATTTTTGGCGTATTGCCATCTTGAGGCAGCAAAAAGCATTTGCGCTAAAACCACCACAAACCTGGTCTTAAGTCATGTCGCATGTTGTTTCAACAGTGCAATATAACTGCGTCTACATAGGCGTGTGCACAACATCCATACACCCTCCTGTCTGTTACACACAGGGGTGCACACAAGCATGCATACAAATGTTGTCCCTGCAATCCCAGGAAAGTGGGCTTGTTTTAAAGCATTAAGCTACCAGTAAAACGCGTTTGTCACATTTCCATAAGCAGGACATTATAAAACAAGGGAAAATATGTATGGATCCATGGGTTCCCAACCTGACAGCTTTAGTGTATTTAGTGTAATCATTAAGGCAAAATAACACTATTTATGTTATTAATCAATATGAGAATGCATGTAATATGAACTTCGGATGAAGCTTGAACTTCACTAGCTGAAATGCATTTCCTGTGATCTGACTGCTGTGAGAACAAATGAATTGATGTTTGACAATGCTTCAATGTGTAATCAAACGAAATTTGTTAAATGAGCTGGCTAATTTGGCGTTTTCTACAGTGAGATGGAAGCCATATTCTGGTAGCTTATTCTCAGCGGTTGCAGGTGCTTTTTAACTAAATGAAACCACATATATTTTCTAAAATAACAGTACTGTTGTAAACTAATGGAAAATATTTTTCTGTTTTCCATTATTATATTTCTGGGAAACGGAAAATAGTTTGGTCGGGAATTACCGGGAACCTGTGCCGTTGTTAAACCTTAATGTTTATTATTATTGTGTATATGAAAACACGTCATAATGGTTAATCCAAATAATATTGATCCATATATTCCTTGCGCACGAGCAGGTCTGTTACCCCAGCTGAAAATCACTCTTTTTGCAGTCTTATTAAATCCACCATTGTATTAGCAATCTGCCAAGGTGCAAATAGAGGTAGCTTTTAAAGGGAATGGGAGATGACACTCTGATTGGTTTATTGTAAGACACACCTATAATTAATGAAGGGGCTAAATTCAGCCCTTTTGAACCTTGCGCCTTACTTTGCACTCAAAATATGCACCCTCTAACTAGCAAAAGTGGAGTTGGACACGCCCTAAATGCACTTGCGCCATGATCATCAAGATAGAGCCCAGTATGTTTTACATTAATTCGCTCGGTAACATTATTACAACCCTTTTACAACAAGCTAGCTAACGTTTGAATGTCGGTGTGTCATAACGGCCTCACATTTTTCTCATGTTCATTTAGAACTTTAAAACTATGGAATTATTCTACCGTTGAGAAGCTATCCAGATTTGTAGTTTAACATTATATTTCTCCCATATTAAAGGTTGTATCAGCGATTTTGGGTGGAAACATAAATGATCACATTCATCTGATTTTTCCTCACGATCCGCTAGCTGCCCGCCCCATAAGCAGGCCGTCAAAAAACCGCGTCTCTGTAGGCAGCCTATGCTCCGAGATCGTACACAAAAACAATGGTACTACCAACTACTCAAAACCAAAATAAACAGTATTCCAACCAATCACAATGATCTGCACAAACGCTAATACTCTTATCTCGCTGAAATCTTGACGGATTTACAAACGGTTTGGTTTCTTACAAACGTTATTAACGTGGTTATAATTCTGGATGCTTGAACACTATTTTTTAAAACATAACATAATTATTCATAAGTATGTTTGTTTGGGATTTCGCTTCAGAAGTGACGTCACGTTTGTGCAGATCATTGTGATTGGTTGGAATGCTGTTTATTTTGGTTTTGAGTAGTTGGTAGTACCATTGTTTTTGTGTACGATCTCGGAGCATAGGCTGCCTACAGAGACGCGGTTTTTTGACGGCCTGCTTATGGGGCGGGCAGCTAGCGGATCGTGAGGAAAAATCAGATGAATGTGATCATTTATGTTTCCACCCAAAATCGCTGATACAACCTTTAAGTCTATGGAAAATTAATTGTCAAAATTTTTAATTTTGAGGTCTCATTTAAATTTAATAAAGTCTGCAGCCATGAAAGTATAAAAAGCATGCACATCTCAAGATGACCGTCAGAATGAGGGGTCTTGTGTTGGGATCCGTTGGATTTAAATTGAGTTATGTTCGTGAAAAAATGTCTTAATTTTTTATGCAAATTTTTAGGGGGTACCCGTAACTTTGTAATGGCCTAAAGTAGCTATACCAAAAACAGTATTTGCGAGTCCATGGCGATTGTAGTCCACCTGTGAAATGGCATTTAGATTGGCTTTGAAACGGCGGAGATATCAAGGTTCAAAAATCGCTGTTTTACACTGAAGAGCTGATCAACGCAAACATACACTGAGCAATAAATATTAATGTGATTTTGCTTGCATAGGGTTTTTAATGATGTGGCTCGTGTGTCATTCAGGCTCTATACCAGGGCTGTCCAATCTTATCCGAAAATCTGATGTTGGTGCACGTTTTTGTTTTAGTCCAGCCCTAAGACACTTGGTTCTACTTATCAAGGGCTTGTTTTGTTTTTTTTAAGCAATTTTTTTTTTCAAATTAGAAACAATATAACACACATACAACAAATTTAAGACACAAAACCAACTATATTACAATATCCATACAACTCAATGACTAGCCATCACATAGATACGTAACAACACAAGACAAGTAGTACAACAACCATAAACAAATAAATAGGGGGGGATATATAAAAAAATATATAATATATAATAAACAAGAAGATATAAATAGACAAGGTATTACTTTACAGAGGACAAACAAATTGTCATCTGTATTAGCATATGACCTCCAGCTCATCTTAGTCTGTCCACTAATTAATATATTACCAAGTTCAAGAGGAAGAAAGGATATAAATGGGGCCAAAGTTACCTGGAAAGAGTTATTCTCGTCCCTCAACTGAGCACTTACTCTCTCAAGAGGAAGAATTTAAAAAAAAAATTCTATACCAGAGATTTAATGTGGGTGGAGAGTCTTTGATCCAGTTTAACAAAATACATTTATGAGCCACAAAGAGTAATTGTCTTGCCAGGTTTACCTGTTACCCAGACAATCTAATTGTGTCCCCACTCATCCCAAAGAGAAAAAAACATGGGTCCTCTGATATACTTGCATTCAAAATATGTTCCAGTTAATTTCTTATTTTTGTCCAGAAAGAGACAATAAATGGACAGGCCCAGAATAAATGTGCAAGTGTACCCTTTTCGTTTTTGCACTTAGGACACATTACAGAAAATCGGGTTTATTTTATTTCATATAGGCCTAGCATGAGTTCTATGGACCCGTTGCTATAATGGGGGAGTCGGGTTCAGAGGACCAGACACGACAGAGAGTAATCTAAAAGTAAACCACGGAGTGGAATACCAGTAAAGCAGAACCGCGTCCGCGACAGGGAAGGAAAACACAAAGAAAAGGGGAACAAAACTCCCGGCGTAGCCAAAGAAAAACAACCCATAAAATAGGGCGAGGCTCGAGACTCGAGCAAAGTACAGGCAGAAAATACCTCCGACTCTCAATTAGAGAGAGGACTAAAAGGAGGTAAGTAAAACGTAAACTAAATCATAGCGACCCACAATAATAGGGCGAAAAAACTTGAAGGCTTGAGTATAGATAGAAGAGAGGAAATACAGTGCCTTGCGAAAGTATTCACCCCCTTGGCGTTTTTCCTATTTTGTTGCATTACAACCTGTAATTGAAATGGATATTTATTTGGATTTTATGTAATGGACCTACACAAAATAGTCCAAATTGGTGAAGTGAAATTTTAAAAAACTTGTTTTAAAAAATTCTAAAAAAAAAAACAAAAACGGAAAAGTGGTGCGTGCATATGTATTCACCCCCTTTGCTTTAATGTATTTTTAAAGTATCATATTTAATATTTGGTGGCATATCCTTTGCATGCTGCTACTTCCTGAAGTCTGTGACCCATCAATATCAAAAGACTCTTGATATATTATTTTCTGGTACTCTTACAAGCGATACTATAACGTCTTTGCATTTGAATGGATCTCTATGGGAATTAGGGGGTGGGACTAGATTTAGCTGTAAATAACACTTGAACTGTATAGAATACATGGTTGGTAAAATGGCTGTAAGTCATCAAGGGTCTATCGTATCAAACGGGCCTCAAACCATCACACTGCTGCCAGATATGCAGTAGATATGGATGGATCACTTTAAGGGTTGTTTCTCCTGACAAATTTTCCTATTGAACTCTATGGAAAAATAAGTCAGGAGAAGAAACCCTTCAAGTTATCCATCCATATCTACCGTATTTCTGGCAGCAGTGATGGTTTAAGGCTTGTTTGATAGGATAGACCCTTGATGACTTAGAGCCATTTAGCATTTATTTGAATATATAAGAAATTAAATGTTTTTGTCATGACGTCTGAGCTAAAAAGGCATCAACAACAGTTTGAACTGGGGTCCCGGACTATACTACAGAGATACTTTAGATTTTATATTTTAAATGTCGGACTTGAAGGTATCCATAAAAGTGTATATTAGGGATGCCAAATTTTAGTTGGATGCCAGAGATGAACACAACTCTCAGTCAAACCTGCAGGGAATGCTCTATTCTTTATGAGAGGTATAGCAAATGAGGAGAAAGTCCTTCTACCAAAAAGGTGATGAATATCTCTCCAAACCTTAAATGTACAATGGAGAATAGGATTGTGTTTTGTTTCCTAATAAACTTGATTTTTCTCACCAGTAAGTAAACTAACAATCAAATAAGGTGTAGTGCACCATGAGTCTGATCCTCACAAATCCATTCAGATAATATTTGTGCATGGCAAGATCAGTTGTAATAAATTTAATTCGGAATTAAGGTAAACCAAAGGTGGCATAAGGTAACTGTAATTTCTGTATCTTAAGTCTGGGTATTTTTTTATGCCAGACAAACTTTGAAAAGTATCTATTTAAATCATCAACTGATTTTTTTGTTAGGTATATGGGAAGCATTTGAAGGGGGTATAAAATCTTGGCAATAAATTCATTTTAATTAGATTGATCCTCCCTAACCAAGAAATTAGTAAGTCCATCTTGGTATCAATAAGTCCAATTGGTATCAATATCACTTTTCACTAACCTCAATATTGGTGTAAAATTCAAACTATATGTTACGTTCCCGAGGGGGGGGACTGGACCCAAACGCAAGACTCAGAGACGGCTCAGGGGAAAACTCCACCAAGGAGTAGATTTAATGGGAAGACAGGCAGGGGCAAGACAGAAAGCAGGCATAACAGACATGGACGGTCAACAACTTGGACGGTCAGGAACCAGGCTTAGCAGGAACTGGTGCGGGGCGACGGGGTTAGGAACAGGTGCGGGCACCACGGACAGGAGCAGGCACTCAGCCTGGGGGCAGGCACTCAGCCTGGGGACAGAAGGCGTGGAGGCCCAGGGGACAGAAGGCGCGGAGGCCCAGGGGACAGAAGGCGTGGAGGCCCAGGGGACAGAAGGCGCAGAGGCCCAGGGGACAGAAACATGAATCAGCATGGGATGCAGACGCTCAGCCTGGGGGTCAGGCGCTCAGCCTGGGGAGTAGGCGCTCAGCCTGGGGTTCAGGCGCTCAGCCTGGGGGTCAGGAGTGGGGGACCGCAGATCTTGGAACGAGGGGGTCTTGGAGGAACGAGGGGACAAGACCCACAGGACATGACACAATGAGACCGCACGTGAAAACACAAGGTATGCAACAAGAACGCAAGCGGGAACACAAGAGGGTCTGGCCCCGAACAAAGGAATGGGGTAGACTAAATACAAAACCTAACAAGGACAGAACGAGCAACAGGTGGGGGAAGACTAACGAGGAAATGAGAGGGAAACACAATGCAGGTGCGGGGAGTGAAAGACACAAGTGGAGGGAGAGAGGGAAAACACGGGGTGGACTGACAGACAAGCGGAAAACCAGGGACAGAACATGGACATTACACTATATAGGTTTTGAAGTTTAGTTGATATATGGATTCCAAGATATGAGAATCCAGCATGTGCTGCAGTACAGAGCCAAAACAACTAACATTGTGTCACTGTCCAAATACTTATGGACCTGACTGTATATGGGTCATTCCATATAAAATCAATCAATTCTGGGAAAAGTTCCCACCTGTCCCCCTCGGAATCGCCTGATTTTTTTTGTACATGAACTATAATCTATTTAATGAAGCTATTTAAAATTTTAACTTTATACTATGAATATCTTGTGAGTTATGGCCCCTTGAAGTACCTAGGGGTAGCTCAAATTCTGAAAAGTGCTAGCCACATTAAATTTTCAGGGCTCAAAGACACACTGGAATTGTGTTCAAAACTGCACTCAGATCTATTTTACATGCATAACACTTCTCACAATCTCAAGCCAAAATCTCAATTCTGTTAATCTCAATTTTTTCTACAACCAACTTTGGCCACCAATATCACAGGATTTATAATAGTATCAATGTTCAACCTGCAGCAGTTTAATGTCTGTGGCCTAGACTAATACAAAGAGGCATTGGTAGCATGTACATATCTGTTTTCTGAGAATTCATCATAGAAATCTCGAAAAATGCAAACTTTCATTTTCTTTGAAGGTTCATATCACCATGTGGGATAGGTGTTTGGTGATTGTACCACGTGAAAGTGCTCGTTTTTCACTAAATTTGAATATCCGGCACAAGCTCTAGCCATGATTCCTTCTATTTCAAAATAAAGGTCAAACATTGGCATATTTTGATGCTCGCGGATTGGATATAGTTTAGGGGAGTGAAATTGACAAACAACATTGGTACACATGTTTTATATACTCAAAGTACAACTGACAATGTATAGTCATAATTATGATGAAGATATAACATTGGAAAAGTTGAGAGCATTCAGCATCTCCACCTGTATGGGACCCTAAACCTAACCCTTTCCGTTGTCAGATTGTGAACTTCGCTGATGATGTGATTTTCAATGTTATATCTTCGTCATAATTATGAGTATACATTGTCAGTTGTACTTCTAGTATATAGAATATGTGTGTACCAATGTTGTTTGTCAATTTCACTGCACTAAACTATATCCGCAAGCAACAAAATATGCAAAATACGTTTGACATTTATTTTGAACAGAACTGCAATATATCTTTGAGCCCTGAGATTTCATGTGGCTAGCACCTTTAGTTATGAAGCTATGAGGGCTCAAAAAAGACTGAAGATTTTATGAGAAATAAAAAGAGCCAGAATTTGAGCTACCCCTAGGTACTTCAAGGGGCCACAAGAAGCCATTTGCATAGCTTCATTAAATAGATTATAGTTAATGTACAAAAGTCATGTGATTGTGAGGGGGTCAGGTGGGAAGCACTGATTGATTTTATATGGAATGACCCATATATATAAAGATATACACACATAAATTAGAATTAGAACACTAGATGTGAAGAGAAACTCCACCCATTTAAAAAAAAAATTGTTGATGGATTGCTCTATTCTATCCCTTCCTAAAAAATTTAGTTTGTGTTTTCCATTTAACCCTTCTCACCATCCAGATGGTGTGGATAATTAGTAAAAACGGTAAAAGCCCAAATAGCTAGCCCACAATTAATTCATTAACTGGTCAACATAAATAAGCAAAGATATTTGCTGTCATGAGAGGAAACAGAGAAAAAAAAACACACTTGTACATACCAGTATGTACACATACGTGTACATGCACAGTGTCCGGGGGCATGCCCCCCCAGAAGAAATCTTTGTTAATTCCAACAGCTAAATGTATCAATTTGGTGCTCTTCGAGATTACAATTTTAAGACTAGATCCACATTTTTTGTTATTGGAACATTGGGAATGGAACATGTAAAATAAATACAATTTTGGTTCGCTGACTTTTTTGGATAGACAGCTAGTGCGGAAGTAAGTCCTTTGACTCCCTCCTCGTTAAATTCAATTTGAGATGGGTTTTTCGAGTGGAAGAATACTCAAGATAAAGATGAAGGAAATAGCAGAAGTATAATCTTTTATTAAATGGTCAAATGTTGATTCAACATGGGAAAACCACAAACCTACGCAGAGGATTCAGAATTCCCCGAACAATAACAAACATTAGTTTTTACAATATCATAACTCCTCCTTTACGTTGCTAATACACCAATGATATGCGGTAACGCCTTTTCATAATATCTTATTTTATCCAATAACAAATTAGGCAAAACATTAATATGTTATATGATCTGTTCTTACCCTATGCGCTTGGGGGCACTCTTGATCTATCAAATAAAATTGTTTTGTAAACTCTCCTCCCACCTGTTCGGTCAGCACGATCTATAAGTACAACTCCTGCTTTGTTATGGAACACAGGAGGAAAACATTCCTGTTTTGACTGGTGTGCTAGATGCCCTCGTCCTTGCTGACAGAGAACTATCCTGCACCCTCTCACAACCCCCCATCTCAGTACTTTTCCACTAGATCTTGACTGTATTATTTAATTATTTATATATTTGCATATGAGGCTTTCTTGGGCCTACGGCTTACTTCCACATTCCCCCCTTTGAGACCCTTCGGTCTCACACTCTCTTGTTGATACTTCACCTGGTGGTGGAGTTATGTTATGACATTAGTATTGTATGATAAAAATAAACATTTGTAGTTGATTAGTTTCATGCATAATTTACCTAAGTTAATATTTCCTCTAGTTAACAATTAACAGATGATCTATCAAACAGTAAATAACAAGAATATCAAAAAGTTCATCAAAAATATCAAAAGGTTCATCAAAAATATCAAAAATTTAATCAAAAATATCAAAAGTTAATTAAAAATATCAAAAGTTAATCAAAAAGCTACTGTATTTAATGATTTTTAATGATCATCTAATTTTGATTCGCTATAATTATACAATGATTATATAAAAAGAATTGGATTATACTTGTAATGTCTTCTTCCTCTTCTTAGAAGCCCATATTCTAAGAAGCCTGAGGAGAGGTTACTAGCACTTCACTCAGGCGTCTCCTACCTTCTTCGCCCTTTTCCTTAATCTATTTATGTGTCTGTTTTATCTATCCTAAGGGCCTTTAGTCAGTTGGGGCTTTATTATGTCCCCTTTGAGTTGTTCTTTTCTTCATGTAGTCAGTGTATGTAATATGTGTGATCATGGGGTGCCAAATGGATAAATCTATTCTGACTATTTTTTTTAAAATTTTTATTTTTTATTTTTATTTATTTAAAACTAGTAATTAGAACCATTGTCGCTGCTCAGGGTCTGACAGACCCCGAATCTGGGGAAAATTTCTCTTGCCAAGGCTTTAGCTACAGTTTTAGAATCCACATGCGCAGTGGGGAATGCTTCTACCCATCTTGATATCATGCTAGTATAAACCAATGTTTCTGTATTTCTCTCATCATCTCCCCCCTTGCAGAGTGGCCAACACCATGGGCAGCTCTGCAAATGACCTCTATTACTGCGCTTGGTGCAATTGCTTTCCCTGCTTTCTCTGTACATTGCCGCCATATTCCTGTAGACTTATCTAATCGTTTCCTGCTGACACAAGGTCTGTTCCGCCTGTATGTGCTCCGCACTTTATAATTATAATTTTTACGGGTTGTTTCAACAGTTCTTTTACCTCAAAAATGTTTTTTATTTTTTTTAAATATGGTTTCCCCCCTCGTCTTGCACATATTCCCCAAAATGTGTACTATATATCCCACAAGCATACACTGAGTCACAGTAGATATTAACGGTGTGTCCTGTACCCCTTCTACAGACTCTTGCTAGGTTCTGCTTGTTAGGCACTTGTCCCTGGGCTTAGAGCTGATTCTTCGATCGTTTGATATGTCCATGGTCCTTCTTGTCGTATTACAGCATATCCGGCTCTCCTTTTTCCTGTGCGGGGATGAATGGATGACGAACCGTCCACAAAAAGCACATGGTCCGGAGCCATCAGTGGTTCTTGTTGTAAGTCTTCTCTTGCCCTTGCTTCTGCTTCCACCACTCTTTCACATTCATGTGGTTGGCCTTCTTCTGGGGTCATCATTAATTCCGCTGGGTTCGCAGCTTTGCATCTGATAATGGTCAATCCTGGCTGTGTGAGTAGGATCTCGTATCCTGATACTCTTCGATAAGTTAGGGACTATTTCCCTCTACTGAGTAGTGCTTCTACTGCATGTGACACATACAGGGTAACTTCATGCCCTGCCGTTATTGGCGTTGCTTGCCTTCTCTACTGCAAAGGCGGCTGCTGCCAGCCCTTTCTCTGGAGTCCTCTTTTTGCAGTACCCCGTCATTCCTAAGAATCTCTGCATTTCTTTCACCGTTCTCGGTCTGGGCACCTTCGTAATTGCTTCAATTTGTTCTGCTGAAATACTTTTGCTCCCTTCCTTAAGAGTATGACCCAGGTATTGCACATGTTCTTGACAAAACTGTAACTTTGACTTGGATACTTTGTGGCCTTTTAGTGTCAGTTCTTGTAACAGTTTCTTACTGTCCTCTTTGCATGCGGTCATACTTGGGCTGCATAGGAGAAGGTCGTCCACGTACTGGATGAGAGTGCTTCCCCCCTTTGACGCAAAGTCCGCTAGGTCATTTCTGACCATTTGATTGAATAGGCTAGGGGATTCTACATATCCTTGAGGCAGTCTCTGATAAGTGTACTGTTGCCCCCTGTATCTATTAAAGTTGCTTATGAGAATATCAATTTGTGGTTAATTTGTGGCACAGCTGGATGTTATAGTTAGCATTTCCTTTGCTTCACACTCTTCCTCTGCTCCTAGGGGTGTAGGATTCTCAAGGCATCCCTATTGAAGGGGATTCTGCTAGGGACTCATTCCCCATTGTTGTTGTGGCTGTTGTGGCTGCTCATACATGTTTTGCTGTGGGATCATCGCTATCTGGTTCTCGGGTCCTTGATATGATGGCATTGGCGGGTACGATGGCCACCACCCAGGGTTTGCTCCTTGGTTCATGCGGCCTCTTGATTGGAATCCTCTTCCTCTGTGACAGTTCCTGGCCCAGTGTCCCATCTTTCCGCATCTCCAGCAGTCTTTCTGCTGCCACTGGCCTTGGTTCGTCCATGGCCTTTGGAAATTTGGTCCAGCCCATTCGATGGATGGGCCCTGTCCTCCTTGGACTTGTTGTGAGGGGGGGGGGGGGGGGTTCCTGTATCTGCTGGGTTATCATTGCTGCTTGAATTTGAATTCCCGGATCTTCTCTCTCCCTGTCGGCTATCTGGAGAAGTAACAGTTTCTTCTTTAGGGATTTATTCTGCCCTTCTGAGGTCTTCATACTTTCTCTGTGCAGCTTCATGTGGTGGACAAGATGGGCTCTTTGTTTATCCCAATTTTCCTGGGGAAGCCCCCTTGCTTAAGGCCTTTATTACTGGTTCGGGCAATGCTTTACACAACATGTGAAAGAACATTGTCGATGTTCCTTGTGATGCATCAAATGTCTGTCCCATGTTTGTTTTCCATGTCTCCTGCATCCTGTTGATGAAATCATGGATCACATATCTTCTTAACATCTCCCATGCACAGGGGCAGGTGAGTCGTCCTCATCTCTACCCTCGCTTATCCATGGCCCTGCTCCATCTGTTATTCTTGGTAAATCCTTAACCATGTTCTCCGGGTCCATTGATGACTATGGGGTGTACTTAGTGAGTGGCTATTGTCTCCCTGGTTGGGGTAGGACTTGCAATGGGGCCAGGAAGGTTTCTTCATCCTCTTCGTCTCCTTCTTCCCCTGGATTGTATCGAGCAGGTGCTCTCCTTCTTCTGCCTCTCTTCCTGAGGATTTTGCTGGCACTGTTCAGGATATCACTACTGATATCGTAGACCTGCTTCAATTCTTGAACTCGTTGCTGCGAGTACCCTCCTTGTTCTGCTTTTTTCACCTCCTTTAGGGTTTGTTTTCAGCATTTCCTTTGTCACTTTCTTTTTCTTCCTTGTTGTACTGTCATCTGATTCTTCACTATCAGAGGAGCTTGATTCATCTTTGGGAATATCAGTTAACCTTAGTTTCACTTTTCCTTTGATTTCATATTCTCCTCTCCTTGGGTCTCTTCCAGCTCTTCTTGCTTCTCCTTTCGGTTTCGTTTCTTCTTCTCATATTTCTTCTTCTCACATTCTCACACCTTCTTCTCACTTCTCACATTCTCACATCTTCTCACTTCTCACCTTCTCACATCTTCTCACTTCTCACCTTCTCACATCTTCTCACTTCTCACCTTCTCACATCTTCTCACTTCTCACCTCCCTCTGCTTCTTCCATTGCCTGTTGATATCTGGTGGCACATCCTAGCTTGCTGCTCCTTTCAGATTCACGTGCCCCCGACGACTTAACTGTTTCTTTCTTGCAACTTGTCATTCTCTGATTCTCTGGCCCGTCATGAGGTGTGTGGAGGCGTGGGAATGGTGTGCTATTTGCGGGATTTCCCTCGTTTCCTCGGCTGGCACTCTGGGCTGTCTCTGATTCTCCTTCCTCTGGGCCTGCTGCTGTAACTTTTGATCTTATTAAAACGGTTTCCAAATTACCTTCTACTTCCAGGGTCCCTTTCACTTTCACCAACTCTGGTCTCATCCTCACAGTAGTCTCAGGCCCCTGGCTCAAATCTTCTTGTTCCCCAGTGCTGTTCAATAGGGGATACAGGCCTGTAGCTCCATTTGCTTCCACTGATGGCAGGTATTGAAGTCCAAAAATACCAAGGGACCACCTCTTGTCCACTTTTCCCATTTTTTCATAGTCTTCTCATAGTCATATTTCAAGTCTCATAGTTTGAAATAATTCACTCATGCAGGAGAGAGGTGTCTTTAAAGTCTCGCCCTTCCGCGTTTTCAAATCTTTAATTTTCTTTAGCCCATGCAAGCTTATTCTAGTTAACTGAAAGTGAAACTAAAACTGAAACTAAAATAAAAAAAATTAAAAAAAACATTTTAGTTAACTGAAATAAAAATAAAAATAAAGTGACTTTTAAAACAAAACTAACTGTAGTGGTGCAAAATGAACTGGAATAAAAATAAAAATGAATCATGAATTTTTTTTAGTTTTAGTTTCTGATCCTCTTCCTGATTTGCGATCTGAAATCTGGATTGCATATAGAGTAATTTAAAACATTCAAAACCAATATTTAATTATTTACACTTTCTCTCCCTCTAAATTAGAAAGTGAAATTAAAAACTAATAAAAAAATAAAAACTAAATGAAAAACTTACAACTATAATAACTTTGCCTCCATGTTTTCTCCTTTTTTTAAAAATAGAAAATAAAAATAAAATAAAAAATATATTTTTTCTTAATTGATTTTTCTTAATTGATTTATAATTCAATAATTTATAATTCATTAATTTATAATTCATTAATTTATTCTTAATTGATTTATTATTATTATTATAATTCAGGGGACCACTCTGTTCTTGGTAGCCACGCCTTTACCTTTAATCCTGTTAGTTCCCACTTAGTGACTGTGACTCGTGTGGCTCCTCCCCCTGAATGCCCCTGCTCAACTTCCCCTTCTACCTCCTCAGTTCTCAATTCCCTCACTGGGGTACACTCCAGCCAAACGGCTCCGTCTACCCACCAGTCTAAACATATTTTAAATATTTACAAGTAAATAGTACTATTTACAAAAAATTATAACTATAGTATTATTAACAACAGTAAATTATTTGGCCACACAACATTTTAAAAAATAGTTTTTTTTTTTCTTTTAGGAAGATTATTTTCTCACAACACTGTTTCCCTAATTGTCCCTACCGTAATATAGCAGTGGCAGTATCTTTCAACTACTTCACTCTATTCACCGTTTGTGGCGGACTTTGAAGGGAAAGGCGTCCCTTTACACACAACCTCTACGCGACCCACAATCCGGAATTGCTCTATATTGCTCAAGAGTTGCTCAGAGTTTTTGGTTAGCTAACTTGGAGTTCAGTACTCCCCCACAGTGTTGTCATATTCAGGCTATCTTTCAAGCTCATCTTTTATTCAGGCTTTCTTTCAAGCTCATCTTTTTCTCAGCGCTCACAACTCAAATCACAAAATATATCACACTCAGCTCAAAACACAAAATATCACACTCACTCAGAGATCTTGACACTCAGAGTCACTTCTGCTTATTTCTACTTCATCACAATTATTTTGTCTACCTATTTATCATCTCTATTTTGTTTTTATAATCAATATAATTCAATTAATCCACTCACCCACTGGAGCTCCGTCACCGGTGTAGGACCACACTTGGGGCCAACGGAGTGCGGGTAATTCCTCTCTGCAGACTTTTTTTAAAAAGGTGTCTGCTTACCTCTCACTATTGACCGGTCTCTAACCTGAAGAAAAACACCGCATGCCGTTGGTTCCCTCCTGTATCCCCCCCAGGATCTTGGAGTCCTTGCTGGCTCGCCAAATGCGGAAGTAAGTCCTTTGACTCCCTCCTCGTTAAATTCAATTTGAGATGGGTTTTTCGAGTGGAAGAATACTCAAGATAAAGATGAAGGAAATAGCAGAAGTATAATCTTTTATTAAATGGTCAAATGTTGATTCAACATGGGAAAACCACAAACCTACGCAGAGGATTCAGAATTCCCCGAACAATAACAAACATTAGTTTTTACAATATCATAACTCCTCCTTTACGTTGCTAATACACCAATGATATGCGGTAACACCTTTTCATAATATCTTATTTTATCCAATAACAAATTAGGCAAAACATTAATATGTTATATGATCTGTTCTTACCCTATGCGCTTGGGGGCACTCTTGATCTATCAAATAAAATTGTTTGTGAACTCTCCTCCCACCTGTTCGGTCAGCACGATCTATAAGTACAACTCCTGCTTTGTTATGGAACACAGGAGGAAAACATTCCTGTTTTGACTGGTGTGCTAGATGCCCTCGTCCTTGCTGACAGAGAACTATCCTGCACCCTCTCACAACCCCCCATCTCAGTACTTTTCCACTAGATCTTGACTGTATTATTTAATTATTTATATATTTGCATATGAGGCTTTCTTGGGCCTACGGCTTACTTCCACACTAGCTAACATGCACAAATGTAATCTGATGAAAAATGTTCATAAAGTTATGGTCAGCTTTCAAGACTATACAGAAACTACCATAATGCATGTTAACATGTTCTGCCCTGAACCTGCAGCCCCATGGGACTGAACTTGAAAACTAGCCTACAATAAAAAATTTAAAAATAAAAACAAATTCAATAAATACTTCTTTATTGACAAGAAAGAATCGGAATCTGATTCGCTATTAAATGTTTGCTACCTTGATTCTTCCTCTTCTCTAGGCTATGTCTTTTCTTAGTAAACAAAGTACTTAAAAAATCCTGTTATATGACATGGAAGCCAAACGAGTGGGGCAACACCAGAGATGGGCTGCATTCGAATAGTCAAAAAAATAGCTCCTTTTTCTTTTCCTTGCAACTTTTCCTTGACCTCGCCAGAAAACGTCATGGGGGTCAAGGAAAAGTTGGAAGGAGAGATTTACAAGGAATCTAGCGTAACTGTGAAATTTGAACCTCCTTCTCTACCTTGCGTCATGGTGCGACGTCCAGTCGTATTGATGTGACTGTTCAACATAGCAAACTACAACCAAAGAGTGTAAAGAGGGTGAGCTTCTGCAAAAATGAATGGGAGGCGACGTCATCGAAAACTACAAATATCAGAGGTCCGTTAAGGTGTTAAGGTTAGGACCACAGAACTAGCGGAATCGCTCCCTATTCACTATATAGTGCACTATTTAGGGTATCGGCCATTTTGTAGGGTGTCCAAAATTCTAAATGTCAAATTTGCCAATGTCATGGCTACAAATTTAATTAAAAAATAATCACATAAATTTTGAAAACCTGACTTAGTTCATTAAAAAAACCCTGTTCCGTTAAAAGCCAAATCCAGGATTGGAGAAACTGCCAGAATTGGGCAGGGAAAACCCGTAAAGGCAGAAAATTACAGTAGGCTACATTGTCAATGACAATATGTAGCCTGACAAAGATGACTATTCATGAGTATACACTTATTATTGTACTATAGTACTGTACCCTTTTGAGTTGCCTGTCACTGGTCTCGTTGGTTTAAAGGGCTGGGCAATAACATTGGTGATTACTGATTATCACTGCCATCCAATTGCTATGATATTGTCATAGTGTGACATCATGACAATGAATTGCTACTAAATTTAAGAATGACAAATAACTTGTATATGGTAGGCCTACTCACTTATAAGAATGATAGCTATATTGCGTACTGTATCTTGACACGTGGGTTAATCCCCAAAAGCAAGGAATCATTGAATCAACATTGAATTAATATCAGATGAAGCATTGATTCAATGTTGATCTCTGATGTTGATTCTGCGTCCAGGTGCTCATCGAATTTACGTTGAATCAACATCTTGAAATAACGTTGAAACGATGTTGATGTTAACAATGGAAATCAACGTAACTGATGTTAAATCAATTAATTATCAATGTAATCTATCATAGCTCATGATAAATCATTTTATGACTACATTTTACAAATTCTTGCTCAAAGTAGTCAAAATCTACAAAAACAACTACTTCTGTTACTAAAATAGATAACACATTGACATTGATTTTAAAAATGTAAATATCTTTATTGATTTTAAACCTCTGCTGAATGGAAACAAAGCAGTAGAAAATACTGCATCATATACATATTAAAAAATGTGTTTAGGAAGCAAGTGGTGGAGTTCAGGTAGCTATGTTGAGGCACACAATTTGCAAGATCACCAAGAATGAGTTTCCGGACACACATCTTGAGTCTTCATCCCCATCTGGCTATGAAGCATGGATAGGGATATGTCATGTCTTGGTCTATTCAACTTCAGTTGAAAAATGTATGGTTGTCTTTATATCTGAAGGAAACAAGATAATAATGATCATGTTAAAATAAATACAACAAAAGGCTAAAAGGAAAGACATAAAATTAAAATCAACACCAAATAAAGGAGAGCACCGTAGTATTTTTAAAACATTAACACAAAGCGCTAGTCGCTCTTGCAGCATTTAATGCAATGAGCTCACAATATAAACTGGCTGTCCCATTGGCTAGCAAGACAGATGTTTTGTCTCAAAACAATGTCATTAATTTGATTTACGTTAATCCTCAAATGTGCACACAGAGAGAGGGAGAGAGATTGCATATGTATGTCCACTTTCTTTAGATCAACAAGAAAACATGACACTCACCTCCATGACCCAGGTAGTCAGCTCACTCACAGCATTTTCTCCTCCTCAGAAACAGAAATAAAGGGAGATGTTACAAGGTGCCTGCACACACATAGCAAAGACTTGAACAGAACCCCAGTGAATTCAGAAATTTCGACTTTGAGCAGCAACTGACACATACAGTACTTACCAACAGCTGGGTATACAGGTATAGGTGGATGAGTGGTAGCAATTGTTCTTGACATAACTGACAGAGAGACAGAGAAAGGAATAGAAAATAGATAAGATGGTGACCATTAGAGGACAGGAGAATAGCATGATCAGAATTGTGTTCACGCAGGATGATTCACACAATAGCGCAATGGTCTTAGCCTTTAGGTTAAGGTACACTTTGTTATGTTAACAGGTGAAAAATCAACCCGGTCTCACGCTTTTTCATGCTCATAGTCACGACAATGAATCTATTGAATCGTCACTCGGAGCACGATTGTCCGACTTTTATCGTGCTACACAGAACGAAATTTAAACCCATGCATTTTCAATGCTAGCATTTCTCAGACTGTTTTCGTGTTACATAGAACGAAATTTAGAGGTATTACTGTGGGCTTGGCTACTATGCTACTTTTCGGTTGTTAGCTAGCTAGCCGGCTAGTGAATTTTGTTTACCAGACGAGTGACTTTTGAGTAGCTACTGGTTGATGGCGATAACCGCTAAATATGTTAATAGGGACACAAAAAAACATGTGGAAAGGTTTATTCAGTCACAAAAAAAGCAAACAGTTTATGTCAAAATCCCACAATCTCAATTCATTTTAATACTGTCCCCTACATGGGGCGACCCAGATTAGCCCTATATATTTATTATCCGAACCCTAACCCTAAACGGACTACAGACGGCGCCATCTTTTCACAGGCCATCATTACGTAGAGCTCTCTGGTTTTTGGGGAATTGTAGTTCTAAACTATTAGTACCAATAATGAAAAAAATACTAATCCTATTGACCTGGGGCTTAAAATTTATGTTCAATATAGCATCAGTTAAGATCCCAATTGATCATCTAATTGAATCATCAAAGTATCAAATGATTAAGCATCAAACATTTTATTCAGGCCCTTCTGTTAGAGCTTGAAGGCTGGCTCTGACATTATTTATGAAAGACTAGTTAGTTAATCATCCTGTTAAATATCTACCCGATATTTCCATTGGTTCCAGAATTAGAAGCATTTGAAGTTTGGCCAGTTTTGCCCTTCTATGGGGCGCTACTGAGTCCCCTGGGGTGTCAGGGCAAAATAATTGACATATGTTATTCTCCAGGTCAAGGCCTTTCCAAAAATGTCTTTAGTTTTGTCCTACGACAAAGTTTAATTTTCACCTCTGTCTGGCTACAGCCTCTTTGATGTGTAGTTTCTGAGACCCTTTGAGACTCCAGCCTGGATAAAATCAAGTCTTTTGATTTTTTGCTTATTTGGTGGAAAAAATCCTTCAAGGTATTGATGTTTTTCCTAATCACAGTCATATGTTTGGATTTGCACTAGTGTAGACCTTATTTTACCTACCAAATACATCTGGATTGTTGTCATATGAGGGTTAGGGTTAGATAACATGCTGTTTTTGAAGCGCTTTAGCCCCTCCCCGAAACCTCCTGAATAGTCCTACATGGTCAGGATTATATAATGTTGTAGCTTCAATATCCCTCTGTTTACGGATGAAGTTTCCTACATATATCTCTGAAGATGACACTGTTATGAACTTGTAGGTGGCAGTCTCCACAGCTGATTTGTGGCTTATCCTTACCATGGGTGATGAGTTGATAATCAGAGGTGCGTTCAAATTCAGCGAACAAGGCGAACGTTTGCGAACGTTTGCAAACTATTTCAAACTCTTTTCCGTTAGCTTTGTGTTCGCCACAAACGTTTGCAAACATAAGCGAACGGTCTGAAAAGGCAGTTTGCGGCGAACAAAAATGGACGCTGGACTGAGGGAAATGTGTTCCCATGGAGATTTCAATTGAAGATCCCGGTAATGCAAACAATTTGGAACGTTCTTAAAAAGCCGTTCAAATGTAACCGTTCAAAGAAAACATGTTTGCCACGCATGTTCGGCTCTGTTCGCTGAATTTGAACGCACCTCAGATGGACTAGTTCTGATACCCGTTGGAGCACACAATCACTAATTGGCCATTTAGTCGGCCCTATACCTAATTAATGCATGCGTGCGTGTGTGTGGGCACATTGCGTGCCATCTGCTGGCTGCTGTGCACCAGACATACAGAGAGATACAGAGGTTTTCTCTTTTATGTGTTAGGTATAATTTTTTACGTCAAAAATTATAATATATAATTCGTACACCTAGTAGTCCGTGAGCCAGTAGGGTTGGTCGGTACCATGGGAATAATGCTCTTGTGATTTTTGGCAAGGTATAGGCTACATCTCTAGAGTTATAAAATATGTGATAGCATTGTTGTTACTGCATACCAGTTTTGCCAAACCTGAATCATAGCGCAGAGCTTTCAAAACCATAACAGCGCAGAAACCCTGGGGGAAAAAATTTAATATTTTCACGGTAAGAAAATTTTATTTACAACATTAGGTTAGCCTGCTTGTCTTCTTCGTCATCCTGCTTGAGCTAAATTAGCATTAACCACAAATATGCTTTGCTGTTAGGTCTGTTTATTTTCCTGCATCACCCTTGTCATAGTAACTTGTTGAACTGAACCAACCAGGAAAAAATGTATTCACTCACCACAACGTAGGCTACACATACAGCGTAGCTATATATAGGATGTCTATGAACATAGACACAGGCTATATAACATACATTATATATATATATATATATATATATAGATATATATAGATATATTGTTATCTTAACGCATAGCGGACACTTGTGCCCATTTATGCGGTCTTAAAGTGCAGTAGTCTATAACGTTGATATTGGAAGGTTATCGTAATAACGTTATGTCCATTGCAGTTTCGAGGGGGTTACGTTAAGATTAGCCAAATGTGTTCTAAAGTATAACTAACGTTATGCTATACCTGGCTTATTTTCTTTTAAATGTGCATCGAGCTACTATTGGTGTATTATCAACAGGCTTTTGTGATAGCATGTCCTTTCTAGGCCTCTGGCTGCTACTGCGAGCTTACTTAGCTAATGGTAACTAACAAAGTTACCTTTCATTTTGCTTTTTTATTCGGTAGCATAACTTTGCAGTCGTCGCTATACATGTATATGGTCGCTAACTATAGTTACAACAGCAGCCATTACTCTGTGAAAAGGGAGAAAATGACCACCTTCAAGTGACAAGTCACGTTGGCCAATCAGAGAAAAAACTTTGGGCCGTGGAAACGGTGCCGTTTTGAGAAGGCTTCTGCCTTTCTAGTTAGTATATAGTTCTGTGGTCCCAATAGTCAAAAAATGCACCCTCCCTTCCTCCACAACCACCTCCTCTACTCCGTGCCCCGGAAACGTATCTTTGTGTTTTAATCTAATGTCGCTGATTACATCTTAATTACGTATTAATGGTTACATATTAATTAATGTCTCGACGCAAACCACAATGTCAGGTACATTGTATACTTGTACTCGAAACGTTCAGACAGTTTTGCATACTTCCGGGTAGGAGAGGAGTGGTAGTGGGGGAGTGGAGGAAGGGAGGTGGGGAGTGAAGAATATTGGGACGCACCCATAGACTCGCAAATGAAAGTGCCGTTATTTTGATCCAGCACACAAACGTTTGCTAAACGTTTTAATTCGAAATTCGGCTGGCGTTGGCTACATTAGCCACTTAGCATGCTAGGTAAAGTTTGCTAGATAGTTAAGAACGCCTCTGATTAAGCTACCTAGCTACCGGGTATAATGCCACTAGCCAGTAGCCACCCCACTCGCAGTTCCTTGCTAGCGTTTTAGTCTTCATGGCTGTCTCCTGAAACACTGACAAGCTAGAAAGCTAGTTTAGTGAATATCAATTGAAATTGTGATTCCTATGCTATAGGAAATTTCATACATAGGATACTTTGTGCATTGTTATTTGGAAACGTGAACACAGAAAGGTTTGCTGTCGGTTACTGCATCCAAATGCAGTTCGTTTTCGTTCGTTTTCCAACCTTGTTCACTGCAATCGTTGATTTCATTCAAACCATACATTCAAAGTCATATGGACAACACAGTTTTGCGCTAAAAGTTTATTAACGTTAACACACAGAGCACAATAGCCTACTGAACAACTGCTTGCTAAGCTGCTAAATTTGCTGATAGCAACATTAGCTATGACCTGATACAACAAGTATGAATTCAGAACATCTGATTCACCTACGATCATCTGTAGAATAGGAATCAACTGCTTAAATATCAGGAATATTAACTGACATTGCAAAAAATCTATTTTTTTTTCTCATTTTGATGCATAAACTATAAATAGCCTTGTGTTCGTAGCGAAAACGGAACCCCTTCACATCACAAAAACGTCATCAATGCGCATCCAGATGTTGTTAAAAATCGCTTTTTAAAAAGATTTGCAGAATAACATAACGAGTTAAATACGTAAAAACGTTGCTTAGACCAAATGCATTCCAAATATGTTACTCAATCAAATAAGCCTCTTGTACATTTACTCAATTCCCATTCATATCTGAGGTCCGAAGTCTGCATATTTTTCCAGAATTGATGACGGAAGTAGGCTACCCCCTGAGCTTGCCGTATCGCTCTTTTGGTCTCTGCTACAACTTCACGAAAAATTACGACAAAAGGCGCATCATTGCCATCAGTACATTGGATGCTGAACATGCAAATACTTGTACTTCAAAACGTTCAGGCAGTTTTGCTTATTTCCGGGTAGGAGAGGAGTGGTAGTCGGGGAGTGGAGGAAGGGAGGTGGGGAGTGAAGAATATTGGGACATATCAAATGTTTTCAGAAACGTATTTTAGTGGACTGTTTAAGTGGTATAAAAGAAAGTTTATTAACAGGCCGCCATATTGTTCCGGTTTGAAAACGCAGGCAAAATACATCTAACCAATCAGGTGCCGTTAATGTTCCAACGTAAGCTACTGAACCCATCTAATAGCACCGCCCACCAAACGCACAGTTTGGGGTTCCTGCACGTCCCCATGCGTCGTCGCTGGATTTGGTGAGAATGCAGCTTAAAGCTGGGGTATGCAATTTTTTTTTGGTAATATCTGGTGAAATTCTCTTCACATTCCGACAGCTAGCAATATATCAACTGCTCTGGGAAAAAATCAGATATCTGTGGCTGTCCCAGGACAGATTTTCAGGGACTTCAGTTTTTTTGCGTTCCCTGTAGCCAACATCCAATCAGGGCAGCTCTCAGCCAGGAGGCGGTCTTAACCTGCCTATCAAAATTGTGGCGCGCGTCCCCGAGAGGCTCACTCACTGGCCACTAGAGATGGGAGGTTCGACTCTTTTTACTAACTCGAGTTTGTATGAGTCACTCACCAAAGAGAGTCGGGTTTTGGAGTCACTCGAGTCATCAAGTCAGTCTAACTTCCGGTTTAGCCCTCCTGAATGGGATAAAATAATTGAATAGTGTGCCTCTTCGAGACTTTCCAAATGTTATCGGAATGAATGGATCAAATTCTGATAGTGAAACGAATTATTTCGCGGGGGTTGTGATGCTCAAAAAAATGTATCCACCGTTTTACAGCCGCTCCTTTTCCCATGATTGTGTGCGAGAAAAATGCTTTTCGGACCTGGAAGTTGTAATTACACGGTTTTACCACTAAATTGGCTTCAAAGCCCGGTGCTGTTCTGGGGGCTTGCTCAGTACTCTCACTCACGAGTTAGCGAATCAGTGAGTGTGAGTCAGAGCTGCCCAACTCGAGTTGACAGCCACAGTCACTCACCCGTACCCGCTGAACCAACGAGTGCAAATATGAAGGCAAGTATACTGCGAATACTTTCTACGCCGTCACACAGACATTAGCGGAGCAGCGAACTCCAGCAGTCACAAACGAGACCGACTGACCAACATACACTGCAGCATTCAACTCTGAGGTGAAGAAAATAGCTCTTACACAAAATATTGGCAATAAAAAATAACTGAAATGTTTTATTGTTTCCGTTTAAAAAAAGTCTCATTCTGCTTAAAAGACGTGAACTGCAGTCAGTCCCATAGATCAGAACGGCATCACACAGCCTGCTAATCAGAAATTACAGATTGTTGAATTTCATGATTGATCAATCAGAATTGAGTAGTAGTAAACTACTAAAAAGGGACAAATTTAAATTCATGGACGGTTACTGACTGTGGCATGGAACTTCTGAGTGATTGGGTGATTTGTACGTGCAGCCAGAACTTCAGCTCAGGGCAGGGGGCGGGTTCCGGGGCTGGGAGAGCGAGTACTGGGTGACCGAGTGAGTGAGTGTGTTTTGTGCAACCCGAGTCAGACAGCTCCGGGCGGGCTGGGAGAGCAAGTGAGTGAGTGATTCGTGCAGACAGACCTTCAGCTCAGGGCAGGGAGAGCAAGTACGGAGTGGAAACAAACGCCAAAGTGGTTGCTTTCTCACAGGGCTAGGTTAATACAGTGATTTACTTGATACATTTCCACAAATACAGTTAATATAAGAGTTGCACAATAGTGTGAGTAACACGTTGTCTCGCCTCGTCTTCGCAGTTCGCATTAGCAAGTAGCAGGTAGGAGGGGCAAGTCAGTGAACGAGTTAGTGGAGGAGAGGACTTGTCAATCCTGAGTCAGTAAAAAGAGTTGTTCGTTTCGAACGATTAGTTCAAACTCGCACATCACTACTGGCCACAGCAACATAGTCATGGCAGAGAAGCAGCAGCCGAAATTTCTTATACCAGCTTTGCCAACAACAGCGTATTCAACTAAAGTAACAAAGAAAAGAAAAAATGAAGAAGAAAAGGAGACATTGAGAAAAGGAAGTTGATCGAGCTAGAAATGAAACCAGAGTCAACATCGGACGGGCATATCAAAGATGGAGATAGCTACGGGACCTAAAAAACCTGAAAAGTGATGCAGAGCTCGCTCTATTTCTACTGAACAGGTAATTTATCTTGCTTGGTCTAACGTTATTTCTTTGTGAATTTGTTATTGTCCCGAACTGTAAGGTTAGCCAACGTAACGTTAGTTTGTTAGCTAGTTAGCTAACGTTAGTATAAGCCCAATGCCGGGATGTAATCCCACTGCTAACCATAGCTAGTTCTATGTTAGCTAAGATAGCTAGCCATGTAGCTACTGTCATGGAGATGTAGCCACTATCCTAGGTTCCCAGGGATGCGTGTTAATGTTAGCAGCTGTGTATTCTTAGCTAGCTAGGTAGCTAACTTTATCAAGCTAGCAATCGATAGCTAGCTAGCTTAGGCTTGTGCCACCAACACGTTTTACATTATAGACAATGCTCTCATCCTGGAAACTAAAATGTAGTAATAAACAAATGTCAGTCTACTTTCACTGATGCAACAGGAATAGTCATCAAGGCAGCTAACGTTACTTGCTTGAAGTGTTGTACTAGTAACGTTAGTAAGTTATAGCGATTGCTGTCTTTACCTTGCTTTAATTTTTTTTGTCTAAAGTTTGCTAGCTAGCAACATAGGCAGCTAACGTTACCGAAGCTATCAAGCTACTGCTAGCTAGCCAACAATTCAGTGTCAAATTCAAATCTTTCGTAAATATTATACTTGCTGTGTAACGTTAGCTCCAAGTAAAATAGGGGCTATATATGTTCATTGATTACGTTCAATACAATAAGAATTCATTTTTTCTCTTACCTGAGAATGAGACATGATGACACGCAGGTGGGTGAAGATGCCAATGAGTTCTCTATGTTACTATCGTTACCAGGTCAGCGCGTGTTCATGTGCTTGGGGGGAGGGGCTGGGGGAAGGGAAAAAGAGGAGGGGGTGGGGTTTTCGCCGCTGTATACATTCAAAATCTTTGTCCTTCTGCCCAGATTCTGCTCGCGCCAAAAACTTGCATACCCCAGCTTTAAGTCCCGCAGGACGCGCAGCACATGTATCATTTTCAGGACACCTAAATAGACGAAAGTATCGATACATCAATTAACACCTAAAAAATTTCACAGTGAGTTTTTCTTGTAATAAAATGTGTAGTATTAACGACTTCAATGTGGTTGGATGTTTTATAATGACCCCATTGATTTCGGTACAGCATTAAGTATAGGCACAAATGCTCGTAAACAGAGTCAAATTAGCATAATAATTCCTGGCTTCTAAAGTAAAAAAATAACATTGTTGAAGTGTAAGTACACTTCTGAAACAAATGAATAGCTTCATCTACTCTCATTTAGTACATTTCTTTGTTAAATTACATGTTGAAATGAGCCCGGACGTCAATTTTGTTTTTTGTTTGTGTGTGGAATGCCCATTGTGATTACATTGCGGGCAGAACGTTCGACCTCCCTACTATCAATGCGATGGATTAATACGTTCACTGCCTTCCCCATCATGCAAGAGCAACTACGATGCACAAAGGTAGGATTTTACAAAGGCAGATGCAGTTATCAAAGGCAATGTCACTGACACGTTGAAAATATATACCCCCAAACACATTTTTTTGTAGAAAGCTGGCAACAAGCTGGCAACCCCCCTTAGCAGGTACAAGAAACAGGTCATTAGAATATCATGCCCTATGCCACCCACATTTTGAGAAACGCACCCACGTAGCGCAGGTTAGAATACGGCCTATCTCATCACGCGTTAAATCTGCAGGAGAGGCACTTAAGCGCATGTCTTAAGTTGACGATCCTTGAATCCGGCCTATAATAACCAATTAGTGTCTTTACAACCACATAGAATCTCCTCCTAGCACAGAACATAGAAAGGAATTGCCAGAATCATACTGAAAAACAGTCTAATAGACTTATTCTCGCCAAACAAAATAAAGAAATTTATTAATTAGAAATTTATTCAAAATAAAGATAATTTATTCATCATTCAAAGTTTCTTCATTAGAATTATCATACTTAATAGTGTAATTACTTTTGTCCATGAACACAGAAGTAAAAACATAAATAAGTTCAGCAGGATACTAATTTAAGGTCAATTAAAGGGAAGAACACTTCTTTCTAAGTTACAGCCAAACGTAATAGGCTACAAGTTTGCATCAGCCGGAAACATGTCCCGTAGCACACAGGTCCATAGAAAACGACAGACCAATAACAAAAGAAAAAAAAGAAAGAAAAAGAAACAAACTTAGGGTCTTATGCTAAGTCAATGAGTTTGCATGTTCGTGAGTAGCCTACCAGAGGTAGCTAAAGAAGCCCTGAAGAGATGAGAAATTTTTCCTGAATGAACCTCGTTCCGACATTAATTATTCTTAAGTTATCTCTTCTGCTATGATTTTTTTCATATTGTCCAATTTAGTTTCTATATCAATCATTGATTTCCCCATTGCTGAGAGTTTGGATGTAACTTCCACAAGCGAATCTTCTGTATTGGAAATACGATTCTCTGCCTCATCTAAGCGAGCTGAATGTTCTTGAATTTTCATAAAGATATTATCTAACCAGAGAAGTCATTAAGCCTACGTTCCATAGCCGCAGTGATGTTTGTTGTAATTTTTTTAAATATTTGTGCAATGTCCGTTTTTTCTAAAACGCCTTGTGACCATGTCACTTTTGGTATCTTTCCCTGCCATATTGGCGAATTCTGAGTAACCCTCGCTGAATTAATTTAACTTAATACTTAGTTTACATAAAATTGCACAATTTGGCTGTTTTTAAGTTAGAAAGGTAGGAGGTGCGGTTCTCCGCTCCTCTCACTTCAGTGCCTACATGTGATCAAGGTCTTGATTGAAGACCATTCATTAGCTGAATCAGGTGTTGTACTTTACTCACCTTTTTCCAGTTTTCTGTAGTTCAGTAATGTAAATATAATGTATTCTGATCACTTTTTACTATTTCTAGGTGTCATAGCTCTGATAGAACAGACCTAAAAATGTAAAAACTATGCATACATTTCTTTTGAAGGCAATCTCCCTTGAGCCCTCTCTGCTGGATGCTTACTGGCACCGTCACAGTATTCACCTGCTAAGGAACGACTCCCTGAGGGCATTACAGGACCTAGACTTCATCACTAAACACAACAACCAGCATTCAGGTGAGAAGAGCTTACTAAGACCTTTCGCAGCATGTGCAAAACCTTTTAGCATAGCCTATGCAAAACCAATAACATGACCAATGGTTGGTCATAGTATTTGTTTTGCACCAATCATTTGTTGTGTTATTAGTTTTTTGTGTGTTAAAAGGTTTTGCCCATGCTAATGGTCTTAATAAATCAGGCCCTTAGACATTTGAAACTGTGGCCCAATCTCAATGTCCGCCCTCACACCATCACAGACTTTGAAGGAACGTTTCTGATAACTCTGCAAGGGCTTATCTTGGAATCGAACATTAACGTTAGCAAAGACTATCATAAGCTAACGTTAAATTCTATTTAGCAAAACGTTAGATACGTTAGCTAGCAAGATCTATTTATGTAACGTTAGCTAGCTAACATTACATGCCCAACATAATGCTAACGTTTGATCCATAGCCATAGTCCTGTGACTGGGGTCCTGACACGGCACTGCTCCGGTATTGCAGGGACACCCTTCTCATTGAGATTGGGCCTGTGTTTTCTTTTGCTGCAATGACTTGTGTCACCACTAGATGGGCTCATTCAACTCATTATGGGATTATTTGTGAGCAGGAGGCTTTAAAAGCAATGGAGAGATTTAATTTTGAATTTTGGGGAATTGTGGCCTATGGCACAAGTGGAAAGCATAGATATTGGGGACCCTGTTAAAACTGGTGGCAGAGATAAAGTACATCTACAGTCACATGACTTTTTTATACATGAAGATTTTTCTCACAGTGTATTAGTCAAGTCAAGTCAAATCAAGTTTATTTGTATAGCACATTTTCATACACAAGGCTACTCAACGTGTTTTACATAAGACATAGAAAGACATTATATAAAAAGTAAATTAGAATTGAAAACAATCTTAAGTTAAAAACAGTTTAGAAACAATGTTAATAAAAAGTTAAAACAGTTAAAAATCAATCTTAATAAGAAGCTGCAAAACTACTGGTTGGGCCCACAAGACAAATACCTCAACAAACACTCCAACAACAATCAGCTTGCTACCTGCTATCTGCTGTGCACAGTACATACAATAAAAATATGAGACAAGCATACTATGTGCCCTTTAGCCCCTTAGCCTCTCTGTGGGTTGTCTTTTTTATACTTTTGCCTGCCTGCAACCGCTGCAGGACTTTTGCCTCTCCTGAATAGAGGACTTCGCCTTGGCTACGCCAAAAGGACTTCCTGCCACCCGTATAGAGGTCTTTTGCCCCGCTTTATAGAGTGCTCACAGACAACAAGCAACAATTGAACATCAGATAACAGTATTTATTTAAGTATATGCAGTGCAGAACATTAATGTTTTTAGCTTAGTTTTAAAAGTGGTTGTGAGTAGCATAGTTAAGTTTTATTTATTTCTAGAGCACATTTCATACAGAAGACAACACAATGTGCTTCACAGGCCAAGAGCAACACATGTATAATGACATGAAATACAAACAAATCATCAGACACAAAAAAAACATGGACGCATGGGTAATTAAAATGTATAATAGTTCAGTTAAAATTTAGTTAAAACAGGAGCAGACTGCATAAAAATTCAGCTAAAACAGGAGCATATAGTGCATAATAATTCAGCTTAAACAAGAGTATACAGTACATAAAAGTTCAGCTAAAACAAGAGCATACAGTGCTTAAAAATTCAGATAAAACAGGAGCAGACAGTGCATAAAAATTCAGCTAAAAACGGGAGCAGACATTTTCTCGATCTTATTTAAACACCACAGTAAAAAGAGATGTTTTGAGTCTACTTTTAAAGGAACTAAGTGTTGGGGCATCTCTAATATCTCTTGGGAGGGCATTCCATCTATTTGGAGCATAATAGCTGAATGCAGCTTCTCCTGCTTTAGAGCGCACACGGGGGACAACAAGGAGACCACTGGCTGATGGTCCTAGTTAAAATACGTGCAGCAGCATTCTGTATAAGCTGCAGTCGCTTAACAGTTTTTCGGGGGAGTCCAGAAAAAAGGCCATTGCAATAGTCAAGTCTGCTGGTGACAAATGCATGTACTAGTTTTTCGGCGTCTGAGTTAGACAGAAAACCTCTGATTTTTGAAATATTTTTTAGGTGATAGAAAGCTGATCTTGTGACATTATTGATATGACAGTGAAAGTTAAGATCAGCATCTATGATAACACTGAGATTTCTTGCATGTTCTTTGCACTCAAGGGAAAGGGAACTGAGGTTGGCTACAATTTCCTGTCTCTTTGCTTTTGCATCTATAATAATAACTTCTGTTTTGTCACTATTAAGTTGTAGAAAATTTTGGTTCATCCATGTATTAATGTCCTTAATGCATTTAATCAGTGTTTCCACAGGGCTTAAATCATCAGGAGAGAGGGAGATGTAAAGTTGCGTGTCATCCGCATAATTATGGTATTGTATATTGTGTTTCTTTATAATATGCCCAAGCGGAAGCATACAGTCCCAGCCAAAAGTTTTGTCGCATGAGTGGACAAAAGTGACAATTGCTAATTACCCAACTCTTAATTAGCTATTAAAGTTAAGAAACAACACAAATTAATCATAAGTGTCTAAAGTTTATTAGAAGCTAGCAAAATTACATTTCAAAATTGTTACTAAATGTTACAGCTTGATAATGATCAACAGGCCAGTTTTGGCCGGACAAAAGTCTTGTCGCAATGGCCAACTCCAATTTCTAGGCCACAGTGAATAAGGAAGAAACAAACAAGGGGCTTGATTAGTCAGCTGTAGGTAACTTTGAGCTATAAAAGCAGAAATTTGACACTTTAAGCCAAGTTCATGCTCAACATTGCTTCTGTCAACATGCCCAAGATCAAACCAGAAACCAAAGTGCTGATCATCAAGAATCTCAAGTCCAAGTCTCCTGCTGAAGTTTCAGACATCTTCAATGTGTCTAAACGGCAGGTGGAGAGGATTCGCAAGCGCTACCAAGAGACTGGCGACGTCCATGACAGACCCAGGTCGGGCAGACCGCGCAAGACAACTGCTCGAGACGACAGCTTGCTGGTCCGATGGTCAAAAGCCAGCCCCATGTCAACCGCCTCACAGCTCCAGGAGGAGTGGACGCCAGCAACGCCTGTTTCGTCAAGAACTGTACGTCGGATTCTTGCTCGCAATGGTCGCCACGGTCGTATTGCTGCCCAGAAACCAGCGCTAAACAAGAGACAGCTAAGAAACCGTGACAGCTAAGAAACCAAGGCCCACAGCCTGACGGAAGGTTGGACAGCAGAAAAGTGGCGAAAAATAGATTTTTCAGATGAATCGTCAGTTGAGCTCCATCCCAAGCGCCGCCAATATTGTCGACGACCCTCTGGGGCCCGTCTGGACCCACAGTTCACCCAGAAGACAGTCAAATTTGGAGGTGGAAAGATTATGGTTTGGGGTTACATCCAATACGGAGGTGCCAGGGAGATCTGTAAGGTGGATGGTAACATTGACAGTGCCAAATATCAACAGATTCTTGCCTCCCAGTACATTCCCAACTACAAGAGGGGTCAGATTTTTCAACAGGATGGAGCTCCTTGCCATACCTCAGGTTCCACTATGAAGTTTCTCAGGGGGAAGAAGATCAAGGTCCTTCAGGGATGGCCAACACAGTCTCCAGATATGAATATTATTGAGCATATCTGGGGAAGAATGAAGGAGGAAGCTTGGAGGACCAAGCCGAAGAACTTGGAGGAGCTTTGGGATGCCTGCAAGGTGGCCTTCCATGCCATCCCCGATGACTTCATCAACAAGCTCTACGACTCTCTGCCAAACCGGATGGCAACTGTTCTGCAGGCCAAAGGAACCCATACAAGATATTAATTTCTTAACTTATAGTCCATGATGAAATACTAGACTGATTTTTCATTTGGTATTTTATTAACTTTTTGAGAAAGATAAAATTTATTGATTATAATTTGATTTGCGACAAGACTTTTGTCCAGGTAGAAACTGGCTTGTTCATCAAGCAATAAACCTTATAAGCATCTATGAAATTTTTGTTTTGTTAGTATCTAAATAAACTTTAGACACTTATGATTAATTTGTGTTGTTTCCTAACTGTATTAGCTAATTAAGAGTTGGGTAATTAGCAATTGTCACTTTTGTCCACTCATGCGACAAAACTTTTGGCCGGGACTGTATATAAGTTGAACAGGAGTGGACCAAGGATTGAGCCCTGTGGAACCCCACAGGTCACAGTGACTTTATCAGATGCAAAATTTTCAATGGAGACAAAGAAATCCCTGTCTAGTAGGTAGGTTCTAAACCAATTTAGAACAGGACCGGACAATCCCACCCAGTCTTGAAGTCTGTCGAGCAGAATCCCATGATCGACTGTGTCGAACGCGGCATTGAGATCTAAAAGCACAAGGATTGAGAGTTTACCAGAGTCCGTGTTTATGTGGAGATCATTTACAACTTTAACAAGGGCAGTTTCTGTGCTATGGTGGGATCTAAAACCAGATTGAAAAACATCAAACAGATTATTTGTCGTTAGGTAGCTATTCAGTTGACTATACACAATTTTTTCAAGGATCTTACTGAGAAACGGTAGGTTTGAGATTGGTCTGTAGTTGCTTGTGTTTAAGGGATCTCGATTGTTCTTTTTTAACAGTGGTTTTATGACAGCAGTTTTAAGAACACTTGGGAAAATACCGGACTGGAGGGAGCAGTTGACAATTTGTAAAACCTCTGTATTTAAACAATTAAAAACAGTTTTAAAAAAGGCTGTAGGAAGTGGGTCCAGACAGCAGGTGGAGGACTTGAGCTTCAGCACAACATCCTCTAATGCTGTGGAGTCCACAGAAGAAAAATGTGAAATATCACAGGTCCTATTCTTATGAGTAGGTAGCACATCGTCATTGCCAGAACTCAAAGAACTAATTTTTTGTCTGATAGTGGTGATTTTTTTGTTGAAAAATGTTGCAAATTCCTTGCATTTTACAGTAGAGAGTAGGTCGGGGTGGGTCGAAGATGATGGATTAATGAGTCGATCGACAGTGGAGAACAACACTTGTGCATTATTCAAGTTGTTATTTATGATTTTAGAGAAAAATTATTTTCTGGCAGTTTTTGTAGCCTTGTTATAATTGATGAGGCAGTCTTTGTAAATGTCGTAATGGATTTGTAGCTTGGTTTTTCTCCATTTACGCTCTGCCTGTCTACTTTGTTTTTTTAATTGTTTAACAGAAATATCATTTGTCCAAGGAGCTTTTTGTTTTCCGGAGATTATTTTTGTTTTCAAGGGTGCAATATTGTCAATAAGATTTTTTACTTTCGTATTGAAGTTGTCTACCAGGACATCCGGAAATATTGGACAGTACCAGATCGGACATGGAGTTGGTAAAGGTTTCTGCGGAGTCGATACCAATATAGCGTTTATTCACAGTTTGCGTTTTTATTAATTTTTTGGGAGTAAAGGAGGTATCAAAAATAAAAATATAAAAATGATCTGATACCGTAATATCCTTGATTGAGGTTATATTAACATGAAGTCCCTTGACAATAATCAGGTCCAGAGTGTGACCTCGGTTGTGGGTGGGTCCAGACACATGCTGAGAGAAGTCAAAAGCCTCCAGTAGGCTTAAGAACTCTCTTGAATCATGGTCATTCGGATTATCTATATGAATATTAAAGTCCCCTGAAATGACGATATAATCAAAGTCTGTAGAAATTTTGGACAACAACTCTGAAAACTCTTCAAGGAAACCAGTTTTACATTTTGGCGGACGGTAAATGACAATAGAGAGAACAGAGCTTGTAGTACAACTAATTTTAAAAGCAAGTATTTCAAAAGTAGAGAAAGCACCAATATTTACAGAGCTACAATTGAAGTGACTCTTAAAAACAATAGCTAGTCCACCACCACGGCCATAGGATCTTGGAGAGTTAATTAACTTGTAGTTAGGGGGGCATAGTTCAATCAACTGACTGTGTTTGTTACATTTCAGCCAAGTTTCCGTCAGAAATAAAAAGTCCAGGTTAGAGGAGGAAACAATGTCATTAAAAATGAAAGATTTGTTTGAGAGTGATCTAGCATTAATCAATGCCATTTTAATGCTGAAGTCAGAAGAAGCGACTGCCATTTTATCTAATGGATAGTAACAGAAAGCTGCCTCTCCATGTTTTGTTTTAACTCTTGGAGTGGTTAATAAGCCAGCATCAGATGACCTTAGGGCTCTGGGGGGTTCGTATGGCAAAATCAGATCAGAGACATATGAAGGCCCTAGCCCATTTAGTGACTTGTACACAAGCAGCAATACTTTGAAGTTAATTCTCTGCTTGATTGGGAGCCAGTGCAAAGACCTAAGAATTGGTGTGATATGATCAAATTTCCTTGTTTTTGTTAACACTCTAGCAGCAGCATTTTGAATAAGTTGCAGTTGGTGAATCGCCTTTTTTGATAGGCCTGTAAATAAGCCATTACAATAATCCAATTTTCTGGAGATAAAGGCATGAATAAGCTTTTCTAGGTCCTGTTTAGGCATAAAATCCTGATTCTTGCTATGTTTTTTAGGTGATAGTAAGCTGATTTTGTTATTGAATTGATATGGGTATTGAAATTTATTTCTGAGTCCAAGGTTACACCAAGACAGTGGTGTAACGTCGGCTGTAAAATAGGCCTTCGGTAACCTTACCTTTATACGGATATTACTCTCAACCTGTTTCTACTTATAGTTCTTAATTATCAATCAAGCAATTCAATAACTGAATAACAAACATCAATGAATATATCAAGTTTTTCTGTGCTAGTATTTTTCTTTGCGTCATAAAATTCTCCAAATTCTGGAGGTACTCTGTGATGATCCTGGCTCTGTGGGGGCGAGCGTTGTCATCCTGGAGGATGGAGGTAGGTCCCAGATTCTGGAGATATGGGATCGCCACTGGCTCCAGAATCTCATTCCGATATCTCACTGCATTGAGATTGCCTTCAATGATGACAAGTTCTGTTTTGCCTGTGAGAGAGATACCGCCCCACACCATGACACTGCCCCCATTGAAAGGTGTCACGCAATCTGTGCAGCAATCTGCATAGCGTTCTCCACGCCGTCTCCATACTTTGATCCTGCCATCCAGCTTCCGCAGACAGAACCTTGATTCATCACTGAACATGACGTTGCCCCACATTCTTAGGTTCCACTGTCGGTGCTGTCGACACCAGCGCAAACGGGCCTGACGGTGAAGGGCAGTCATTGCAGGCTTCCTGGCAGCCTTATAAGCACGAAGACCGGCCATGTGCAGTCTGTTCCTCACCGTCTGATCAGAGATCTGTCTGTGGTACCGTTGTGCAAATCTTGCCTGTAAATCTCTGGAAGAAAGCCTACGGTTCCTCAGTGAAGCAAGGGTGAGGAACCGGTCTTCTTGGGGTGTTGTCTTCCTGGGACGGCCACTTCGTGGTCTGTCTTTGACTTCACCAGTCTCACGGAACTTGGTCCTAAGTTTGGAAATGGTACCAGGGCTGACACCAAATAATGCTGCCACTCTGCGTACTGGAACACCAGCTTCCACTTGCCCTATTGCATGGGCCTTATCCTGAAGGGACAAACGTGGCATGTTTATGCTTGGAGCACACACAAACTCAACAAAGTTGCAGGACCCATGCACACAAGTGCTGTCAATTAGGTGCCAATCAGGTGCCAGTCACACACCTGTGACTGGCATACACCTGCCAGCACTTGAAGCTCAAAACGAGAGTGAATACCAACAGAAGAATATTGCAGGGGATTTTGGCACATTTTTTTGGGCCGCTACCCACACGGTTAGCTGTGTTGCTCATTCAGGCTTTCCAACGATATAAAATACAATACCAATTGGTATTATTAAAGGGGAGGAATAATCGACCGAAATAACGTTTCCAAACTTTTTTTGAGGAGTTTATATGTAGCGACGGCCTGCGCGTTGGAAAAAGTGGGGATTACTTGTTTCCGTTTATTTAGCTTCAGTAGCCTAACAATCAATCCATTCATTCTCTGAATAATCAAGACCAATTTGTAGCCTATAATGATTTAGAAATTATAACGACAAAGAGACAACTTAAGATTGTTTAACAAGGATCAGGCAATAATCTGAATGCGTTAAAGAATGTAATTAATTTTAAGACGACACTAAAATTAGTCAAAGCGATTTAAACATTAGAAAGCATAAATTTAAAGAGGACAGCCTCTTAAGTGTCTCGAATCGTTGAGAGCAGCGCATAATACAGGCTAGAAATACTCATTTACGAAAATCTACATTGAACATTTAAACATGGAGCATTTAAAAGTCAGAATCTTCGCATGATAACACAACATCATAAATGTCGATATACAAAAATGCAACACAAGTTTATGTTGCACAGAACAATAATGCTATCTCAAAATAACTTATTTACTTCTTGTTCTTGGTTATTGAGTGAATCAATTATTTGATTGACAATCAGGAAAAGTAAACGGAAACAGATTGAGAGTGATCATCTGTTAAAGGTAAGTTTACAGAAGGCCTAGTTCTACTCCCACGGTACGCCACTGCACCAAGATTTCTAACCTGGGTTTTAGTCTGAAGGGACAGGGAATCAAGGTGAGCACTGACTCTCAGTCTTTTATCGTGAGTTCCAAAAACAATGATCTTGTTTAACTGCAGAAAACTTTGACGCATCCAGATGGCAATATGTTCAATGCATTGACAGAGCGAGTCGATTGGTCCATAATCATTTGGTGAGAGAGCTATGTAAATTTGGGTGTCGTCTGCGTAGCTGTGGTAAGCGATATTATTTTTTTGTAAGATTTGTTGTAGTGGGAGCATGTAAAGATTGAATAATAGAGGCCCAAGGATTGATCCTTGGGGAACACCACAAGTCATTGTAATCCACTCAGAAGTAAAATTGCCAATGGAGACAAAATACTTTCTGTCCGCTAGATAGGTCTTAAACCAATTTAGGGCGGTACCTGAAAGTCCAACTCAGTTTTCTAGTCTGTCAAGCAGAATTTTATGATCTACAGTGTCAAATGCAGCGCTAAGATCTAATAACACTAAGACTGAGATTTTACCAGAGTCGGTATTTAAACAAATGTCATTAAGGACCTTGATAAGGGCAGTCTCGGTACTGTGATAGGGGCGAAATCCGGATTGAAATTTGTCAAGGTAGCCATTAGAAATTAAAAAGTTACTAAGTTGCCGATGAATAACTTTTTCAATAACTTTGCCTATAAAAGCTAAGTTAGATATAGGTCTGTAATTATTTAAAACAGACATATCTAGGCTGCTCTTTTTTAATAGAGGCTTAATTACCACGGTTTTCAAAGCCTCAGGGAAGATGCCTGATTGGAGGGAGTTATTAACTATTTGAAGTAGTTCAATCGCCAGGCAGTTAAAAACATTTTTAAAAAGGATTGTGGGTAGAATATCAAGGCAACAGGAAGAAGGTTTAAGATTTAATACAGTTTCCTCAAGAGTTTTACAATCAATGATCTCAAACTGAGTCATGTTTATCATGATATCTCTATTTGGGAGAAGGAACTATCCTCCTGGGAGGGGGGGATGGGGGGGGAGAATCTGGGACTGGCAAGAGAGGGAGTTAATCGTATGCCTGCAAACACTAGCTGATTCATCCTCAGGGTGAAGGCCAGAGGGGAGGGAGGGGGGGGGGGAGATTAAAAGAACCAAAGATGGAGGATCCCTCACTGTCTTCAGAGAGTGGTGAAGGGGGGTGAGTAGAGCTGTAATCTCTGCTCACGCAGACAGGGGGCTGGGCAGAGCCATCAGTGACACAGATGGGCGGCTGGGTCGTTTTCTCAGAGGCAGCTGATGTGTGCACACGGTCAGAGAGTGGAGCAGGGGGCTGGACCGTTTTCTCAGGGGCAGCTGCTGTGGGTGTCCCAACTTCACTTTTTGCGTCAGTAGGATTTGCCTTGGTCTGTGTTTTCTCAAATGCAGTTGGTGTGGGCATCCCGAGCTTGCTTTTCGGTCTGTGGTGGGTGCAGTGGATTCCATGGGCTGTGTTATCAGAGACACAGTGTTCTGGGCTGTTGCATTTGTTTTGATACCAGAGAGAGGTGCATTAGATAGCACCGGCTGAGCTATTGAGGACACAGTGTTCTGGGCTGTTGTGTCTGCTTTAAGGGCACGGTGAATGTTCAAGAACAAAATTTTTTCACCAGCTCTGTTCAGCTGAGATCCGTTTTTCCTAAAAAGGTGGTGTTGCTTCCAGAAATGGTCCAAGTTGTCAATAAACTTCACATCCCATTTAATACAGGCCAAAATCAGCCATGCGTTAAATCCAAATGTTCTGGAGAATTTTTCTGAGCTCATTTTTATTGCAGGTAGAGGGCCGGAGATGTACATCTTAATGTCAAGAGAGCTAACCGCTTTTAACAGAGCCTTGAAATTATTTTTCAAAGTTACTGATTCTGGCTTATTGGTGACTTTAGCATCTACCTGCAAAATAATATTACTTATGCTTTGATTGGAAGCCATAATGACAGGGATTTCTTCCGCGATGTCAAGAGGTAATTTATTTGGAAAACAGTAGCTTTTGATGTCATTACCTGCAATCTGATGTGTGCCTTGAGTAGAACAGGTAATAAAAGCAGTGGTGGTGGGGGGCTTCGTTGCCTTCACAGATGGCGATTCTGGCTGTGATAGTAGTGGTAGGAATCCGTTGCTCAGTTTAAGCTTTCCCGGTCCGAGGGAAACGGCTTTCTTCTTGTTTTTTCTTCCCGCTGGTGGAAAGTTCTTTTTGTTACTTCTTGTTGCGAGAGCAGATAGTTGCGTAACGTTAGCATTTGGTAGTGGAGGCAACCCTGTGTTGGTACCCACTGTTTTGCATGTCGTTAGCCTAGCCGTTAGCTTAGCCGTGGGTGACGGATTCCAAGAAGGCAATTCATTTATAGATCCACCTTCTTACATTCTAATCTTTGTCTCAAGAACAGTAATACTTTGGAAATGACAATCTTTGCAGTGCTTCATTTTCCCCGTTTGTGTGTTGTTTTTTTTGTTTTTTTAAAAGATAAAAGTAAGAAGTAAACAGAAAATAAATTTAAAAAATACATTTAAAAGATATAAAATATGTAAAACAATAAAATGAATCAGCTGTAAGCAGATGGAAAGAAAGTAAAGCAAAGAAAGTAAAGCAAACCAGGAGCAGCAAAGAAAATGCGTCCTCTCTCCTTGAGCTTTGACCGTCTTCCCTGGCCTCTGCTTATTTCCACATTGCAACTGAGTATTTCTGCATCAGTGGCAGATGGAATTCAATGAAATTCATGAACACAAGTTCAATATACACCCTGTTATCGGGTATTGATAGGATGCAACTGTCAATCTGTAAAATTTGGCAGAAGTTGAAAGATTTAATGTAATTTAGTCTAGTGACTGATTTTACTGAATAAAACAACATAAAGATCTCTAGTTATGTTTTCTTTGATTTTTCTTTGTAATTTTTCTTTGATCCACAGGTATTTTTTGTACCTCCTGAGTGCTGTCACTGTGTTCTAGTTTATCCACTAAAACTCAAACTTGTCTTCCAGAGGCATTCAAGTCCAAAGCAGAAATTTACAGAGCAAAAGGCAATACCACACAGGCCATACTGAACTACACTCAAGCAATCAAGTGCCACCCAGAGGATGATGAGAATTACTTCAAGAGAGCTAAGATGTACGAAGAGAGGACTGAGATTCTACTGGCAATGGAAGACTATGCCTCTGTAAGCGTTCTCCAGTACTTTGCATTACATTACAATTATTTAGCAGATTAATGTAGAGTGACGATAAAGCATGCTATAATAATATACGCTTAATGGTCTACACACTCTGGCTCCAAAATCCCTATCCATTTTTGGAAGTGCTTAGAATGTTCCCAAATTATTCCTGCCTGTAAGTTAATATTTTGCTTGTCTTTATGATTTCTGGCCTCTACTTATTTCCACAGTGCAACTGAGTATTTCAATTCAATGGGTTATATACAGTATGTGAACTCCCTTAAACAATTTTCATACATTTTATTTATTTATTTAATTGCCTTTGTAATTACCTGTATCCGTGGAGGGAGCAGCTGAAGTACATGCATTTCAAACATGCTCTCTGCTGTATAATGAACTGTACCAGTGTAGTAATAAATCATCTCAGTAGGGGTACTGATCTAGGATCAATTTTGCTTTTAGCTTATAATATATATAGTTACAACATGGACAGGAGAATCATTATCCAAGACCAGCACTCCTACGTTGAGACACTGTGTGAATAATACTGAGACTCAGACCTCTATCTGGGGGTGTGAGGAAATGTGTATGAGCCTACAGCAGAAGTTACTAAGGGCTAGAATCCTTCACATGCTTCACGCATCTCTAAGAAATGAAGTGCAGAATTCCTGGGGTACAAGATAATCTGTTTATTAACAATGAACTGATCCAGTTAACCGTGGGTGAAACAAGGGGACCTGACACCAGGGCTGCGTCCCAATACTTGAAAAATGCACCCTCCTTTCCTCCGTGCCCTGGAAACGGATCTTTGTGCTGCTGATTACATCTTAATTAGGTATTAATGGTTACATATTAATGAATGTCTCAACGCAAACCGCAATGTCAGGTACATTGTATTCTGTACATACAAATACTTGTACTCGAAACATTCAGGCAGTTATGCATATTTCCGGGTAGGAGAGGAGTGGTAATGGGGGAGTGGAGGAAAGGAGGTGGGGAGGTGGGGTGAAGAATATTGGGACGCACCCCTGGGCTTTCCTGCATGAATATTTGAAAAGAGACAGCTGATTTCAGCTGATTTGTGTCAGTGTGAGAAGAGTGACAACTAAGCTTGATCTTTCAGACATTCACCATAAACCCAGGAAGGTCAGATGCACTCCTGACCTACAGCCTGCACCACGTTCACACCTCCAGCTGGGCACTGGCCCTGAAGTACCTCAGCCAGCTGCTGGAGCAAGAGCCTCACCACGCCCAGGCCAGGTCACTCTCCCATTCATTTAATTTCATTTACTATATTCACACAAAGGCCAGGTCACTGTCCCATTAATTTAATTTAATTTACTGTATTCACACAAAGGCCAGGTCACTCTCCCATTCATTTAATTTCATATACTGTATCCACACCATGGCCCCATGGCCAGGCCACTGTCCCATTAATTTAATTTCATTTACTATATTCACACAAAGGCCAGGTCACTGTCCCATTAATTTAATTTAATTTACTGTATTCACACAAAGGCCAGGTCACTCTCCCATTCATTTAATTTCATATACTGTATCCACACCATGGCCCCATGGCCAGGCCACTGTCCCATTAATTTAATTTCATTTACTATATTCACACAAAGGCCAGGTCACTGTCCCATTACTGTATTCACACTGTCCCATTAATTTAATTTCATTTACTATATTCACACAAAGGCCAGGTCACTGTCCCATTACTGTATTCACACTGTCCCATTAATTTAATTTCATTTACTGTATTCACACAAAGGCCAGGTCACTCTCCCATTCATTTAATTTCATATACTGTATCCACACCATGGCCCCATGGCCAGGTCACTGTCCCATTAATTTAATTTCATTTACTATATTCACACAAAGGCCAGGTCACTGTCCCATTAATTTAATTTCATTTACTGTATTCACACAAAGGCCAGGTCACTGTCCCATTACTGTATTCACACTGTCCCATTAATTTCATTTCATGTACTGTATTCACCCCAAGTTCCGGTCACTGTCCTATTCATTTATTTTACTGTATCCACGCCAAGGCCAGGTCACTGTCCTATTCATTTCATTTCATATACTGTATTCACACCAAGGCCAGGTCACTGCCACATTAATTTATTTTACTGTATTCACACCAAGTTCAAGTCACTGTCACATTCATTTATTTTACTGTATCCATTCCATGGCCACTGTCCATTCATTTAATTTATTGTAACCGCTTTAACAGATTTCAGTCAAAGTTCTTTACAGTCGGGGTGGGAGGAGGTGGTTGGTGATGGTGGGGAGTGAGGAGGGTAGGGGGATGTCTAACCTCAACATCATGTGTTGCACCCGCCTGGATGGCTTGTAAACCTGTTTGTTAAATTCTACCATAGCCAAATTCAGGAAAGCTGCATCTAAATGTTGTGGACCTAAATAAAGTGTATGGTAAAGATTATTCCTGCTTATACCATGGCTTGGATAAATACTTGATTCTGATTGGTTGACAGCCGTGGTTTAAATGCTTGTATATGAACGGTCATCCGGGTCACAGGCTTGATCACCATTCTAAATTAATGTGCTGCCTGTATGTACCCAGAATGTAGCCTACGTACTTTCTTTCCCTCAGTGACTAACGTTATTGGATGGCAGACGGATACTCCGCCTCGTGGGCTACAAATAGTAACGTTAACTTTAATTTAGGCTACTGCATAGCTGGCTACGATAAATTATTTTTAAGATAATGCAAATGCAATACATGGTTAGGTAACTAATGTATCCAGGCATAGCTACATTATCACAGAGTTAGCAAAGCAGTTTGGAGTTTAATCTTTTTTACTGCGAGCCATAACATTAGATCCGTCTCTTCTATAAGTTACCGTAGCAACAGCATACAGCTGACTTATAAAACCGGTAAATAAGATTATTCTGCAGATAAAAAAAGTTTTTATTCGAACAACTTTAATCTAGCATTTTTGTGGTTAGAGGTGCAGTAGCTATTTATTCCGTTTGGAAATACGATTTATCATTGGGATGGCAGGTATGTAAGTTACGGCTTGGCGGGGCATGCCCCATACTTATACAACACCAAGAGTTTGGCACTTTTCAGGGTTTCCTACAGAAGTAACCACAATGACCACAGACTCTCAGCCCTTTAAAACATTAACGTCTGTATGTTCTGACCTCATGTAACCACACAGCATTCAGATACAACTTCACACATCCACACAATAAAGCCCCAAACTTGGGCTATTTTGCGGTTTTTCTCCTTCTTCTTCTTCTTCTTCTCATTCTTCTTCCCATTTTTCCTGCCTACCCAGAGACCCTCACTACCTGCCTGCCTGCGTACCCTGAGAGAATAATTCTCCCCATGGATAATAACATTGCATACCTGCTCTCCCAAGCTTATTGCCCAATAGAAACGCTTCAAACTAATGTGGACACATCACAGAATCACAGACAAAACCGCGATATGGCTTGGTGTTTTCCATGAAGCTGCTGTGGCCTTCTGATTGGAGTTGCTGCCTCTCACAGAGGATTGGGGTTTCGAGCCCAACAGGGCACAAGTTTATTTTCGACAAAACAATGTGCAACTGTTAAATACTTCTCATTTATTACACTGTTATTATTATTTTATTTTTTTAACCGTGTTTTTATTGAACACAAAACAGCACAAACAGACACATCACATCAATTGACAGCACATCAGAATAGAATAGAATAGAATAACTTTTATTTTCCCGTTTGGGAACTTCAGTTGTAGCCCCAGCAACAATAAAAAGACAGAGACAGTGGTGCAGACCCACAGCACACAAACAAACATATCAAATATCATTTCATTAATCAAGTGAATTAAAGTGGAATACAGCCATGCTGCCATGATTAAAAATAGTCCCCGCTGTCCCAAGATGTCCAGTGGCATTAAGCAGTCCAACACACAAACTGCGCCTCCGCGATTTTTCTCCATACACGCAGTGTTGCGGTCTCTGTACACCGTACACCGTTGAAACAGATCCACCGAACTGCGTCAATCTTACCAGTCGTCGCCTCACACCTCCCCCGCATTATCTTCTCCTTCTCCATTCCCTGGTTGCCTTTTGAAGATTTCCTGCACTCCCGGATCAGTCCCAACATCTTCAACTCCGGTGAAGAGCGATGGTAAACTTTGCTGCTGCAGATCCAACGGACATTCCCGAGCATATGTTGCGAATGCGTCTCCATGGTGACGACAAACACAAACAAAATTATCCCGGCGAGACAATTCGCCAAGATCATCAAAACAAGCGGCAGGAGTGCCCCGAAAAATCTCCAGCCCGCCTCCCCACACCACAACAGACACACAGCGCATGAAAAAACAAAAGACAAAAAGCCAGACACAACAAAATACATTAAAATTAACAGACACGAACACGAGAGACAGCTGGACTACATGTCGCCATTACAGCGCCACGTGACGTCAAATCAACATATATTACAACTCAGGGTTTGGGGTTCCTCTCAGACAGAAAAGTACATTATTAGGGGTGACCACCTCTGTTGAAAGAGGTCTGTCCTTAACTGTAATTGGGCAGTCTCCATCCCGTACACCTCCATTATTTTTTGTTTCCATTGTGCCAGTGTAGGTGGCTGTGGTTTCATCCAATTCAATGTCACCATTTTTCTGGCAGTATATGCTAGAGTATATGCAACAAATACATTTGGTTTCTAATACATATGTCCTCAGCAACCAGATCAAGTATGAAGTGACTAGGGTTGAGAGGTAGGTCGGTTCCCAGAATTTTATCTATCTCCCCCTTTACCTCCTGCCAGAAGGAAACCATCTTTAGGCAGTCCCAGAATATGTGTGAGTGGTCACCGACCATACCACACTCCCTCCAGCAACTAACAGAGGTGTCCTAAAGAACCGCGTCTTCGTCTTCCAATCAAACTCCTTCCACATATTACTGTTTATACCTTTGTGATAGCTTTAGATAGCCTTAGCCTACCCTTAGACTATGTGCAGAGCAAAGGTAACGTAGTCCACAGAAAGCCTGAGACAGCGATCGAAACAAGACGCAGCCTATGAAAACGGTGGATTATTTTGTATGGTGTAGGCCTATAGGCTAATTAAAAATATATATAATTTAAAAAACTTGTGTAGGCATATTCCGCGTAGACTGCCATTCATGTCTTTACCCAGCAGATGGCAATAAAAGACCAGTAAAAACGGAAAGACACAGCAATTGAGCTTCGTTTATTTTTGGGTGAAAACACTGGGGAAACGACCCCGGGGCACAACCCCGACTCTGATCTCCCTACTCACAGGCCCATCAACCTTGGAAATTTTACCTGTAACCTCGGCTATTGTAGCCTAATAATATATTTAGCCTAGTCATGAAGCAACATAGCCTAGGCTACATATTATAACAAATGGACATTAACACTATTTTTTTAAATTATATTTTTATTTTATTATTGTTCCAATCTCAATGCTGTAAGATGCGGGGGTTAGCCTCTATGACGCCGATTTTACTGTTGTGGCCTAGCCTACTACACAAAACATTGTAATTTGTTAAATGTAAATAGGCTAGGCTATGCGAGAGAGAGCGTAAAAACTGGTCTTTTTAGAGGGTGTGCGAATACAGTTCTGACAGTAGCCTATCTACACACCTGTAAAATATATATATTTTTAGAAATCCATGTCAGTATTGGCACAGTGCCATTATGCTCTGTCTTTTAAGAACTTAGGCTACAGAATCATTTTAATTTAAATAGGTCTACCACTCAGACAGAATTAGAGACGTAAGCACTTATTTTATTGATAGCCTGCTTCTTTTATTTTAGTGACATGGGATATAGGCTAGGCAATAGCCCAATGTTGGTTTATCACACAGCCCTGTCTAAGGCAAACCAGTGAACGGAAATCTATTGCCTCTTACGGCAAGTTCTCCCTGCTGTTAAGGTTAAGTTAGTAAACACTGGGCTGGCTAGGCTCATCGTAATGTTTATGCTACCTCGTTTCCTTTCTAGTTTTTAGCATTTAGCCTATAATTCCCAAACACAAAGAACTAGGAAATGTCGCTATCTGTATCTAGCCTGGTAATAGCCTGACGACCGAATGGTTAACCCTAACCCTAACCCTAACCATTGAAGTTGAACCATATATTCAGTGGTTTGACTGTCCCCTATAACGCCCCTTTCTTCAAGGCCTCGCCTTGATGAGCAGCTTTGACAGTTTGCATTTTCAGTTTGGAGTTTTGGCAGGGTTTTTGCGTGACCACACGTAAGTGATAATGTAAACGGATGCAATGCCATTGCATTTGAATTATGTCACTCTTGTGCCGCAAAGCATGAAAATGATATGTTAAATGGCAAATTGAATTATCATTTCCTTTTTGTCATGGATCATTGCAATAAGAAACTGCTAATGCAAATGCAGTTTTTCATTTTCATCTAAATTATGGCAGGGTTGTGTCGTAGAGGGCGAGAAAAAATAAATGTGAAATGGATTTGCATTAACATTTTCAAAGTGCGTACATTAACTTGCAAACGCAAAATGGCCTTTTGCATTTTCATTTGAATTATGTCATGGTTTTTGCGCACATCGAATGTAAACGAAATGCAATCGCCGATTTGCATTTTCATTTGAATTTTGGAACGGATATGCTTCCATAATTGTTGGGTTTATCTTGTTACTATGAGGGAACAAAAATTTTATATGATGAATAAATATATTTATGAACTCAAACATAGATGCTATTGCCGGCAGAAATCCAAAGCAATGCTATCCAAACTTTCCTAAATTATTTCTATTTCGTGTTTCTTCATTTTAGCATGTGAAGAGATTATGCCTCATGGAACAACATATGATTTCAATTAATGTTTTTAACAGTTGATGAATAATTACACTCCAGAAATGATATGGGTATACTTTGTTGGCAGGTTTACTTTACTGCTGCTACAGATTTCTTTACAATTCACAAACAGACATTTATATCAAGAAACATCATGTACAATAGAGAAAGGGGGGATGAATAAATAAATGCAGATAAAAATGAGTAATATTTTTACCTAGAAAATAGCGTACATATAGCATTTTTACAAACATATCCAGACATGTTTGTGGGTCAGATGATGGCAAATAAGTAATAGTACTAATTTTCTTAACATAATAATAGTTGATATTTGCAAACAGAATTTTGTGAACACAAGGATATCTATGCTCTGTAGGACCACACAGGTTTTGATAGAAATCCAAATCTTCCAAATAAATCAATAAATATATAATAATACATTTTATTAATTCAACATACAGTTTCATTGACCACATTCTCTTGAGATGGTAAGATGAAGAAACACAGGGCCAAGTTGCATGAAATAATTTAGGAAAGTTTGGATAGCATTGCTTTGGAATAGAGCTAGTTTATTTAGTGTGAGCTACGATAGGAAATATTGTTAGTTGTAACTTGGCCACATTTTGATATCAATACTTTTAAAGGCAGGCCTAGTTTTTGCAAGTTGGAATTAAGGACATATAGACAGCGCTCTGTAGGCTATGCGTGAGTAACTTGGCTTTTTTTACGTCGGAGATGTTTTTGATCAGATATCACTTATTTTTGGTAGCTAACTAATGATGAATAATGCATGAAGATAATGACGTTGATAATGACATGATAATGCATTCCAAATAAATGCATGCAGACATTGGTGTAACTATAACGCCATGTACTGACGAAAATGAGAACATTTCTCCTATTACTGATAGCCCACAATTACATTAAAGGTATACTATGTAGTTTCAGAACAGTAGATGGCGATATAGAGCACGTAGGAGAAAAGGGCTCCCCGGAAATTGCTTATCACGTGTTCTTCTCAGACACGCACGACGACGCACGAGCATTGTGGTGACGTTTCACACATATTTTCTCTGACCGTGGACTCAATTCAATTAAATTTGCTTCATTGGCATGACTAGACATTGCATCTGTATTGTCAAAGCATACTGCATTAAAACAGTCGAAGGCATACATCTAACACTGAACAATACAAAACAGCAAAGACTAGAAACGAATGAACAGTAACCATACATGAAAACAAGAACTTTTCTTTGATTATGGATTTAGAAATAAGAATAATGTAAAATAATAAAGTACAATTAAAAATAATAATTATCAATAGAAATGATAATAATGATGAGAACGACACATGATCTTCTAAAGTGAATATAATAAATATAAAAAATTTAAATTGGTTTATAATGATCTCTGTCACTCACTGTCCCTAAGACGATGGCAGGCAGCTATATCTTGTGCTGCCAGGTCACCACACGTCCTCTCCTTTCCTAAGAGGATGTCTGTTAAATTTTTTAATTGAGGGTATCTGATTTTTTTGGGAAAATATTAATTCCCGATTTGATTGTATTTTTCGCATTTTGTGATAAAGTGCCGACTCTCTGATAGAGTCTGTTGACTCTATCACGGTCACTCTGATCAAGCTGTCCTCTTCCCCTGGCCCTGCCTCGCCCACCACGAACACGATTGTCGCTTTGGATAAAAGCGTCTGCTGAATGACTGTAATGTAATGTTTATATAATGACTGCCCCTCACCCTTACTCTGGGGCCGCGACCACTGGATGTTGATGGCTACAGAATGAACCGAGCAGAATTACAAAATGATGATTTTGAATAATTTTATGAAAATGAACAGTGGTCAAATTTACAGAGCAATAGCTAAGATTACTAACTTATATGCTTTGAGCATGTAACGTAGTCTCCATTTAGCTACATGATCAAGGTTTGGTCAAACAACATGCTAAATATAGACTATGGTCAACAATAAACAAACATCACGACAATAGATAGCCTTAGCTAGGTGTATGGTCGCTATTTTTATAATGATATTGTTACCTCCTCGGCTGAAAACATCTTGCTAATGAGTAAGGGCCGAAACATACCTCACGGAAATGTGGAATGTGAACGCGAATGTGGACGCTTCAAGCTACGCGAACAGTTTTTCTTTTGCCATGACATTTGTGAAAGGCAAACCGGAGGATTGCCTGCAACGCTCTGGCTCCTATTTCACAAATGTCATGGAAAAAAAAAACTTTGCGTAATTCGAAGCGTCCACGTTCGTGTATTTGCGTGAGGTATGTTTTGGCCCTAAGCTAAAATGAGAGTTTACCTGGAAGCCTGCCCACATGGCCTGGCCATGTAAATCAAATGAGCAGGAACCACCCATTCATGACGTTTACACAATTTTAGCTGTTTCTGGCTTTAAAAATGGCGGGCAGGATGTCAACAGTGTAGCATTCAAAACATTAACAAAAAAACACTATGCGAACGACTTATGAGGTAGGAAATACATTCAACTTGTTTATTAGACCACAAGGACACATACAATGTTTTTTGTGGAGAAAATTTGTAATGTAAACAAAGAACGAGTTGTTTACAATGAAACTACATAGCATACCTTTAAAAGAGTTTGTAGATGAGCTGTATTTAATGTCTAATGAAATACAATGAACAGCACCACCTAAACTTTGGATCATGAAGAAGCATGTAAATTAATTAACCAAGTATACTGTATATGGAGACATGCATGCACAATAGGCTAGACGCAAACACATTGTAGCTGAAAGAAATACATACAGCCTAAATAGTTAGTACAGCCTAAATAGTTTGCATAAGTAAAATATCGAAATGCAGTTGTAAAATAGGCGTATTAGTATTTAACGTTAGGCTATTGTTCACTGGCTTGTCGGATGCGTAACTCCAAGCTTCCATGTCTGGGCTAAGAGCTGCCGACTTCATAAGCACAGCATAATTCCTTTGCAGTTTTTTTTTCCGGTAGTGTAGCCTAACGTTGCCTGCAGGAAATCTTTTGGTACCGGACCATGTAGCTAGATTTAGTTTTGTTTTTTGTAGTGCAATGGATGTATAAGGCATGTTGATTCGCTTCATAGCCTAGCATGTACCTGCTTCCTGACGAGCAGCTGACTGACATTTCTCTGGCAAAACTAACGTTGGCTAACCAGCTTTATTGGACAACGCATATTTCTCAGGAATCTTAGCCAGAAAGAAAACAATAGATAGCCTACTACTAAGAAAGTAGCCTACCAGAGATTATTCTTCTGATTATTATTATAATTAAAAATGGTTGCAGTAAGCTACATTGCCTGCAGAGTAGCGTAGTAGACTAGAGCCATGTTCCCAGGCTGTTTTGAGAATTGGAGGTTTATAAATCCGATCTCTTAAGGGATTGCAGTTTATAGTAGGCTATCATCAATTCTTAATGTATTATCGTAAATTCTTAATTTTCCTAATTTTAATTTTATGGTGACATTGTGTTTTGTGTGAAAAGGATAAACTGAACAGAGCTGAAGTGAAGAAATGAATGAAGACATAAAGAAATGTTGACCGAATTGTTTAACTAACAGGCTACAAGTGAACAGTTAACATTGTAAACATGTCTTTACCTTTACAATAAAAAAAAATAATTGTATGAGAAAACCAGAACATGTGCGCACTGTTTTAATCCAAAATAAAATCACACTTTTTAGTACCAGGCAGGGATCGAACCCAGCATGGTAAGCATTGACGCTTACCACTATACCAAAGCCTGTTGGTACAGTCACGTGATATAGGCTATAGGACATTTGTTTCCATACTGCGTAACGTTACCTGAAGTGGTGTCGTCTGACTTTCACCATTTTGCTGTAGTACAAGTGAAACTTTCAACAGTTAGGCTAATATTGGAAACGTCTTTAGCCTTTGCAATAAAAATATGTTTCTTAATGTGAAAATAAGTGTAATAAACGAAAAGTATAACAGTTGTACATTGTTTTTGTCAAAAATAAACTTGCGTCCTGAACCCCCAATCCTCTGTGTGAAAGACAGCAACTCTAACCACTAAGCCACAGTAGAAAACACCTTCATGGAAAACACCACGCCATATAGCCGTTTTGTCTGTGATTCTGCGATGTATCCACATTAGTTTGAAGAGTTTTTATTGGTCGATAAGCTTGGGAGAGCAGGTATGCGATTTTGTTATCCAATGGGGAGGATTATTCTTTGAGGGTACGGCAGGAAAAATGGGAAGAAGAAGAAGAATGAGAAGAAGCAGAAGGAGAAAAACGGCAAAATAACTCAAGTTTGGGGGTTTTATTGTGAGGATGTGTGAAGTTGTATCTGAATTCTGTGTGGTTACATGAGGTCAGAACATACAGAAGTTTATGTTTTTATGGGCTGAGAGTCTGTGGTAATTGTGGTTACTTCTGTAGGAAACGCTGAAAAGTGCCAAATCCTCGGTGCTGTGGGCATGCCCCGCTAGGCCGTAACTTAGCGGATGGCATACCTGCCATCCCAATATAATTCTTAAACAATCTCTCAGTGTTTTTTTATAGAGAGCACCATGTATGTTAGGGAACTATTTAATTTTAGTATGAAATGTATATCCTAGTTCTCTACCACATATTTATTTTATAAGTTTTGTATATGGCATATGTGCTTTTTATAGGATATTTACAGATCTTTTGCATATGGGGTTGAGAATTTAGTTAAAACCTAGGCAAAAATTGCAGCAGCATTTAAGAATATTTTTTGTTTTAATATTTAATTGTGTTTTATAACTTAGACAACATAACGTTACGTGACAGCATTTGATGCTTTGTGATGGTTTTGATGTTCTTGTCAAAAACCATAGTTACATTAACTGCATTAGGCTAGTATCGATTTTTTAAGTTCTTGTGACAAATAAATTAGATAATCCGTCAGTTTTCCACATGGTTTTCATAACGTTCTTAAACCCTATTCTAAAACATCTAAGATCGATCTCACTTTCGAAATAGATGACCAGTCACAACGTTGCTATAATATTGGAGGCTTTTGACGCCAAATAATTACATATTAAGATCGTAAAAACCGTAAGGTTCATTTCGTAGTTAACAAACAGGTAAATGACTTGCTAGGCTATGCTAAAATTTGAAAATGCATTTTTATGACATTTCAGCATTTTAGTTTATAACATAACATTCAAAAGTTTATGCATGCAAAGTTTCTCACCTCTCACCAAATAAAAAAAATAAAATGTATATTAAAACCGGTGAGCTGGGGCATCGGCTTCTTTAACTTATTCTGATTTTACCTGCCGCTAACCCCATAGCGCATGGATGCCTTTCATTACAAGGGTAAGAGACCAAATAAATATTATTGTTTTAGCACGGTAATGTTAGTACCGGGAGGGCCTTCGCTACGGGCGGCTGGGTATCCAGCCTGGCCTGCACCATGCTGCTAGATCAGCAATTTCTAAATCAATTGTAGGTGTAGTTGCTTCGCAGTGGTATCAATTGCTGGAAATGGCATAGAAAGATGGTAATATGGTATAGTGTGAGGTGGAAAATAAAAGGTGGAAATGGTATGAAGTGGTAATGCAGTATAATGGGATCTAAAGAAGGTGAAAGTGTTAAAGTATGGTGATGTATTTTGTTGTAAGTAGTGTAAAGAACCTGGAGGTGATACAAAGAAGTAATGAATTGTGATGAATGAAAGCACAAAAAAGTCAGGTCAAATCATCTGGGATAGTATTGTTGGGTCATAACAGTGTTGTAGAGGAAGGCATTGTGATGTCATAAACAGTGTAATATGTTACAGCATCCACATTCTATTGCATCAGTTTTCAAAATGTGCTCATTGACTCCCATTAATTTCTTTGGCGATAAAAGGTCAATTATCTGAAAATATGTATAAGGTATAAAGGTAAAGAGTAATAGCAACCTCAGTGTTTCCCCTAGGATGGAGTTGTAGCAGCAGAGGTGACACACTTATATACATACATATACAGTCAAGCCGGAAAGTCTGAACACTCCTTTCACCTATCCACGTTTTATTACGTTACAGACATATTCTACAATAGATTGAGTTCATTTTTTGTCTCAAAATTCTACACAAATTAGCCCATAATGACAAAGTGAAAACAGGTTTTTAGACATTTGTGCTAATTTATTAAAAATCAAAATAGTAAAATATCATATGTACACAAGTGTGCACACCCTTTGATATGACACCCAAAAGTGAGCTGAGGTGCATTTTGTTTCCACTGATACTGCTTGAGATGTTTCTACAACTTAATTGGAGTCCACCTGTGATAAATTCAATTGATTGGACATGATTGGGGATTGCCAACACCTGCCTATATAAGGTCCCACAGTTGACAGTGTATGTCAGAGCAAACTCCAAGCCATGGGGTCAAAGGAATTATCTGCAGACCTCAGAAACAGGATTGTGTCAAGGCATAGATTTGGAGAAGGGTACGGAAAAATCTCTGCAGCTTTACAGGTCCCAAAGAGCACAGTGGCCACCATCATTCGCAAATGGAAGAAGTTTGGAACCACCAAGAATCTTCCTAGACCTGGCCGCCCGGCCAAACTGAGCAATCGGGGAAGACGGGCCTTGGCCAGGGAGGTGAGCAGGAACCCGAGGGTCACTCTGACAGAGCTCCAGCGTATCCTTGTGCAGATGGGAGAACCTTTCAGAAGATCAACCATCCAGGCAGCACTCCACCAATCAGGCCTTTATGGTAGAGTGGCCAGACAGAAGCCCCTCCTTAGTAAAAGGCACATCACAGCCCGCTTGGAGTTTGCCAAAAGGCACCTAGAGGACTCTCAAACCATGAGAATCAAGATTCTCTGGTCTGATGAAACCAAAATTGAACTTTTTGGCCTGAATACCAAGCGTCACGTCTGGAGGAAACCAGGCACCGCTCATCACCTGGTTAATACCATCCCTACAGTGAAGCATGGCGGTGGCATCATCATGATGTGGGGATGTTTTTCAGCAGCGGGAACGGGGTGACTAGTCCTGATAGAGGGAAAGATGAATGCAACTAAGTACACCGAGATCCTTGAAGAAAACCTGCTCCAGAGCGCTCTGGACCTCAGACTGGGGCGAAGGTTTACCTTCCAACATGACAACGACCCGAAGCACACAGCCAAGAGAACAAAGGAGTGGCTTCGGAGAAAGTCTGTGCATGTCCTTGAGTGGCCCAGCCAGAGCCCAGACCTGAATCCAATTGAACATCTGTGGAAAGAGCTGAAAATGGCTGTGTACCGACGCTCCCCATCCAACCTGACGGAGCTTGCAAGGATATGCCAAGAGGAATGGGCAAAAATGTCCAGAAACAAGTGTGCCAAGCTAGTAGCTTCTTTCCCAAGATGCCTTGAAGCTGTAATTGCTGCCAAAGGTGCAGCAACCAAGTATTAGGCTAAGGGTGTGTACAGATATGTAACCCCTAAATAACCTATTTTTGTCAGTAAAATAAAATTGCATTTCTAAAAATCTGTTTTCACTTCGTCATTATTGGCTATTGAAAAAATGAACTCAATCTATTGTAGAATATGTCTGTAACGTAATAAAACGTGGATAGGTGAAAGAAGTGTTCAGACTTTCCGGCTTGACTGTATATATATATATATTTATATAATTTAAAAAAAAATTCCTATAAAAATGTTTTTTGTGCGCTCACAAAGCGCACTCTGCTGGGAGGTTTCTTTGTGTCTGCCGGCACCAGAAGGGCTCTCGAGGCCTAAGTACATACAGTACAGTCAAGGACAACTACAGGCAGGGGCGTAGGTTTCATTTGAACATTGGGGGGGGGGACCACAAACAGTAAATGTTCTTTGTGATGATAATGGAGGGGGACACTAATAATATAGCATCCAACATTAGCGAACCATGACTATTGGTCCGAGGCCGTCAACCATTCCCATGAGCAAAGCAATACGAAGTATCGGGGGGTCTGGGGGTCCTCCCCCAGAAAAATTTGAGCCTTTTAAAACTCATTTCCTGCATTTCTACACAACCCAGGGCATTTTCTAAAATAAAATGTTTTATTTATGAACATTTTGGAGAAGTTTTTTTTTTTTTTTTTCAAAGCACTAGGCGAGATTTGAGATGCTTTCATATAAATCTAAAGCCATGGTTAGCTAATCAGTACATTAGTGGATAAGATAAGTTCATAACATTTTAAACTCTGTGGTTCTCAAACTCGGTTCTGGGGGTCCCCTGTGTATGCTGGTTTCCGTTCCAACCACAATTGCAATCCCAAAATTTTAACAAGCTGTTAATTTTTCTTAATTAGGTGTTTTTCATGTTTAGAGGGATTATTTACCCTCTTAAGACAAATTATGTCAGAAATAGTTATGCATACCATGAAGACTATGCCATGTTCACATTGTGCTTACAGTGCTATCTTGCAAACAATAATACAAGGTAACATTTTTTTAAACTGATCAATTTAAAGACTGCGGTGAATCAATAGGCTCCTAATTCAGTAGTTCAACACTTGTGTTTTAAGTTCCTTAATTTTTCCTTAAACTTATTAACACAATGCAGGTTTGGCTCATTATCATTTGCTTTGTCTTTTGAATTGTTCATTATTTACCAGGTCTCTAGTTTTAGTTGCCAATGTGTCCACAATTTCACCAATTAGGAGCCTATTGATTCACCTCAGTCTTTAATTTGTTTAATTTGATCAGTTAAAACATTTTTACCTCTCTTTTTGTAATTGTTTGCAATATAGCACAATGTGAGTATTTGACTTTTATTATTCATGACATGCATAGCTATTTCTAACATAATGTGGCTTCAGAAGGGAAATAATCACTCTAAACATGAAAAACACCTAATTAAGAAAAATCAACAACCTGTTCAAATTCTGGGATTGCAATTGTGATTGGAACGAAAACCAGCATATGCAGGGGGCCCCAGGACCGAGTTTAAGAACTACTGCCTTTAGTGGTAGTCGTCGACATCCCAATTATGGTATTCACATTTCTCTGAACTTCTAAATTAGGCTAATTACAGTGTCTTACAGTGTCGCGGCTGTAACACATTGCTTGTTGTTATGAAAAAAAATTGTACTTTTTTTTAACGTATAAGGCATAGACTGTCGAAAAATAAGAAGTAGTTAGCTAGGTTAGGAACAGTGCCTACAGTAGCCTAGCCTACCTGAATGGGGAAACCTCTGGGTCGGCGGTTCTTTTATTCACTGTGGGGATTTTGATTTGATTTTCAGTTGAGAGGACTGTTTCAGGTGAAACGTAGCAAAGGCCGCCTATACACCAACAAACCATCTGCTCTACCCCTGTAACGAGCCTCTCGATTTCATACACCGTGAAGTTTCTCGTCTTTTTTTGCGGTCTGACTTCTCCATTAAACCAACCTGATTATAACAGATCCATAACGTTACACAAAACACAGGCTAAAACACTGGATTATGGGAATTGAAGTCCATAGTATTATCGGCTTGAGCAATCACCCCTAATTGTTGACTACATATCCCATTTGTGCTTTCATAAACTCGAACTTGTCATGGCCATGAGATAAACCATTGCTACTGTTTGAAGTAGCGAGGGGGTGGGTCAATAATTCATACTATGTTTACGGGCGTTACATATCTTTCCGCATAAATTTAAGTCATTTTTACCGTTGTTGCAGCCTTTATTGACTGTAAGCTTTACATGGGAGAGGGATCAATTATGGTTGGGGGGGATAATTCGACTCTTTCCAAACATTGGCGGGGACACATCCCCCGTTTCCCCCCATAATCCTACGCCCATGACTACAGGGCTGTGTTCAGGTCCGAATTTAATTCTTTCTTCCTGTTGTTCCCTTCCCTTGATTCACATTGAAGCAAGGGAAGGGAATGACAGGAAGAAAGCATTCATTTTGGATCCGAACGCAGTCCAGCACTTCAAAATGTTGTACATCTATGGCCTTCTCTCGTCAGAACAGCTGCATTTGCTAGCTAGCACTGGCCATATACGACCTTGCTGAAAGTTAGCTTTAATTAGAAAGTTTGGACACAATTGCATTTCAAATGAGTTTATGACAGCAACTTTTCCATGAAAGCGCTTTACGTTTTAAAACGTTTTTACGTTACTCTAAAACGTTTACAAGGCCGTTTACTCCAGCATTTTGAAGGGGAGAGAGTGGATTGTTTTGTTTTGTTTACAAAAAAGTTTTAAAAAATAATAATTCAGCGGCGGTCATATTTCAGCAGCGGCGTAATGCCGCTGCTAGGTGCATATAGGGGAAACACTGCAACCTAGAGGGTGTATAAAGATATAGTATCAGGTTGATGGTGTGAATGGTGTAGGAGGAGATGGGTGGCAAAAATGTGGCAAAATAATAATAAGTATGGAGCGTAATAGACCAACCACACCTAATTATATTATTATTATTAGCTAGATAGCTGATAGCTCACATGGTGTGGTGCATGTAGATTCATTACCGTTAGCCTACTGATGTTGTGGACATGTCTGAAAAGGAGTAATGTTAGTAGGCAAGTTAGCTAACAACAGTTTGATTTTAGTTCTCTAGCTAGCTAAGTTAGATAGTAGCCAGTGTGGTGCCGTTCAGTTACAGCTGTGTGGAACTGCTGATTACTGACATGGAAAAATATATTTTATGCAAAATATCCACCTTACTCTCTCAAGTTGATTTGCCCACACTGCTTGTGATTCAGAAAAATGTTAAACCATACCGTAAAATTCAAAACTCGCTTTTAGTTAGTAGCCCCCGGCTGGTTTTTGTGTTGCAGTTTAGAGCGTCAGATATGAACTCTGCTGCCAGATATGCAGTAGATATGGATGGATTACTTTAAACGTTGTTTCTCCTGACAAATCTTCCTATTGAACTCTATGGAAAAATAAGTCAGGAGAAGAAACCCTTCAGGTTATCCATCCATATCTACTCTATTTCTGGCAGCAGAGTGATGATTAAAGGCTTGTTTGATACGTCAGACCCTTGATGACTTTATCCAACCATGTGTTCCATACTGTTCCAGTGTAATTTACAGCTAAATCTAGTCCCACCCCCCAATTCCCATAGAGATCCATTCAAATGCAGAGAGGTTATAGTATCGCTTGTAAGAGTACCAGAAAATAAGATATTGTTGGGTCACAGACAAGGAGATGCGACCAAATATTAAAAATGATTACTTTATTCTACATGTTAAACTGTCCAATATTTTTTGATGCCGAAAATGGGGGGGGGGAACTATGTACAAAATGTTCTATAATTTCTAAACGGTTCATCCGATATGAATGAAAATTCCCTCAAATTAAAGCTGACAGTCTGCACTTCAACCCCATTGTCATTGTATCCTTTCAAACTCAAAGTGCTGGAGTACAGAACCAAAATAACAAAAATTGTGTCACTGTCCAATGAATTATGGTGCTCACTGTATATCTAGCTATTCATCTATCTTAAACTGGGGACACATTACACGATTCTTTTAGCCCGATTTGGGCAGAGTCTGTGGTAGTCCAGGGCAATCCAGGCTAGTCGCAGCTGTCATCGTTACGTGTGTGGGAGTGAAAGACTGAAATCTCTCATGCGATCGGCAACGCCAAGATTTTATCAAACATGTTTGATTTTATCGGGGTTAGTCTTTGCATAATCCTGTGGTTTGTGCTTGTCAAAGACTCAATCGCAATGGGAATTTCCAATAGCCAATGAGACGGGAACCAATCTCTGACGTCTTAAGACAGAGATAAACACTGCACTCTTACGGCCCGTAAATTTTCTTTTTGTAATGATAAATTCATAATCTATTTTTATTTTTAGGGAAAAGCAATACTTTTATTCTGCATCTTTCAGCAAGCTTTGTGGATGTATTTTATTAAAAAAATGTCTTTGTCTCTATAAAAATTTTATATCTATAGCCTTTAACATGTAAGTTGCTACCAAATACTTTTTCTTACTTAATACTTTTCATTCTCAGTGCTGTTGTAATTAAATGGAGTGCACCCTGCTTATATACATAATACTAATCTAATTTATTGGAATCTAGCAAGCACGTAGGGTATTTCAAGCATGTTCATATCTCAAATATTTTGAGCACGTGAATATTTCTCTTACTAGTGCTTTAAGCAGCACACACAGCAAAAGCCATTGAAATACTGTTTTGACTTCACAGTCGTGGATTCCATTTCAGTTCAGTCAGTTAAGGAAGTGAATTGAAGTTCAATTCACTGACTAAGAAGTCCTCATTGAAAAGTATGGCCTTTTTCAAATTCATGAATTACATTTAAATTGATTTTTAGAATTGATTGAATTGAAATGGAATTGACCAGAACCCTGTTTGGCTTCCTCCCCTACTTTCCAGGACCTACAGAGGGATGGTATACGTCAAGCTGGGAAAGCTCCAGGAGGCGGTAGGGGACTTCACTCTGGCACTTCACCTTGACCCAAACAACTGGCAGGCCTTCTACCACCGAGGATGTTTGCTGAGGAAGAGCATGCCTGAACTGGCACTGAGAGACCTCAGCACCTCTGGTATGACACACTCAGACTGTAACACCACACATTCCATATGTAGATGTTTAGCTTGTTGTGGTCAAAACTTACGATTTTGTCCCTGCCATGTTTGAGACTGCGATACTCAGATTGACTGAGATTCAGGAAGGGGATGCAGATGAAGGCGGAATACCCTTAGCAACAGTAACACAGCAATACATGAGCCTCCTGTTATTAGACAAATCCTAGATCCTGAGCATGGAAGATATGCAGAGAGAATGATCAGTTCAGTAAATATACTGAAAGGCATTCATTGCTCAACAAATTAATTTGACTCCAGTTTGTGACATTATAAATTCATTAGTCAGTGAAAAAATTTTAACAGAACAAAATGTTAGAGTACTTACAACACCTTAATTAACAAAACCATTATTAAATCAATGGCCTTTAAATAATGAGGGGGTCCTTTTTTCTCAGACACAATTCCAATATCTCAATATAGACAGTGAAATGGAAAACTTATTTCTCAGCACCATATAATGTTGATAGCTATGGTTAAACAATGTAATAAAATATGACAAAGACTAATAATACAAAAATAGAATAGAAAAGCTCATATCAGTGTAAAAGGGACTTCTGTCACGTGGCCAAAACAGTTTCAATAAACGTGAAATTTGCAATGGAGAAAATGTGCAGAAGTTCAGAAGTCCATCTTTTTTAACCTGTTGTTTTGCCTCTGACACTGTTTCTGAGTTTTTGTGAGTGTGGGGGAGTCCTCCTTATCTAAGCCTTCCTGCTAACATATACTGCCCAGGTGTCAATCTCCATTCCTGGAGGGCTGCAGGGTCTGCTGGTTTTCGGGTGTTCTCGACACCGGTGGTTCATTTAAGTCTTTGAGACACTGCGGCCCCCTGGGAATTTACTTTGACACCCCTGATATAGTGCATTCAAAAAGTGTTCACCCCCATTGATCATTTCTCCTTTTGCTGTGCTGCAAAGCAAAATTAAATGTATACTGAAATTACATTTTGTCCTACTCCTACATAAATAACTCTATTTAATGTCACAAAGTATTTAGGTGTAATTATACAAAACAATAAAACCTGAAAATGATTTAATTGATAAGTATTTGTCCCCACTAACTCCCCCAGAGATCACACTAAATATATTAACAGGGTCAACCTATGTTAATTTAAAACCCACTGACTGTGTGGGGTCTCACAACTGAAAAAGCAGACCATTGTCATGAAGACCAAGGAACTGCCAGTGGAATTTTGAGATTTAGTTTTTAGGAGGCAAAAAGCTGGAGATTGTAATTAAAAGATTTACAAAACTTTGAACCTTCCTAGGCAACAAAATGGAAACAAATATAGCCCACAATCCAGATAGCTGCAGTGCTCATTGTGCTCAAATGGAAGAAACAGTCCAGAGATCAACAATCTCTTCAGCACTTTACAGATTTGGCTTCTTTGGAAGAGTGGCTATACAGAAGCCACTTCTGAGAAAGGCCAACATTAATTCAGGCCAGGAATTTGTCAGAAGCCATGTTACAGACTCCGAGACCTTCTGGAAGAAGATTTTGTGATCAGATGAGACTAAAGTTGAGCTGTTTGGTCTGAAAAGAAAACAACAAAAACTACAAAGGAACAGCTTAAAAAACAAGAAGGTCTGTATTCTGGAAAGGCCTATCCTGACTTTAATCCCACTGAAAATGTGTGGAATGTCCTCAAACTGCTGGAAGATTTAGAGAAAATTCCTATTCTAAATGTGCAAAAAAAGGACGGGTGAATATTTTTGCATGTGAGAAACATTTCATTCAGAAAAAAAATTTGTTGAATATAAAATATTTTTGCATTATAAATGTGTAAATTCATTGTGGTGGTGAAGGGTAACAAATATTTAATTCCATTAGAGTTGTAAGGGCTGCAAGGGGACAAAATGTGAAAAAGGGGGACAATAATTTCTAAAGGCTTGTGGTGAGGCGATGCTTAGAATATTTTCTCATTTCTGAAACTGGCTTGCTATAACAATTACAGGCCAGACGATGGCAGTGTAGGTGTAATTTCTCAAGAGCCCTATGCAAAGTATGTTGCAATTTCTGCAGCTCGTAATTAAAATCAGTATGTTCAGATTAAGCTGAATAGTTGATCCATCGTGCAACGCAAATGACTGGAACCACAGAGACCTATCTAAATAAGACAAGGGATTATCTTCAAATGCTTGAGATCATCAAATTAATTTTATTATAAGGAGGGACATTATTGGTATTTCAAATTCTTACAGCTTGTTGATTAATCAGATAGTCACTATGTATGACCTTTTAAATGGAAATTTATTTTAATATATGTATATATGAATTCATTCTGTAAATACTGTAATTCTGTATATAAAGTATGGCATATTAAGCATATGTTGTCAAGCAGATATCACATGAAGTATAATGTTATGGAGTAATAGGACACAATTATACATTTGTATGAAATCTGGTGTAGTGGAAATGCTTATAATCTGAAGGTTGCAGGCTGTACTCATTCAGAGAAACAACTGCTGTACTCATTCCCTTAAGTGCAATTTTTTGGGCCAGGACAGAATGAAAGAAAGAAAACAAAATTTGAACAATTTCGAACATTTAGAAATTTTACTACACTATTCTATGTTATCAAATGTATAATTGTATGTATTATATACAAAATTATTTTATATATATATTTTTTGAATATTTTCTTTGTTTTCCAGTGTTTCAGTAATAAACATAGACAATAACACAGTAAAATTAAATCAGAAGGGAAAATAAAAATAAAATGATAAGAATAAAGAAATGGGGGGAAAAAAAAAGAACAACAATAAAACCCAGACGGAAAACAAAAATACAACACAAAACACATCATTTGCTCATAAGAAGACAAATAGTTGTTTCACTGCTACATTTAGGGTACATAGTCACATCCTGAGTCCTGAGGTAGTCAAGGGCATTTTACGGGTCAGGCTGGACTTCTCGTGTGGAAAGGTAGTTGAGAAAGGGCTGCCAGATTTTCTCAAATCTGTCAACATTCCCAGAGTTGGTATAACGGATCCGTTCCATGTAAAGTAAGCTAGTAAGATCTGTTAGCCACAACTTAAAAGTTGGTGTATTAGGTTTATAACTTCAGTATGTTTTTCTTAGCCATTCATCTAGGGATGGTAGTGGCTGACTGATCCCATCGTGGTTGGGTCATTAAAGCCTCAGAGTAACCAAGTATCACTACATTAGGATTGGGTTGAAAGTCACACTCATACATTTCTGAATAACACAAAAAAACTTTAGACCAAAATGTATGAAGTTTCGAGCAGGACCAAAAGAGGTGGCCAGGAGATCCCTCAAAAGACTTGCATTTAATACAAATTGTGAGGGTTAGAGTAAGGTTCGGAGAACCAGACGTGACCGATAAGGATTCTAAAAACGTATCTAGAAAGATGCGCCAGAAAAGCGGAAGAACCGCACCAGGGAGGAGATAAACAAAAGAACGGGAGCAAAACTTCCCTAGCACAAGGCAAATCAAAGCAACCTCAAAAACGGAGGCGTATCTCGATAAATTGCGTGAATAAATGACAAAAGAACAGGAGGTTAGAGAAACAAAGCAAAAACTTGCAAAAACGAGTGAAAGAAAGGAGCAGAAAATACATTTTATCCAAAGCTCTATAGGCAAAAGAGCTTGAAAACAAAGGGTAACAGGTAAAAAGAATAAGGATGAACACGATTGTTCCAATAATTAAAACGATTGGAAAGAAAAGAGAAAACCAATGTAATCCTAATTTCTTTAACCGGACTTGCTGCGTTTCCTAATCGTACGAACCAGAAATGCAGTGACCGAATTTCCTATACGTTACCGACTTAGTTTTCAACATAGCAAAGACAATTAGCTATTTATAACCGGCAGGAAACAATTAGCTATTTGCACCGAAACAGGTGCAAAGAATAATTGCCGGGCGAGATACAAACACCGGGACGGAGGCGGAAAAAAAAAATCCAATAGAGCGTTCTGACGACGCCAAAAAGAAAACCAAACAGAGAAACAGCTAAGGCTGCTAATAACCATGACAGGACCCCCCCCTCTAAGGGACGACTCCAGGCGATCCCTCAGCCCTGCCTCTGCGAAAGTCCCTAATAAATGCCGGGTCCAAGATGTTCCTGGAGGGGACCCAGCTGCGCTCCTCAGGACCATAACCCTCCCAGTCCACCAAAAACTGGTAGCCTCTCAGCCAAAATATGCCGAACGGTATAGACCGTACCTCCCTCCAAGAACCAGGGGGAAGGCGGCGGCTTGTCGGCTGGGGCGAGAGAGCTAACGAGACCGGTTTGAGGCGAGAGATGTGGAAGGTGGGATGAATATGTAAGGGGGCGTGACGTGTGAGGTTCGAGGGACCAATCGCAGCAAGGGGATTCATTAAGCTCGAAAGCCACTGAGACGGAGAGACCCCGTATAAAGGGAAATATAAGGACAACACACATAGCCTAGTTCCTGCTATCGACTGGAGGGAAATAGTAAGGGAACTAGGAAAAAAGGGGCATAACTAAAAACGACCCCTATAACCGGGGCGAACGTCACACGAAAGCAAAGAATCTGGAGCTCGGAAAACACAACGAGCTAAAAAACACTGAATACTCAAACGTGTACAAAACAGTGAACAAACGAGATGCTAACGTGAAATGAGAGGAGCTGCCTCGTAGGTAACAAACAAAGGAACATAAATTAGAGCTAATCAAAAGGGAGAACGCGAACAAGCAAAAAATAACTCCCTAGCTCTAAACGGAGCAAACTGCTTGCTGCAGGAATAGAAGGGAAGCAGTCTCCGTGTCCTAACCTACCGGCAGTATGCCACATGCAAGACATGCGAACACTAATGGCCCTATATCTCAATAACCGGGTGAACGGCACACGAGAGCAATGAATCTCAAGCTCGGTAAACACAACGAGCTGACAAACACTGAATACCTTACAGTATAAAAAACAGTGAACAGCAAGATGCTAACGTGGAATGAGAGAAAGGGCTGCCTCGGAGGTAACACAAACGAAGGAACGTAAATTAGAGCTAAGCAGGGGGAGAACGCAACCAACTCTAATAACTCCCTAACTCTAAAATGGAGTGTACTGCATCCTGCAGGAATTAAAGGGAAGCAGTCTCTGTGTCCTAACCTCTACCAGCAGCGTGCCAAATGCAAGACAAATGCGAAAAATAATGGCCCTACATCTCAATAAAGGGGAAGGTAACGAGAAGGCGGAAGGAACAGATCTAACATTCCAAGGCTACTTTCATAGACTCGCAGTCACACGCACACATGTCAATAAAATCGCCCAGTCTCCCTGTGAGGAGAGACGTACCCGAAGGATGAACAGAACTACAGTTCCGAACAAAATCGCCCAGTCTACCTGTAAGAAGACAGGTACCGAAGGACGAACAGAACAGCTGTTCTGGACATTTGCCAGCTCAATGACTAACGCAAGCCTAGTAAAAAATACACGCCCTGCCTTTCAGTATGATAAAACGCCCTGTCTCTTCGTAAGAAATGACTATATAAATATACCAACAAACAAACAAAGACTCCTCTCGCTTTCAAGGAAGAAAGCAGACAGAGAGAGGAGGGAGAGACAGAAAAGGCAACAGGTCTAGGCAAAGAAAGAAAGGAAAGACCAGAAAGCGGAGACAGAAAAGAGCCACGGACGACAAGTCCTAATAGCTACATACACAAAGGCAAGTCCTGCATTACTCCAATAAAACACATTGGAGCAAAGAGGTCTCCTACAGAGCCTAGACCTAACCATACCGGCTAAGGCAAACAAAGGCAAAACTAATACAACACACAAAACAGTGCAAAATAAAGCAAAATAATATAGAAGCCCAGAACGAAGGAAACGTGGGCTTAAATAGCTCCAACGTAACCACGCACAGGTGTGATGCTGAGAGAAGCTCCGCAATAAAGACGGGGCGGAGCAAACATCCACTAAAAGGGCAGCGCCCTTGCGTAGCTACCAAGGAAAATGACCGCAAAGGAAGGACTAGTCAAAAACCATGACAGAATATGCATGGAGGAAGGCAACTGGAGGCGCATAGTAACTGGGTTGAGTTTCCTAATTATTTTAAACGGGCCCACAAACCAAGGCGCGAGTTTACAAGATTTGACTCGCAGAGGTAGGTCCCGTGTGGAAAGCCACACTCGTTGCCCCACCCGGTAGGAAGGAGCCGGATGACGATGCTTGTCAGCCACCGCCTTCTGTTTGGCTGAAGCGCGCAATAGGGAGGAACGCACATGCCTCCAAACCGCTCGACATCTACAAAAGAAAGAAGTGGCGGAAGGAACCTCTGCATCTCTCTCCAGCTCAGGAAACAAGGGCGGTAAATAGCCCAACTGAGGCTCAAAAGGCGAGAGACCAGTGGAAGCGTTGCGCAAGGTGTTATGGGCGTATTCGGCCCAGGCGAGATGGCGACTCCAGGATGTGGGATTGGATGCAGCCAGACACCGAAGAGTGCTCTCCATGCTCTTGTTAGTGCGTTCAGTCTGTCCGTTGGTTTCGGGATGAAACCCAGACAAAAGACTGACAGATGCCCCCAACTGAGTACAAAAGGAGCGCCAGAACTTAGTGGCAAACTGAGGACCACGATCTGACACCACATCCAGGGGGAGACTGTGCACCCTAAAGTCGTGGTCTACCATTAACTGAGCCATCTCTGGTGCGGACAGCAGTTTGGGCAGGGCGACAAAGTGAGCCGCCCTCGAGAACCGATCAACCACCACCAAGATAACGGTGTTCCCATGGGACGGCGGCAAACCGGTTACAAAATTGAGGGTGATGTGACTCCAGGGGCGCAGGGGCGACTGGGAATGGGAAGTGGACGTAAGTGGCCTGAGGGGGAAAGCCCTTGTTACGGGCGCAAGTAGAACACGCGGCAACAAATTTCCGCACGTCGCTCTCGAGTTTAGGCCACCAAAACCGGCAAGAAATAAAAAATTTTGTCCGGTGAACGCCCGGATGAGCCACCAATTGAGAGGCGTGACCCCACTAGAGAACCTGTGACCGCAACCGAGAAGGTAAAAACAGGCAATGGGGCAGACCCCCACCTGGGCCGGCCTCTGCACAGCCGTCTCAATATCCCACCTAAGAATTTGAGAGCTGGGAACTACAGACTCGGGGCGTGACTCCTTGTCGGACTGGTTGAAAATGCGTGACAACGCATCAGGTTTAACATTCTTAGACCCCGGACGATAGATCAGAATGAAATTAAACCTGGTGAAAAATAGGGACCAACGGGTATGTCACGAATTGCGTGTCTTAGCCTGTTGGATATACTTCAAATTTTTATGGTCCGTCCAGACCGTAAAGGGATGCTCTCCCTCCAGCTAGAGAAATCTTCCTCCCCCATGGAACCCCCCTCCGCATAGGGGTCCCAGGACAGACTCTGTTCTCGACTCCCAGCGAGGGAGGAGCGGGTATCTGGGTCATAGAGTGACTCCGCCTCCTCAGAATCACTGTCCGCAGAAAGACAATGCGATTGGCACGGAGGGCCCCGTTGACAAATAGGGTCCCTATTTCTACCCCAACTGACATGAGGGTCACCCTAGCCATGAGTGACCAGCACCAGTGGGTACGACTGGGAATCGATAAGGAAGAATCTTATTCTCTCTGAGTGGCCCTGGAGAGAAATGTGAATCTCTACGGGGCTAGTTCTCTGCTCAATAATCCCGGAACCCAAAGGGTGACCGTCGAGGGCGGTAACCTGGCGAGAACTAGTCATTCGGTGTGTTGGGATTTTTAAATACCTGGCCCATTTCACGTCAATAAAACACTCCACTGCCCCGGAATCAATAAAAGCATTGACGATAACCGATCGTCCCTCCAAAAACAGTTGAACGGGTAACAGGGTCCGAGAAGTAGTACTATTATGTCTCACTGGGGATCTCGGTCTCCCCCGTGAGACCCCCTCGTTTCCCGTCAACTTAGGACATCGATCCTTAGTATGCCCCCTACGCTTGCAGTATTGGCACCAGTATCCCCGCGGTTTCGCTCTCTTAGATTGGTGGAGAGACAACCCATCCACCTCAATGGGCTCCTCCTGATCAGTGGAGGGATAGGTGGGGGAACTGGGAACGGAATACCTACTGGCAAGGCGGATTTAAAATGGACCGAGTGATTGCTACGCTCACGTTCATGCTCTCTGATCTGGTTATCAAGGCGTATAGCCATGATGACCTGTTCATTGAACGTAGCGGGTGGGTGGAGCATAGCTAACGCGTCCTTAATGGGGTTGGACAATGCTTTTAAAAATAAGGATTTTAGCGGGCCGTCAGGCCAACCTGTCTCCCCAGCCAATGCTCGAAATGCGATGGAAAAAGCTGCTACGGTGCCAGTTCCCTGGCGCAAGCTGGTCAATCTCCTGGCTGCTTCCTTGCCTGAAACCTTGTGATTGAAGACCAGCTGCATTTCCTTCATCAGCTGAATATAATCACGAATACCAGGAGCGTTGGCCCGAATTAACGGGTCAGCCCAAGCGACAGCTTGAACATTCAGGAGGGACAAAATAAAAGCTACTTGGGATTCTGATGTGGTAAAACGGGAGGGTTGTGCTTGAAAAGAAATTAGACATTGTGTCAGAAAGGGGCGGCATTTACCCAGCTCCCCATCATACCGTGGTGGTAACTGGAGCTTGGGCTCCTTAATAGTACATGGCGTGGGTACGGGGGGAGTGTGTGCTTGTGTTACTGGTGGAGGATTAACTGCCATGCAAAGTCTATAGAGACTCTCCGTTAATTTTTTCAGACAGTCTCCCTGGCTCTGCAGTTGTACTATTAACTGGCCTTGTTGAATTTGCAGGGTCAGGATAGCCTCCTCAGGAGTAACCCCTGTAGCGCCCTGGCTAGGCAGCATTTTGTAGGTTTCCTTAGAAGTCGCTGGCCCTTCCAGATGCGACTAATAAGGATTCTAAAAACGTATCTAGAACGATGCGCCACAAAATGGGAAGAACCTCACCAGGGAGGAGATCAACAAAAGAAAGGGAGAAATACTTCCCTAACACAAGGCAAAACAAAGCAACCTCAAAAACAGAAGCGTATCTCGATAAACTGAGAATAAATAACTAAATAACCTCATGCACTAAATCACTAGGTGTAACAGGAGGTTAGAGAAACAAAGCAAAAACTCCAAAAAACGAGTGAAAGAAAGGAACACAAAATAAAACCTGTTATCCAAAGCTCAATAGGCAAAAGAGTTTGAAAAAAAAGGGTAACAAGTAAAAAGAATAAGGATGATGAAAACGATTGGAATAAAAAGAGAAACCCAATCTAATCCTAATTTCTTTAACCGGACTTGCTGCATTTCCTATTCGTACGAACCAGAAATGCAGCGACCAAATTTCCTATGCCTTACCGACTTCGTTGTCAACATAGCATAGCAAAGTGTCGGAAATGCGGAAGTCCTGGGCTATTTATAACCGGCAGGAAACCTGAAACAGGTGCAAAGAATAATTGCTGGGCGAGATACAAACAGAAACAGAAGGGTAAAATTGATGCAATTTAATTCTGGAGTAATGAAGTCTGTGAACAAACTTATATTGTATCAACTGGAGGCGACTGTTAATACAACATGTGTGTATATTACTAAGACATCCTTCCCATGAATTATCAGAGATCTCAAGCCCTAGATCTTTTCCCCAGGTGTCCCTCAAATGGTCAGAATGAGCTTTACATTGGGATGAAAACAAAACAAAGACAGAAATCAACTTTGGAGTATTATACATGCTTGCAAGGGCTCTGAACACCCCATGTTGAGAGGGGAATGACTCAAACTGGGGAATATTAACACAAGAATAATTTCTAATCTGGAGGTACCTGAAGAAGTGAGATGGGGGAAGATTGTATTTTTCTCTTAGTTGTGTAAATGTCACAAAATGTTTATAAGTCACCCAAAGTGATCAACATTCAAACTGGAGGCTGTATGCTGCTCCCACCCATGGGCAAATATACCTCGAAGGAGGGACAAAAGTCCTGCAGCGGAGCTGGCAGGCACCTGCAGCGGTGCTGGCAGGTATATTATCACCCAGAGAGAGAGGCTGTACGGTGCGTAGCAGATGGCAGGTAGTAGGCTGTTTGTGGTAGGAGTGTTTGTTGGGGAGACACCAGTGTACAGAGAGACACCGGTGTACAGAGAGACATTAGTGTACAGACACATCAGTGGTTTTATCTTGTTTCCTTTTATATTGTCTTGTAAATGTTCTATTGTCTTTTATGTCTATTTTTCTTCTATTGCTTTTGTTCTGTATTTTGTTTTTATTGTTGTGAAGCACTTTGGGCTGCATTTTATGTATGAAAGGTGCTATACAAATAAAGTTTATTATTATTATTATTATCAACCCTCTCCTCCTCCAGACCTGGAAAGCTGCGTTCGTTAAAGATGGAGGGAAGGCAAAGTTATGGTATTGCTTTTTACCTCCATATAAAAGGCATGATGATTGAGTCCAGTGTTTTAAAAAAAACTTTTGGAAAACCGGCAAGCATTGGAAAAGATATAAAAATCTGGGGAGGGTTACCATTTTTATAGCGTTGACACATCCAATCATGGATAAAGGAAGGGTCTGCCAATGCTCGATGTTATGCTTTAATTTTCCTATCTGATTCAAAAAATTCAACTTGTGAATCAAATTAGGATGTTGGGGGATGTCCACACTTAAATATCTTATTTTATCTGTACTTATCTTAAATGGTAAGTTTTCTAGGAAATCATGCCGTAGAGTTCAGTTCCTGTGAGTAGCATGAATTCATTCTTCTGCCAGTTGACTGAATAACCAGACTGCTTCCCAAATGTGCTAATGAGGCCCAGCAAAGGGGCATTGGTTGATCTGGACTTGAAATAAATAAAATGACATCATCTGCATACAAAGAAATGTAGTGGTCCATCCCACCTAAGGTTACCGGGCTGATCGATGGGTGACCTTGACTGTTTATGGCTAAGGGTTCTATGGCGATTGAAAACAAGAGCAGCGAGAGTGGGCAGTCTTGTCGCGTAGATCGATGGAGAGTAAAAGGTGATGATTTATATGAATTAGTAAGAACAGATTCTGAGGGACAGACATATAGTAATTTGACCCAAGGCAGACTCAATACAAAACTCCAGCGGAGTTATATTTATTAATTATAGCAAGAGACAAGCAAGGGGGAAGCAAGGTGAGGGTCTGGAAGCGGGGTTGGCGCTAGCAAAAGGGGCTGAGCAGATGAGGGGAGGTAGGAGAGGAGCTGGGCGGGTGCTAGACAACCGGAGATGATCAGGAGCTGGAAGGGTGAGGGCGAAGTGGGGAATGCAGGCTGGTGGGTGACTGGAACAAGACTCAAAAGGTTAGCAAAACAAGACAAGACAGAGGCCGAGTTTCAAGACAGCAATAAGCATGACAAGAGCAACAAACTGGCAACGAGACAGAGAGGGAAGGAGGAATATATGCGTGAGATAATGAGGTAATCAGTGGAAAAGGCGTGAAAATGAATGCGAGAGTAAATGAGTGAATGGAAGCATGTGAGGAATGCAAACTGAGAAGTCGAGTGATAGGCTGTGAGATAATGAGAGGGGAACGAGGAAATGAGGGACAAACCACGCCCAGCCTGCACAACACTGAAGACATGACATGAAACAGGAGGAATGGGGAAAACACGGAGAACAAAAGGGAGGTGGACAGGAAGGGAGGCAGCGGGTGTGACACGGCCTGGGATAAAACCAGTTTGGTATTTACGTATAATAGAAGGAATACATTTGTTCAGTCTGTTGGCAAGTACTTTAGTGAAGACCTTCAAATCTTGATTTAACAGAGAGTTAGGGCGGTAAGATGCGGACTCTGTGGCATCCTTATCTTTCTTCAAGATGTTAGCATCATATAGGGACCGTGGCAGGGCGTGGTCATCAATTGAGTGGCTATACATGCATAACATAAGAGGCACAATCCTTTTAGAGTATTATTTATAAAATTCTATTCCGAAGCCGTCAGGCCCAGCTGCTTTTCCGGAAAGATCAGATAGCTTTCACTAAGTGTAGGAATATTAAGCGATTCAAATTCATCGGTCAAGAAGGTTAAATACTCAACGAAAAAATCTAGCGTCATCAAAATTCGGCCCATAGATATTTAGAAATGTGAAGTGAAATGAAAATATATGCCCGGTGACTGAGATAACATCCATTAGGATCTGTTAGGGTAGATTCGTGTTTGAATGGAACTGACTTACAAAACAGTATTGCCACCGCAGGCTTTGGACGAGAAAGTAGATTGATAAATCTGGTTAATCCATACACACCTTTAATCTACCGGCTTGTTTATTTCTGATGTGGGTTTCTTGCAAAAACATGATGTCTGAAGGTATTGACTTCAAACAGGAAAATACCATGCCCCTCTTCACCTGATCATTTAAGCCTCGGACGTTCCAGCTGACCAGGTTGAGACTACCATCTAGCGCATGGATATTCAAATCGGAACCTCAAATCCAAATCTGGCCCTGGTTTTCTTTCTCCCAGGTAATTAACTGAACAATTAGTGCTACTGATTGGCAAGACTACCTGGGAGTCAGGTGTGAAGGCAAAGAGTGGAAAACCAGCAGTTCTCGGACCTCCAGGACCGTGATTTGAATACCAGCGATCTAGCGGCTACTGATTAAGTGCCATGACTGAATTAGAGTAACGTTGGACCTGTGAAATGACATGTAAAATGAAGTAGAACATAGCAAAAATAAAAGTACCACATGAAAAGAGCAAGATATCGAACAGTTGTAAAAAACCCTGGCCCTCCCTCCCACTTTCCCAAACAATGTGAAATCAAAAATCCCTCATTAAGGTTGTAGAACAACTGGGCAGCACATGAAGCCATAGTCAACTAAGGTTTTCTCAGCAAGCTATTAATACCTTACATACCTTCAGAGTGCTCCCCCGCCCCGATACGAATAAAAAAAAGCAGCCGTTTGTAGCAATCAGTAGTGTGATGTCCGAGCTGCGACAATGTAACAAAAAAAAAATGTAAAAGCCGAAAGTTATTGTCCGTGCTCCCATGTGTAAATAGTCCAATATTGAATGGGAAAATGTGTCCTTGAAGTCAAATGAAATATGGCAAGTAGGTAACAAACCTACAAACGAAAGTAGCGGGGAGCAGGATCAGAATAGCATAGTTTCGCAGGCTACAGCTATGGCTAGCCTACCCTTTGTTGGCATTGTGCCGTCGGAGGTGGTTAGGATGGAGTCGACAAACTTCTCCACCTCGCAAGATCACAAGAAGGACTTGTCTGTTGATCCATGGGTCACACGCAAGCGAGTGGGTTAATACAGCCCATGCAAGACGCCTGAGCCTCTCAGCCTTTTCATCACTGCGTCAAAGGTGTGTCGTTTCTTCACCTCCGGGGGATAATCGGGGGAAGATATAAATCCGTACACTGTCATATTGCAGGGGCTGCTGTACGCGGCGAGCCAAATTATCTTTTCCTTTTCAGGGAAATGATGGATCCTTGCGATGAGAACTCGGGGCGAGCACTGTCATTTTTCGGGCGGCTAATGTGGTGTTCTCGGCCCACCATGACAGGATGAGGGAAGCCTGTATCGCCAAGAACCTTTGGGATAAGGTATGCGATGAATTGGGTCGGATTCCCTTTTTCGGCTTTCTCAGGGACACTGAGGATCCTGATATTGTTGCACCTGGAGCGCCCCTCCAGGTCATCTAACTTGAGCCTCATAGCTCTGTTAGCTTCAGCCAGCTCAGCACACCGTTCCTCAAGAGTGTGGATACGCGTCTCATGGTCGACATTTCTGATCCTTTGTGTGATGCTCTGTTGATCCTTTGTGTGTTTTCATTGAGCATAGTCTGCATGGTGTGGAGCGATGATTCAAGATGGTTAAACCTCACGGCCATGGACTCATCCATTTTCCTTATGGCTGCCAAGATGGCAGTTGGAGAGGCTTCATCCTCTTCTTGGGCCTTTCTCCCTCATCTCCGCTCCCTAGTTTGTCGCGTGTGGTTTGGCTGGCTTAAATAAGATTTAAAGGAGCTATATGTAACATTGACACCAAGCATTTAAAATGGGTACTGCAATCCAAATTCACAATATTGGAGAGAGTTGATACACTGAACGAACACGAGCCGAACGCAACATTATATTTTGCGACGAGCTTATTCTATTTTGACAATGACAAGCGACGACGAGTCCTACACTGTAAGTTGATCAGCTAATGTATACGTTTGCAATTTGTTTATTATTTATTGTTTGCAAATTATAAACCAGCTCATGTGGATTTTTTATAACTCTGTCAATGTTAGCTAGATGCATGGCTGGCTATGTTTACAGTCACACAGATATAAGCTAACGTTAGTGGTATGTTTAGCGAGTAACTATATACATATATATATTTCAATCTTTTGCTAGCTAGCTAAATGGAAACGATGTTGAACTTAGCTTAGGCATTCGTAAATCGGCTCTCGGAGTGTCGGAGTACATCTGGTTGTTCGCAATGGGCAGTGGACCGGACTCGGAGTCAACTCGGAGAATAGTGAATCACACAGGCCAAAACAAATACAGACGTTCCGACCCGGAATGGAAATTTCAAATAGAACATACTGGCTGTAGCATTGTTGTCGGAGAAGCCAGTATTTCGACTTAGCATGTTTCCTTAATCTCTGATGACATATCATGGTCATTTTATGATTTAGTACAGTAAATTTGTTACATATAGCTCCTTTAAGAGATCGGATTTATAAACCGCCAATTCCCCAAATATATCTGTTTCATGGTTAGTCACAATAGACTTCGAACATGGCTCTAGTCTATGCTACTCTGCAGACAATGTAGCTTACTGCAAACACTTTTAATTATAATAACAATAAGAAGAACAATCTCTGGTAGGCTACTTTCTTAGTTGTATCTATTGTTTTCTTTCTGGCTAAGATTCCTGAGAAATATGCGTTGTCCAATTAAGCTTGTTAGCCAACGTTAGTTTTGCCAGAGAAACGTCAGTCAGCTGCTAGTCAGGAAGCAGGTACAAGCTAGGCACCTACGAAGCGAATCAACATGCCTTATACATACATTGCACTACAGAAAACTAAACTAAACCTAGCTACATGGTCCGGTACCAAAAGATTTCCCGCAGGTAACGTGAGGCTACACTACCGGAAAAAAAACTGCGATGGAATTCCGCTGTGCTTATGAACTCGGCAGCTCGTAGCCCAGACATGGAAGCTTGGAGTTACGCATCCGGCAAGCCAGTGTTGAATAGCCTAGCATTAAATGTATTTCTATAGAATACTAATAGGCCTATTTTAAAACTGTATTTCCATATTTTACTTATGCAAACTATTTAGGCTGTACTAACTATTTAGGCTGTATGTCTTTCTTTCAGGTGGAATGCGTTTGCGTGTAGCCTATTGTGCATGCATGTCTCCATATACAGTCAAGCCGGAAAGTCTGCACACCCCTTTCACCTTCTCCACGTTTTATTACGTTACAGACATATTCTACAATAGATTGAGTTCATTTTTTGTCTCAAAATTCTACACAAAATAGCCCATAATGACGAAACGAAAACAGGTTTTTAGACATTTGTGCTAATTTATTAAAAATCAAAATGTTAAATATCATATGTACACAATTGTGTATTGATATGACACCCAAAAGTGAGCTGAGGTGCATTTTGTTTCCACTGATACTGCTTGAGATGTTTCTACAACTTAATTGGAGTCCACCTGTGATAAATTCAATTGATTGGACATGATTGGGGATTGCCAACACCTGCCTATATAAGGTCCCACAGTTGACAGTGCATGTCAGAACAAACTCCAAGCCATGGGGTCAAAGGAATTATCTGCAGACCTCAGAAACAGGATTGTGTCAAGGCATAGATCTCGAGAAGATCAACCATCCAGGCAGCACTCCACCAATCAGACCTTTATGGTAGAGTGGCCAGACGGAAGCCCCTCCTTAGTAAAAGGCACATCACAGCCCGCTTGGAGTTTGCCAAAAGGCACCTAGAGGACTCTCAAACCATGAGAATCAAGATTCTCTGGTCTGATGAAACCAAAATTGAACTTTTTGGCCTGAATACCAAGCATCACGTCTGGAGGAAACCAGGTACCGTTCATCACCTGGCTAATACCATCCCTACAGTGAAGCATGGCGGTGGCAGCATCATGATGTGGAACGGGGCGACTAGTCCTGATAGAGGGAAAGATGAATGCAGCTAAGTACACCGAGATCCTTGAAGAAAACCTGCTCCAGAGCGCTCTGAACCTCAGACTGGGGCGAAGGTTTACCTTCCAACATGACAACGACCCGAAGCCCACATCCAAGAGAACAAAGGAGTGGCTTCGGAGAAAGTCTGCGCATGTCCTTGAGTGGCCCAGCCAGAGCCCAGACCTGAATCCAATTGAACATCTGTGGAAAGAGCTGAAAATGGCTGTGTACCGACGCTCCCCATCCAACCTGACGGAGCTTGCAAGGATATGCCAAGAGGAATGGGCAAAAATGTCCAGAAACAAGTGTGCCAAGCTCGTAGCTTCTTTCCCAAGACGCCTTGAAGCTGTAATCGCTGCCAAAGGTGCAGCAACCAAGTATTAGGCTAAGGGTGTGTACAGATATGTAACCCCCTAAATAATCTATTTTTGTCAGTAAAGTGAAATTGCATAGTTTCTAAAAACCTGTTTTCGCTTTGTCATTAATGGTTATTGTGTGTAGATGTTTGAGGCAAAAAATGAACTCAATCTATTGTAGTATAAGTCTGTAACGTAATAAAACGTGGAGAAGGTGAAAGGGGTGTGCAGACTTTCCGGCTTGACTGTAGATTTGGTTAATTAGTTTACATGCTACTTCATGATCCATAGCTCAGGTTGTGCTGTTCATTGCATTTTATTAGACATTAAATACAGCTCATCTACAAACTCTTTTAATGTAATTGTGGGCTATTGGTAATAGGAAAAATCTTCTCATTCTCGTCAGTCGAGGAGCGTTATGGTTACGCGAATGTCTGCATGCATTTATTTCGAATGCATGTATTCTGTATGCATGTCTCAATGTCATTATCTTCATGCATTATTCATCATTAGTTAGCTACCAAAAATAAGTGATATCTGAACAAAAACGTTTTCAACGTAAAAAAAAAAAGCCTAGTTACTCACGCATAGCCAATAAGTCCTTAATTCCAACTTGCAAAAACTAGGCCTGCCTTTAAAAGTATCGATATCAAAATGTGGCCAAGTTACAACTAACAATATTGCCTATTATAGCTCACACTAAATAAACTAGCTCTATTCCAAAGCAATGCTATCCAAACTTTCTTAAATTATTTAACCCTTGTGTGGTGTTTCGGGTCTGTGGGACCCGTATTCAATGTTTACTAAAAGAAAAATGATACAATTCATAATTTTTTCAACCTGAGACTCATTGGCCTTGGCTCATTTTCTGTGATAAAATGTGATTTTTGTGTTCTTTTACATGTTTATCACAAAAGATAAATATCACTTTTATTGATAAATGTGATCTAGCAGAGGTAAATGGTCAATATTAACCATATATGTTGTCTCTATTGCTTGTAATTGAGATAAAGTCAATATCTGTGAAGTATTTTTACGTAAATTGTTATGGCTTTATTGTTTTAAAAACCAAATAATGTTGTGGGTCCACCAGACCCACGAACACTGGGTGAGTAACCACACAAGGGTTAATGCCACTTGGCCCTGTGTTTCTTCATCTTACCATGTCAAGAGAATGTGGTCAATGAAACTGTATGTGCCACATCAAACTGCAAAATGAGAATAATTTATAGTGGAAATACTGATTCAGATGTGTTGCACTTAGAAATTAAACAGAAAAATGACTACACTATAGGCCATGTTTGAACAATTGTCTCCATCCACTGTTTTGGGTCTATGAAAAGCACAGAATGAATAAAATGTATTATTATTATTATTATTGATTTATTTATTTGAATATTTGGATTTCTATCAAAACCTGTGTGGTCCTACAGAGCATAGATATCCTTGTGTTCACAAAATTCTGTTTGCAAATATCATAACAATTATTATGTTAAGAAAATGAGTACTATTACTTATTTGACATCATCTGACCCACAAACATGTCTGGATACGTTTGTAAAAATGTTATATGTACACTACTTTCTAGGTAAAAATATTACTCATTTTTATCTGCATTTATTTATTCATCCCCCCTTTCTCTATTGTATATAATGTTTCTTGATTCTGTTTGTGAATTGTAAAGAAATCTGTATCAGCAGTTAACATTTTAAAACCTGTACATTTTCTAAAGTAAACTTGCCAACAAAGTGCATCCATATCCTTTCTGGAGTGTAATTACTCATCAACTGTTAAAAACATTCATTGAAATCATACACTGCCTGGCCAAAAAAAAAGTCGCCGTTGCACCCAACATGCATAGTGCCCACTGTACAAGCCTCTGGAGGCAGTGTTATGATCTGGGGTTGCTTCAATTGGTCAGGTCTAGGCTCAGCAACTTCATGCAGCAATAAAATGAAGTCAGCTGAGTACCTGAATGTACTGAATGACCAGGTTATCCCATCAATTGGCATATTTCAGGACGACAATGCCAAGATTCATCCGGCTCAAATTGTGAAAGAGTGGTTCAGGGAGCATGAGGAATCATTTTCACACATGAATTGGCCACCAGAGTCCTAACCTTAACCCCATTGAAAGTCTTTGGGATGTGCTGGAGAAGACTTTACGGAGTGGTTCGACTCTCCCGTTGTCAATACAAGATCTCGGCCAAAAATGAATGCAACTCTGGACGGAAATAAATGTTGTGACATTGCATAAGGTTGTCAATACAATGCCATGACAAATGCGCGCCGTAATGAAAGCTAAAGGCGGTCCAACAAAATTTTAGAGTGTGTGACTTTTTTTTTGGCCAGGCGGTGTATGTTGTTCCATGAGGCACAATCTCTTCACATGCTAAGATGAAGAAACACAGGGCCAAGTTGCATTAAATAATTTAGGAAAGTTTGGATAGCATTGCTTTGGAATAGAGCTAGTTTATTTAGTGTGAGCTATGATAGGCAATATTGTTAGTTGTAACTTGGCCACATTTTGATATCAATACTTTTAAAGGCAGGCCTAGTTTTTGCAAGTTGGGATTAAGGACTTATAGACAGCGCTCTGTAGGCTATGCGTGAGTAACTTTACTTTTTTTACGTTGAAAACGTTTCTGTTCAGATGATATAACAATGATGTAACGTTATTTAGCTAACTGAACTTATTAATAGTAGGCTAACGTAAAAAAAATTAATACTGAAATATTCACGTAAAAACACGCCCCTTGGTGTTATTCTCCCTTCATAACTCAATAGAATTCACTGCTTCAAAATATTCATCCCCCTCTCATTTACGTCAGCACCCCTTGGTCAACTTCCTACATCCCTGTGTGTGGGGTGTCAGTCCAGATCGCAGCAGCACAGTACAATTTTGGTGGACCTGGCCGCAATTTTGCAGTAAGATTAGACTGCGATCCACCTGCATGGTGATTTGCTAATTTCAGGGCTTTTCCAAGCAATGCATGCATGATCATAACCTATTCAAAAGCCAATAACCCGTTTTTGTGGAAGATATGCTGTCCAATTTGACTTTCAAATCAATCCCACAAGGAGGAAAAATACATACATTTATTGTTTTCTTACACCCGTCTGTAATGAGAAGAATGACAATAAACTCATAATTATGATTATCAATATTCTGCACTGTATAAAATATCTCGTAAGAAAATGGTTAAAAGACTGGCAACAATGTTGCCAGTGAAAAAGCATTTCTGGGTTCTGGAGCCTATCCCAGCATGCACTGGGCGAGAGGCACAAATACACCCTGGACAGGTCGCCAATCCATCGCAGGGCACACACACCATTCGCTCACACACGCATACCTATGGGCAATTTAGTGTGTCCAATTAGCCTAACCTGCATGTCTTTGGACTGTGGGAAGAAACCGGAGTACCCGGAGGAAGCCCATGCGAACACAGGGGGAACATGCAAACTCCACAAAGAAAGGCCCTCGGCCGAGATTTGAACTCAGTACCTTCTTGCTGTACATGACTTTGACAGTGTTTGACAGTGTTCTTATTTTACCATAAAAAAAAATTAAATAAAAAAAACTCATTTTATATCAGTCAGCCCATAAATTAACTGGATTTATACAGTTAAAGAACAGGATTCATAGTTTCATTGAATGGTTTTTCACAACAAGATGGCTGCCGTTTATTATGGTAGCCTATTTTTATGCCTCCATGCCGGTGATAGCCGTGGCCGGAGGCATTATGTTTTATGGTTGTCCGTCCATCCGTCCGTACGTCCCATTCTCGTGAATGCCTTGAGGGAATTTCTTCACATTTGGCCTAAACATCCACTTGGACTCAAGGATTAAATGATTAGATTTTGGTGGTAAAAGGTCAAGGTCACTGTGACCTCACAAAAGATGTTTTTGGCCATAACTCAAGAATTCCTACGCTAATTATGACAACATTTCACACAAATGTGTAGGTGACGTAGGTAGTATATAAATAATAATCAGTATCAAAATTATCGTTACCATGTAATTTGGAATTCTACTTAACAGTTAAAATTACAATTACAGGTCGTTACATTTATTAGATGGTTAAATATTATAAATTTGAATATTCATCAAATTTACTAATATTAACAACCATAAGTCAAGCCGGAAAGTCTGCACACCCCTTTCACCTTCTCCACGTTTTATTACGTTACAGACTTATACTACAATAGATTGAGTTAATTTTTTGCCTCAAACATCTACACACAATAGCCAATAATGACGAAGTGAAAACAGGTTTTTAGAAAATATGCAATTTTATTTTACTGACAAAAATAGGTTATTTAGGGGTTACATATCTGTACACACCCTTAGCCTAATACTTGGTTGCTGCACCTTTGGCAGCGATTACAGCTTCAAGGCGTCTTGGGAAAGAAGCTACGAGCTTGGCACACTTTTTTTCTGGACATTTTTGCCCATTCCTCTTGGCATATCCTTGCAAGCTCCGTCAGGTTGGATGGGGAGCGTCGGTACACAGCCATTTTCAGCTCTTTCCACAGATGTTCAATTGGATTGAGGTCTGGGCTCTGGCTGGGCCACTCAAGGACATGCACAGACTTTCTCCGAAGCCACTCCTTTGTTCTCTTGGCTGTGTGCTTCGGGTCGTCATGTTGGAAGGTAAACCTTCGCCCCAGTCTGAGGTCCAGAGCGCTCTGGACCAGGTTTTCTTCAAGGATCTCAGTGTACTTAGCTGCATTCATCTTTCCCTCTATCAGGACTAGTCGCCCCGTTCCCGCTGCTGAAAAACATCCCCACATCATGATGCTGCCACCGCCATGCTTCACTGTAGGGATGTTATTAGCCAGATGATGAGCAGTGCCTGGTTTCCTTCAGATGTGACGCTTGGTATTCAGGCCAAAAAGTTCAATTTTGGTTTCATCAGACCAGAGAATCTTGATTCTCATGGTTTGAGAGTCCTCTAGGTGCCTTTTGGCAAACTCCAAGCGGGCTGTGATGTGCCTTTTACTAAGGAGGGGCTTCCGTCTGGCCACTCTACCATAAAGGCCTGATTGGTGGAGTGCTGCCTGGATGGTTGATCTTCTGAAAGGTTCTCCCATCTCCACAAGGATACGCTGGATCTATGCCTTGACACAATCCTGTTTCTGAGGTCTGCAGATAATTCCTTTGACCCCATGGCTTGGAGTTTGCTCTGACATGCACTGTCAACTGTGGGACCTTATATAGGCAGGTGTTGGCAATCCCCAATCATGTCCAATCAATTGAATTTATCACAGGTGGACTCCAATTAAGTTGTAGAAACAAAATGCACCTCAGCTCACTTTTGGGTGTCATATCAAAGGGTGTGCACACTTGTGTACATATGATATTTTACATTTTGATTTTTAATAAATTAGCACAAATGTCTAAAAACCTGTTTTCACTTTGTCATTATGGGCTATTTTGTGTAGAAATTTGAGACAAAAAATGAACTCTATCTATTGTAGAATATGTCTGTAATGTAATAAAACGTGGAGAAGGTGAAAGGGGTGTGCAGACTTTCCGGCTTGACTGTATATCTCTGAAAGCATTTCTTCTTGGGATAGATTATGTTGGCTTCAACTAACATTCAAGGAACATCACAGACAACTGGGTGTAAATAAATCACGTTTACTTAACACGTTATCAAAAATAGCAAAACACACAAATAAACACATCAAACTATTTAAACTAATTCCTAAACTAATGGAAATAACAAAATTGTAAAATATGGGGAATCAGAGAGAAAAGAGAGAGAGAGAGAGAGAGAGAGAGAGAGAGAGAGAGAGAGAGAGAGAGAGAGAGAGAGAGAAAGTGTGTGTGTGTGTGTGTTTGTGTGTCCTGTGAGGGACACGTGGAGAGAGAGAGAGAGCGAGAATAAAGGGTTAAGTGTAGGCCTAGATATGACTCCTAGAGCTAGCAGCTCGCTTGGAGTTTGGCCAGTCTGGAATAGCCTTAGGCTCGCAACAATTACTAACACATATCACAATAAATGAGTTACAAACAGCAGTCATGCATATAAAGTCTATAACTACAATTACAAAGACTAAACATATGCCCAAAATGTTACAGCCTTACTTGTCGTTGAATATCATGAGATATTCCACTCAGAAGTCTTTCACTGTCCACCATCCGCAAGGGAAATTGTCCGCGGTCCAATTGTTGGTGGAGGGAAAAGAAGGAACGTGTTGTCCAGGCGGGTTTGACCAGGCCGGGATCCACATCTCTGGCTTTGTCCAGGGACGCTTGGTACCTTGATGCTGAGAAGATCCAGTCGTTCTCGGCACGCCACTAGCAGTTCTTGCGAAATAACTGCCTCCAACTAATGTCGGGAATAACTTTACCGGTATTGTTAACAAATAACTAAATCCTAACACTACAACTTTGATCAGAAGTTGTAAACTGCATAAAGGAATAGTTATTCAATTAAAAAATCTGCAGACTTCTTTATGTCATGGGTTTCGGCAGCTTTCATTTATTTCTGCGGTCGTTCTCCTCTCGGGCTGCACGAGGGCACTCCTGCCTTATTTCCCCGTGGTCCGCTCCGGACTTCCACTCTGTCCCGGTGCTCATTCCACACACCTGTCTCGTATTACCTGCCGAGTATATAAGCTCTGTGTTTCCGCTTCCCGGAGCTTCGATATTGTCATTCATTTGATTTCGTAGCCGGTAAGGTATAGGAACACGGACACTGCTTTCCTTGTTGTTTCAAAAGAGCAAAGCAGGAAATCCGGGTCGAGTTAGGTTAGATCTTGATCTTGCTTCTAACTCTTACTTCTCTGATTTCTGTTCTACCTTCTTACCTTTATTTCTGAGGCTTACGTTTGTTTTATGCCTCGTCCTGTTACCTCCTTTATTTAGCTCGCGGCTTCCCGGGCTGGAGGTTCTCTGATTTATTTTACTTTCCTCTATATTACTCGTACTGTATCTATCTGAGTTTATTCGCCCTGTCAGCGGGTCGTTTTACGTTTCCTTCGGTTTTCTAAATACCTCCGTCGGGGCTCTCTCATTTAGAGAGTTGAGGTACTTTATCTTTTCCTATTTTTTCCAGCTCTATTCTGAGCTTTCGCCTACATTTTCTGGGCTGTTTTCTGTTTGGCGTTTTGCCGGGAGTTTTGTCCCTCTATTTTAGTTTTTCCCTTATTCCGCGGACACCTGTCTGCTTTTTTGGTATCCTTACTGGTACTTTCAGAAACCCCTTGTCGCACTTAGTCCTATGAACCCTGACCCCTCACAGAATATCGAAGCCTCATGGAGGGATCAGCGACACAACAGGGGGGCGATGGGGTGCTGACCAGCCAGGACGCTGCATTAGCTTCCCATGAGGAGGGCATTTGTGTTGTCCAATTGAGCCATCAAACCATTTTAACACAGCAGGGCCAACTCATGGAGCAACTTCGCATTCAGGGGGAATGTCTCCGCGATCTATCAGAGATTCTCCGCACCTTAAACATTCAAACCCCACCTGTAGTTGCACAAGCACTAATAAACCCCACTCCCTTACCAGCCACCCCTAGGGAGCCTAAGCTCCAGTTACCGCCTCGTAATTGTGGGGAACCCGGTAAATGTTGGGGTTTCCTGAGCCAATGCTGGATCTTCTTTAAAGCACAGCCGTCCCGATTCACGTCCCAGAACTCACGAGTAGCCTTTATTTTATCCCTCCTGGCAGATAAGGCTCTTGACTGGGCCACTCCCCTTATTCGGACGAGCACCCCTGTGTTAACTAACGCAGATAGCCTCATGAAAGAGATGGAGTTAGTCTTTGATCACGACATCTCTGATCAGGAGGCCGCTATGAGACTAACTCATCTCCGCCAGGGCACTGACACGGTGGCGGCGTTCGCCATCGGGTTTTGAGCATTGGCAGGGGAGACTGGGTGGCCCGAGAGCCCGCTCAAGTCTTTATTTTCATCATTAAGGATGCCCTGTCAATGCTCGAGCCTCCCGCTATGTTCAGTGCCCTGGTCACTTTGGTTATCCGAGTGGACAACCATATCATGGAGCGTGAGTGAGAATGCAGAGCACGTCCCGCCCGCTACGCCTCCACAACTCTGGTGGCATCTCCACCCTGGTCGTCCACCCACTCCTCCTTAAGTCTGGAGGAGCCTATGCAGGTGGATGGCTCCTCCTTTCGCGAGCTTAGTGGGGCTAAGCCGTGAGAGAGTTGGTGCCATTACTGTCGGCGTAAGGGGCACACAAAGGACCATTGCCCCAAGTTGGAGGGAAACGGGGGGTCTCGTTAGAGAGACCGGGGTTCCTAGTGAGACAAATTGACACCCTTCCTCTGACTGTTTTACCAGTCCAACTGTTCTGGAATAGGCGCTTGACCAACGTTAACGCCTTCATTGATTCCGGAGCAGTTGGCTGTTTCATTGATGCTAAATGGGCCAGGAGATTGAAAATCCCCGTTTGTTTCCTTAAACACACTCGCCCAGTTACGGCCCTCGATAGCCGCCCTTTGGGGTCCGGAACCGTTAAGGAGATCACAGGTTTCATGCGTATGTCCGTCTCTTTTCAAGGACATCGGGAAATAATAAAAAAAATTTAGTCGATTCCCCGCTGGTCTTGGGACATCCATGGCTGGTCAAACATGACCCTCATATTTGTAGGTGCAGTATTGAGGGGGTTATTCGTCAGTCGGGACCCCAGTGTTGATCTCATTGTCGCCCTTTTATTAGCGTCACTTCGAGCGGTACTGGTGAAAACTCAGACTCTTACTCCGATAGTGAGAGGGAGGAGTTTTTTTCTGACCAGGATAACCCGGAGAATGACACAGAGAGCTTGGTTTGGGATTCCCTTGCTGACAGAAATTCTATTTGGGAGGAGAGTCCATCTGAGTCTGACATCGACTGGGAGTTGTCACCTCCCTCTTCCCTTGACCATCAGACCCCCGGAGTAGTAGGGGCGCTCGAATTTCGCTTACCCATTAATGTACCTGAACAGCACGCTGACCTCGCAGAGGTCTTTAGTAAGCAACGCGCCACTAGCCTGCCACCTCATAAACCGTACGATTGTGCTATCGAGCTTTACCCGGGCACGGTTCCCCCCAGGGGTTCCCTTTACTCTCTGTCTGCTCCCGAGAGTGTGGCTATGAGGGAATATATCGAGGAGTCCTTAGCTAATGGACCTTCCACCTCGCCTGCGGGGGTGGGTTTTTTTTTTTGTTAAAAAGAAAGGTGGAGGGTTAAGACCTTGTATTGACTATTGGGCTCTTAACAACATCACAATAAAGAACCGGTACCTGCCTCCACTTAGGAACTCCGCATTTGAGCGCCTCCAGGGAGCTTCAGTTTTTACTAAACTTGACCTCCGGAATGCCTACAATCTGGTGCTTGAGGCGTGAGGGAGATGAGTGGAAGACGGCTTTTAATACTCATAACGGACGCTATGAGTACCGGGTCATGCCGTTCGGGCTCACTAGCGCCCCCTCTGTCTTTCAGGCGCTAGTTAATGATGTGTTCAGAGAGATGCTGGAGAAATTCGTATTGGTTCATATTGATGATATTCTGATTTTCTCTTCTAGCCTTTCTGAGCACATCACTCACATCAGACAGGTTCTCAAGAGCCTGTTACAAGCCAAATTGTTTGTGAAGGCAGAGAAATGCTTGTTCCACGCCAGCTCAGTTTCCTTTCTGGGTTTTATTGTCGCTGAGGGTAAGGTTCAGATGGATCCAGAGAAGGTTTCCGTTGTAAAGAACTGGCCCACGCCTCTTTCAGTGAAACAGGTGCAGCGTTTCCTGGGCTTTGCTCATTTTTATCGGTGGTTCATCCGTAATTTCAGTGTGGTAGCTGCGCCCATCACAGCTCTCACTAATAAGACATCACCGTCGCACTTCCAATGGAATCCCAAAGCTGAGACGGTGTTCACGGAGCTAAAAAAAAGGTTTAGCTCCGAACCCATCCTCATAACTCCCAATCCCTCCCTCCCCTTTGTGGTAGAGGTGGATGCTTCTGAGTTAGGGGTAGGTGCTATCCTATCTCAGCATTCTCCGCTCGACCGCAAGTTGCACTCATGCACATATTTTTCTCGTGGCTTAACACCTGCCGAGAGAAATTATGATGTAGGACATCGGGAGCTGCTGGTGATCAAATTGGCTTTAGAGGAGTGGCGTCATAGAGGGAGCTGAGCATCCGTTCACAGTTTGGACGGACCATAGAAATCTAGAGTATGTTCAGCAAGCCAAGAGGCGCAACCCCCGTCCAGCCCGGTGGGCTTTATTTTTTGCTTGCTTTAATTTCCTTATTACATACAGGCTCGGTTCAAAAAACATGAAGCTGGACGCGCTTTCACGTATTTACGACCGCACGGATATAGAACCGCGCTCGGAACCTATCGTACCCGCCGCGCAGATTCTAGCCCCGGTTATCTGGGAGATTGAGACAGTAGTACAAAAAGCATTGCGTTCGGATGTCTGTCTGTTTGTCCCCCCCCGAATTAGATCCAATGGGGACACTCGTCTCAGCTGGCAGCGCATCCAGGTGTTCACTGGACTAGGGATTTTTTATCTTGGCGATTTTGGTGGCCGAACATGGACAGAGATGTGCGGGAGTTTGTCTCCTCTTTTCAATTTGCACCCGCAGAAAGGGCTCACGATTTCCGCCCTCGAGACTTCTGCGTCCTCTGCCGGTTCCTAGCCGTCCTTGGAGCCATGTTGCACTCGACTTCGTCCCCGGGTTGCCCCCGTCCCAGGGTAACATGGTGATCTTAGTAGTCGTAGACAGGTTTTCTAAGGCGGCACGCTTCATTGCCCTGCCTAAGCTGCCATCAGCTCCTGAGACCACACAGCTGATGGTGGACCATGTGTTCAGAGTGCATGGCCTTCCTCTGGACGTGGTGAGAAAACATATTGTTAGAAAAAACTGTCACATATTTATTGAGCACAGTTTGTCTTTCTACAGTACAGCCGTGGCCAGAGGCATAATGTTTTCGGGTTGTCTGTCTGTCCGTCCATACGTCCGTCCCATTCTCGTGAACGCCATATCTCAGGAACGACTTGAGGGAATTTCTTCACATTTGGCCTAAACGTCCACTTGGACTAAAGGATTAACGGATTAGATTTTGGTGGTCAAAGGTCAAGGTCACTGTGACCTCACAAAAGATGTTTCTGGCCAAAACTCAAGAATTCCTACGCTAATTATGATAACATTTCACACAAATGTCTAATAGGATAAAATGATGAAGTGATGACATTTTATATCCAAAAGTTCAAAGGTCAACTTCACTGTGACATCATAATGTTTTGCTTACCACTGTAGCTGAGAAAACATATTGTTAGAAAAAATTGTCACATGTTTATTGAGCACAAACAGTCTGTCTTTCTACAGTTCAAACCTCCATCCGTTTTTTGTTATTTTTTGCATGGTTCTCAGCTGCTTGATCTCAACTTATGTCTCAGTGATCAGCGGCCAAATGTATGTATTTTAACATATGTATGTTCAGGTACATGACTGTACAGTTTCCTAATTTAATTTGCAAATAAAAAAATGAAAAAACTGTATTGGCTGGCTAATTAGCTTCTATCAGTCCTCTGTTTCTCACTGGAAATTATTCACTGGAATCATACATGTCAATATAGTGATAACTTCCATTTTGCCAATAAATACACTTTATACCTTTTAAATTTAATTCTTTCAAAGTCTTCACTACATATATTTTATGAGTCTGGACAGACATGGATGTAAACTGCAACTTGACTTGATAGCGGAGGCATACAACCGCAAGGTGGTTATTTCTGGTTTTTACAGTGTGCAGTTCAATCGAGTGTGATCATGGCTCGAAATACAATGCTAACGTTAACATGTCTAAAAGAAAGCAAATAACTTTGACCCAGTTTGGATTCAAACTGAAAAAAGAGAACGATGACAATGAAAAAAACTGCGGGAAGAGGGCAACGATGATCAGCGGGACAACCGCTGGGATGAAGCCTGATGAAACAGCGACAGGGGGCGGAGAGGCCGAGGCTGCCAGCAACACTGACAGCAGCAACACCACTGTAACGTTACTGCCAGTAACCGACGATGGCGACACTGACATTCCAACAATGGAATAAAAAGCGCTGGGAGGCATGGCAGGACTGTCACCCGTGGTTGTTTTGCCATAAAGGCAAGCTAGGATGCGCCGCTTGCAAAGTGGCCAAAAGGCTTTTCCCCCGAGCAGAAGGGAGTGCAGCTAGCAGTGGAGTGGGTGAGTGGCCAAATAAGCTCTACTAGGAGCAAACTCATTCGAAACAAAATTTACCAACACAACGATTCAAAAGCACATAACAAGGCCATTGAAATCTCTAAAATTAAGACGACAAATTCCCTACCAAAAACAGTAGATCATATGAATAAACAAATGTTTACAGAGACCGCAAATGCCTTTAGAACCACATACGTGGTCCCAAAACAAAGGTTGGCTTTCACAAAAATGGAAAGCTTAGTTTTCCTGCAGTAAGAAAGCGGTGGCAAGATGGGCTAGCTACATCGTTCGGATCATGCCTGTGCGAATATGATCAAACATGTAGCCAGTAACATGCGAAAAATGATGATTTATTGCTTGAAAGGCAGAAAATCTTACCTCAGTCTAACTGTTGATGAGAGCAGCAGCTACGGAAGATCGTATCTCATTATGTATCTGCGTTCTGACGTGACAGGCAAGGGAGACATGGAAAACATGTTTTTAGACTTGGCTGAACTCAAACGTGGTACAACAGCAGAAGGAGTCTACGCATCCCTCAAAGAAAGTCTCAGAAAGTAGGGTTAGATGACGAGTATCTGAGAAACTACCTGGTCAATGTAGCCACAGATGGCGCATCAGTGATGACTGGAAAAACGACTGGATTGATCACCAGGCTCAAGGCAGATTTCCCCTCTCTTAAAGCGGTCCATTGCCTCGCACATAAGCTGGAACTCACTGTACACGACTCACTGAAAGCAGTCGCCGGGTGCAATCATTTCGAAATTGTCAATTCCAAACTGTATGCGCTCTACCATCAGTCTCCCAAGAACACAAGGCTACTTAGCGTGGCAGCAGCCAACCTCAACATCAGTCTCTTGAAAATCGTCCAGATATTCACAATCCGCTGGGTGTCCAGCAGCTTCAGCACCGTGCGGGCGGTCTGGAAAGATTTTCCTGCACTAGTCGAGCAGATGAAGACAGCCAGTCAGAATCCTGGGCGCTCCGACATAGAAAAAAAGAAGTATGAGGGGCTTCACAAATGCTTGGCATCATTCATCGCGGACCACGCAACTATGAAAGACATCCTCCGTGAATTGCAGTGCCTCTCGTTGATGCTGCAGAAGATTAAGAAGACCTCATTAACGGATTCAAGTCCTGCCATCCACCAGACCATGGAGATCCTTACAGCAATGAAAAGCCAGGGTGGGAAATCATCAAAAAAGGCAGAAGCATGCCAGTCATCTGGGAAATTTGAGGGCATTGCCATAACCGACAGCGCAGAGAAGGTAAACCGACAGCAACTCAACCAAGCGGTATATTCTCTGTGGAAGTAGAATATACGGAGAAGTACGGCGGCAGAGCGATACTTTACGTTACGTAATGGCCACGTTCGAAAGACATCGCTCTGCCGCTGTACTTCCACAGAGAATAATAGGTCAGCACAAAGTAAAGGATTCAACGATAGTTTGACTTCAAAAATTATGGTATAAACACTCAAATTAACCCCGATAGACTGTCGTCGTATTTTATTTGCTTTGGGTGCACTGTGGAGTGTTTAAGTGCGTTTGGTAGTGGATGCTACCGGTTACCATAGAGTTGCCCTGGCATTAGCAACATGTGTATGTCCACAAGAAGGACAGCATGGAATCAGCTGAAAATGGTCTCCATCAATCAACAACATCATGGGTAAGTCGTAAATGAGACATTATGTCCAAGATTCCGAACTAACCCTTTAAGCTGATTTTCTCCAGTCCTGTATGTCCGGATATTCTGGATACTCTGGATATTCACTGCTAAGTGATTGTAATGTAAATGTATTACTTGGGTTTTATAGGTATTATGACATTGGAGAAGTTTGGATGCATAACATGTTACTTGGTTTATCTTACCTTTCACAATTGTGTTTTTAGAGACGTAGGACCAGAAAATACGTATTCGTGACCCACATACACAACACAGAGCTTCATACATGAAGCACACAAACTAGCTAGAGGTTAATTTGGGACCCCTCAGAATGTCTGTGTCCTGTGATCCTGACAGAAGCACTCCAGTGAACTCCTGTCAAAATGAGCAGTTCACTCAGCTTAAACATTTGCGCTTTTAAAAAGGAAAATGCAGATCATCCGATCCCTATAATTATAACACACTATCATCAAACCTGCTGGTAATTTTACAAACTCCAAGAGCTTTCCTCTTTAAAATTGAAACCGCTGGTCGTATGGTAAGGATGCAAATACAATTAGCAAATGCTTGTACTGAATCAGTTTATTTATTCATTTGTATTTGAGTAATGGATTTGATACACTGTTCAACTGGGGAAGGCTTCAGCGTGATGTCAGATGTGTGTACTGGCCAATCAGGATGCTTCCCATATCTCTGTAATCAAAGTGAATATCCTCCTATGCATGAATTTTCTTTTCTGCTTTGGTGTGTAGTTCACCATTCGGAAACAATTACTATAAAAAGGAAGCTTTCCATATTCCCTGTATTATCTGTACATATTCCCTGAGCCAAATTGCCTTGTCCCATCTGCAGTCAGTTAAACTTCGCTGCTAGGCTTCTCACCAAAACAAATAAGATATCTCATATTACACCCATCCTGACCTCACTACATTGGCTTCCATTGGCTTTCTATTTTAACTTTAGGAGTTAACAGCTTGCGCCATTTTTGAATTGCAAAGGAAAAAAGTATCAGCACAATATTTAATATAATTGTAATGCTGGCAGGTTATCAGAAAAATCTGTAAATACCTAAAGTATATTTTGTCACACACAGACATTCTTTGGGTCATGTGACAACATACACTAAAATGGAGAAAAACTCCAGAAAGGGAACATTTCCTTTAAGGTTGAAATGTCATGAACATACTGTCTAAGATATGGGGTTGGATGGTGTTGAATGTTGACAAAAGTCTGTGAATAAGTTGGTGCAAATACAAATAGGTGCTCATTGTGTTTTACATTTTACATAGATTTTTTTTTCTCCAAATGCATTCATTACGCGTGACGTTAAGCTGGGGGCACAAATCATTTCACTGGATTATCTTGAGAATAATTGTTGATGTTTTACACAAGCAGGGAACTGTACTTGTGTCAAGTGAGAATTGAAAGAGGTTTTGAACAATATTTCAGTGTTCTGTTGTAATGGGGAGTTGGGTTCGGAGGACCAGACGCAATTGAGAGGGAATCTAAAAGTTATTCTACAGAGTAGATTCTACAGAGTAGAATAACCACAAGAGTGGAAGAGTTCCGCAAATGGAGAGAAAAAATAAAGAATTGGGAAACAAAACTCCCGGCGTAGCGCCAACGAAAATCAACCCAGGAAGGTGAGGCGGAAGGAGAAGGAAGAAGGAAGTACCTCTCACTCTCAATAAGGGAGAGCACTAATAAGAGAGGTAAAAGAAATAGAAAATAAAGCGACCCGAATAACTGGGCGAAATAGACTCGTCGGCTTGAGTGTAGACGAAAAAGGAAAGAAAGGCCTCTCGCTCTCAATACAGTCAATATAGAGGTAGAAAAGAAACGGTAAAGACAAAACTGTCTCAGAAGGACTAGAAAAGGAAAACCAGAACGAGGGACAGAAAAATGCAAAAGAGAAAACAAAACCCTAAAAGGAACTCAAATGCACAAAAGGCAAGTCCCACGTTACACCAAAGCAAGGCGATGACCTTTGGTTGCCTAAATCCGATACCGTTTACCGGCTACGTGTCAACACAAAGACAACACGGAAGTGCCGGAAAACGGAAGCACAGAGCTTAAATAGCCAGCAGGAAACTCAACACAGGTGAGCAGAATAAGTACTGAGTGGAAGGGAAAGCACGGCACGGTCGGTGGAAAAGTACCGCCAGAGCGCCCTCACGCGGCTCCGAAGGAAAAAGACCGTAGAGATAATAGGGAGGCTGCCATACCATGACATCTGTTTAAACTTCCTTTGTTGATGGTGATGATGTTTTCCACCTGAACTGTTTCATGTTGGAAATTTGAGAGGAGAAATCACATTTGTTAAGCTATGTGAGAAAAATGCTGCTGTTCACTGCTGTTGTACCCTTACATTTCTTTGATAAATATGCAGTTTTGCTGATATATATGACTGAAGCTATTGATTGTAAATTAAGGTTTTCATGGTCAGCGCCTAGTGTTGGCTTTATTGTCAGTAGTTGTGGTGAACGGGGTGAATATTGACATCCATCTCTCTTCCAGTGCTCATCAATCACAGTGCGGAGAACCTCCAAGCGTTCCTTCATCGTGGCCTGTTATATACGGAGCTCAAACACTGGCAGCAGGCTGCTTCTGACTTCAAGGCTGTGATCAAGCTTGACAGGTGATTAGCAAATGTATGAGTCAATAAGTTGTATTTGCACGGTATAGAAATAGAACCCTCATGCCTTCTAAGCTTCAGATGACTGGGCAGCATTCTGGTACCTCTGGATGTGAGACACGTGCTGCGAAAGATTAAATAAACACTGACAGTATTTTCACTTGTGACCGCCATTTTGAAACTCTTCTGAAAGCACCATTTCAAACCTTCACAATGTGCATGGACTTTTTTCTGTTGTAATTATTTCCTAATTTGTTGCCAAGCACAACAGAAGCTGTCCTTTGATTTTTGACTCCATTTGACTCCATCACAGATACAGGGAAAACACATGATAGTTCCCCTATATATTCACACATTGGGCCTCATTCATGAAGCGTTCCTACTGTAAATATGTGTGTATATTTATGTACGAAACGAGTTGGTACAAAAAAAATACGCCGGATTTATCAAACCGTGTGGAAAAGGCAGATTTTTTTGTATGCACGTACGAAGCGCGTTCACGTTATTTTCTGATTAGCATAAATCCACAGCCATTAATTGCCTTTTTGGAGCTTGTTATTTCCATTTCAAGCTCCTTTCCTGAAGTGAAAATGGCCCAGAAAAAGCAAAAGAAATAATTATTCCGACACTGAAATCGAAGTCTAATTAGCAGATGTTCAATCAAGGAAAATAAATTAAGTTTAGTATTGTCTGTTCCGGTGTCATAAAGTAAATAGTAAAGTAGCCTACATGGTAAGGTAAAAAGAGGATATAACATGCAGAAATGCAAATCTCCCATTACACAAGCTGTTAAAGTGCAAGCCTATCTGCACCGCCAAGCACTAGGCTGCGGTCTTTCTCGCAGCCTGGAAATAAAATAATTAATTTATTCATTTTGTCATTTTGTTGGTGTTCTGTGCGTGGGAGTGGTGGTTTGAATTCCCGATCCCCTAGTGATGGAAAGAGGTCAGCCGACTCGGCCTGCTTAGCCTACTGTCTGACACGGTAAATTTGACGTAGCTACACCAATAAGCCACAAAAGCCAGCCAACTGAAGCTGTTGTGGGTCCCACCTGTCTATGGTCCCACCGGTCAATTGAGCCAGGACGTTGAACAATATATTTCGCATGATGTGAGCTGCACAGATGTGACAGCACTTTCTATTCATATTTTGCAAACGTATCTTCTGATGGAGCCTTGAGGCTACATTTGTGCAGTAGCTTACAGTTACAGCACCAATAACATTGCTGAGCAGGTTGTCAATTTAATAAAAACCAGAAAACGACTAACCAGCCATATCACTCTCTCTCACCCAACAAATAGCTTTTGCGAGAACTTAAATATGCGTTAGTTTCTCTCCTAAGCAGCCAACTCCTCCGACAGCACAAGGTCAGCCATTGCAATGCTGGCTACAGACCTGTAGGCAATTTAACTCTATAGGCTTTGGCCCCCTAGTGGTGGGACGCATGCGCCCCAATTTTTTATAGTGTTCATATTTCTCTTAAATTCTAAATTATAACGTTAATAAAACACGGAACTTTCGACGCAAAATTGTTAAAAACAGTCACAGCCTGCGAACACATTCGTTTATATGCTTATCAGCTCTCAGGTTACACTACAAAGCCATAAAGCAGCAGGGTGCTAATAGCCCAACCCACTTTTTTTATTTGTTTACAGCCTTCACCTCGCCGCAGTCACAGGCAATAAAATGCGTATCACAAAAGCTCTTGGTACCATTTCAACACGCTAAAAAATCAAGATCCGATTCAGGAACAATTGTATATTATTGAAAAGTTGTATAAATAAACATTAGGTGTTTTTTTCCCGTGCTCACTTCAGTATGCATACAACCGATATACTTCCGGTTTTGTATAAATACATTTTATTTTCTACAAATTCTCTTGATAAACATGTTTAAGCAACCAAATACGATACCTGGTTATGCAGTTATAACCCTTTTCTGAAGAATCCTCAACGTTTTTTCGTAACCCATTTATCCATTATCCAGGAAAGTCTCAATTTCCACAGTGCGTACCCTTCGCTTTTGCGTTTGTACTACGTTACTACCGTTGTGTAAAAGCATTACTAGACTGCTACAGGAATGATCTAACGTAAAACACGTAGATTATCTTCTACGGGGGTTCCTGCCCTTTCAAACGAAGTAAAACATGTCATATTCAAGCGACTGTGAACGGCGCTGTATCCACGCGTAAAGACAGCCCATAGGGCAATCGGCTGTGCGCTCCTGACTATCAGATGACGCCTGTGGCCATTTTGACTGAGTTTATCCTGGAAGGGATGGGCTGGATTGCTGTTACAATTACGTTTTCAGTCTATCCCGATATATTTAGCAATGTGTAGCTTTTTTTGTGAGCTGAAAAAACGTCACAGACCAGTCTTTCTCTGTACGCAGACACGGGCAGCTGTATGATGCAATTGCGCTGGTGATGTCTTTGCTGCTTAAAAGTTTACGATTATTTTATACATTTATACGCGAACGTGGCAATCAACGGTGGAAAGAAGAGCGCTTATTTCACGGTTGCTCAGGTTTTGGAGGTGAAGAAGTGTCCCAGAGGCGAAGAAGTCTGTGTTCTGGCAGAGCAATGATCTGGCATGGACCCGTACCTGGACATGTAAGTGTTTTTAAAAATATATAATACAAATTATTATTATTATTGTTATTATTATCATCATAATTATCAACAGTATGGAGCGCTATTATCTAGAGTATTTTTAGTTTGGTGATAAATGGATTCTCGCAGGAGTTCGCTAGCTTCTATGGCGTCACAGGCTGGTAAGGAGCGCCTGCTCTTTGTTTTCTAGCGTTCATTCGCAGTTTCTTTGTGCAGCAACCAACACAAGGGCTAGTTGTTGAATTTACGCATGAAACGACATCCATTCTCAGTACTTTATTTCACGGTTCAGTCAAGACATTACAGTATTATAATAATGTAATTTAGTTCGTGCAAGCTGACAAACTAATTCATAAATCCTAGTTAGCTACGATTGCTAATTATGTTGGAGCTAATATCAGACGTACTGTGGATGTAAGATTTTTTAATGTATATACGTATATATATATAAGTGTGTGTGTGTGTGTGTGTATATATATATATATATATTTTTTTTTAAATAAAATACATTTTTTTTCCCACTTAATTGTAATACTTGCCATATGTCTTTTTGAGATAATTTGTGTTCTCATTTTTTAGTGATTCTACTTAGTAATGTACTTGAATCTGTCTTTTTCAGGGAGGACAGTGAAGACACCCCTCCCCCACCTGACACCTCTGTCGTAGGAGGTGGTAACAGACAGGTTTGCCAAATAGTGATGTATAATTCATTACTTTTGCTGTAAAAAGTCAAGTTGAAGGCTTGTTATAGATAAACCTGTTATTCTGCTGGCTTATGGGGCTCTGGTAAATCTAACTTTGAAGTACAGAGCCATTTTAAATGTAAAGCAGATTGGTTGGATAACATTAGGGTAAGGAATCCTTTTCGGAGAGGTATTTGGGCACTTTTGGGCACGCTTTGTAAGAGAATACCCTCATACACATAAACACAAAACATGTGTAGGTTAATTTTCTTCACATTCTGTATTACAAAAAATGTTTTAAAAGTAAAATAAAGTTTTCTGATGATTGACATGCCTAGACAGAAAGATATGCACATGTTTTATATTTGGAGAGGTTCGGATAAATATTGGGACACTAGGCACAGTTTTGGAAAAATTACCAATGGATAAGGAAAGCCTGTAGATATCTTTACCAAATTCTATAAACAAGTGGACAACATATCAGTGCACTAGTGTAAGGAATTCTGGCTTGCTCCAGTACTTTGAAGTTGAAATATTCAGTGCTAAACTGTAAAAACACAAGGCGTTTTGTACTTTTTTTTGTTTTTTTATGTGTATTATGTATAAACTGTATGTGACCATTTTTACATAAATTTATTCTGATGCAAATTTCTGAATGGTACAAGCCTCTTCTTTCATTAAAACTTTCAACCATGGATGTGCAGTGAATAGTTTTTGAGATATTGGCACTTAATTGACACTAGTAAAAACTAGGCGAAAATTGGGCCAAATGGGCCAAAGTAAATAGGGTTAAAGCAAATTTCGTTCATTGGTCAAATGTGTGTTTTAAATAGCATATTTAAAGGGGAACTCCGGGTTATTTCTTAAACTTCTATATCGATTCTGTATGTTTAATGTGAGTCTTGAAGCTTACCGCACTAGAACTGCGCCTCCTGGTTCTTTTGTTTCCAGCTATTTTCCAGACGGCTGCGTTGCGCTGATGCAAATCAAGCAAAGGTTTTTAGATATGACAAGATAGGCAACTGGCGATTTTCCCCATGGGAGGAGTTTGAGTAGTGTTTTCAGTTAGCTTATAGCAACTAAAGTTACATAACGTAGGCTTGTGCGCATCCATAGGTGTCATGGGCGCCTGCCGTTTTCCTCACTTTCCACGTTGTTTTCCGATCTATCAGATTTTTTCTGCACTCCACCGCAGGGTTTTGCTTTGTCCCAGCGATTAGTGCTTTCACCTGTTTTACCTGTCATCAGGTCAGTGGCGGTTCTAGGAAGTTTTCCATGGGGTGGCAAAGGGGTGTCAGGAAATTTTGGCAGGGTGGCAGGGTTAAGTGGGGGGTCTGGGAAAATGGAGTTTCAGAAACTTAATTTCCTGCATTCTGGTGAATTTTTAAGCATGTCAATAACAAAAACCCTAGGGCTATTTATGATGGTTGAACTTATTACTGATTTCGCGTTGCACGAAGCAGGAGGCGAAGGTGCGTGTGTGTGCTTGTGCCATTTGTGTGACCGCAGTGACAGTGCTTGTAGCGGACTGAGAGGCTATAAACTACAGCAGCTCAGCCCTTGCGCGGCGTTAAGCACTGAGATTTGCCGTAACATTTGCACTTGCAGCTGAGCAAGCTAATTCAAGTAGGCTATCCAGCCACTCGCTTTCGCCCTCCATGCGAGAAAATAAATGAGACTACCTGGTGGAGGCCAGAGACCGAGCTACATATGGATAGGCTCGCTAGCTAATTTCTTCATCAACAGCGTCATGCTGTGCTGTCCGTCTCATTTCTACTGTTAGTGTGCAGCAAGTAGGCTGCAGCTGCTTTTGCGATGGAGATCGACAAGGCTATCACTGCAAATCTAAGCAGCTCTTTCTAGTACAGGAGACGGGATACAGCAAGCAACGACGCATTCATCTTGGTGACCAAAAATAAATAAATATATATATATAAAAAGAGTAGCCTACATGCCATGGCTGCGTCCCAATCCAGTTTTTTGCTCCACCCTCGTAAACTTCACTTGCAAAGTTCACTTGGGGGAATCCCTTTTGAGACCAGTCTCCATTTTAAGTGTGAGTCCAATCCGTTAGAAAGCCAAGTGAAGTTTGTGACATAGCCCGTCCACCCTCAACTTTTCTCAAGGGAACGAGTCTGCTCTAGCTCATATTACCCACAATTCACATCGAACGTCCTGTTCAGTTATAATCACGTTAATGTTTATCGCGGTATTACACATTAAAAGCGCATACAGAATGGCAAAGACGGTGCATAGGCTAATAAATACAGGTTAATCAAGTAGTAGTTTGCTATTTTGTATTTCATAGTTTAGCTAATTGCTTTATGCAGCAACAGAGTATCGTACTGTGGGATGTAGGCTACTGACAGGTTCTCTGTAGCTTAATCTTGCTTTTAAATTGATTATTATAATTTGCCAGATAGCCTAACAATCAAACAATTAAATTTCTCAATAACCAAGATGAATAGGTAAATAAACTTGTGCAACATTTACTATATCTACATTTGTGCTGATGCAAAATGCGTTATAGCCTGTGTAATGTGAAGTGATCAATGAACAGCACATATTTGGGTAAATTCGTTTTTCTAGCTTGAAAGCATGCATTGCCCTCAACGCTGGTTCGAGCAGTTTAAGAGGTTTTCCTCTTTAAACGTAGCCTATGCTTTCTAATGTTTAAATTGTTTTGACTAAATCGAGTGCCGTCTTAAATTAATGACATTCTTTAACGTGATGAGGAGAAAACTCAATGCTTGCAATTCAGAGGAAACGTGTTTTTTTTTGCCAGTGATTTATTCTGAATTATTGCCACTTATTTAAACTAGCCCTTATTAAACAATCTCACGTTTGTTATCTCTGTCATTGTCATTTGTTAATCATTAGCCTATAGGCTACATAATTGTTCTTGATTAGGCTATTCAAGGAATTTGTTTGATTGACATAAGCAAGCAAAATAAACGGAAACAGGTTGAAAATATGTTTGTTTAAATGCTACGCAATTTTATGACATAAATAAATATGCTAGCCCACACAACTTGCTGTATTTATGTAATGGTGGCGGGACGTGTGAGGTAGGAGGAGCCAAACGCAGCAAGGGGATTCATTAAGCCCTAAGGCCACTAAGGCGGGAAACCCCGCAGTTAAGGGAGGGAGACAAAACAACGAACAAGCCTACCGACGCTACTAACCGGCTCACTGCACACGCCAATAAGTACAAGCGCAACGACAGGTTTCTCAGTAGCCAGACATAATATGCGCCCTGTCTCGGTAACGAGATGCATAAGAACGGGCGAGTAGCATAATGGCACAAATAAAAGACACAGTCAACAAACACTGCTAAATAATACGAAAGGAACAGAGATCTAACGTTCCAAGGCTACTCTCAGACTCGCAGTCACACACAAACATGTCCACAACATCGCCCAATCCTCCCTATAGGAAGACATGTTCCGAACAAAATCATCAAAAACTCCATGTACGGAGACAGGTACCGAAAGGAAAGAACAGGACAGGCTGCACCGGACATTTACCAGCTAAAAGACCAAAGCGAGATTAGTAGAAAATAAATGCCCTACCTCTCCATAAAGAGGAATGTAACGAGGCGAACAGGAACAGAGATTTAACGTTCCATGGCTATTTCCATAAGCTCGCAGTCACATGCAAAGACCAGGAAGCAGGAACAGAAAAAAGCCAGGGGAGATGAGTCCTAATAACTACATCTACATAGGCAAGTACGCCAGGGGGGGAAGAGTCCGGATAACTACATCCACATAGGCAAGAACGCCAGGGGGGAAGAGTCCGGATAACTACATCCACATAGGCAAGTACGCCAGGGGGGAAGAGTCCGGATAACTACATCCACATAGGCAAGTCCCGCATTACACCAGAAAATGTAAAGAGGTAAGCGCCCGATCTCCCAGGAGAGAGAAACATTTTACAGGCGAGCCGACGGAGCACCGTCGTCCCATAACTTTACTAGCAAAAAATGACTAACACAAGCTTAGTAAAAAATAATTTTATTATAATCAGTATAATAAAAAACCCTGACTCACAACAAAGGGGAAACGTAGTCCACAAGAAGGAGACAAAACAGGGAACAAACGTACCGAAGCTACTAACCGGCTCACTGTAACACACATATGAGTAGAAGCTCAAACGCCTGGATTCACAGTAAGAAAACCAAACAAGGCGAACTGAACAAAGAAGTACTACCCTATACTTCTACGAGCGAAGTAACTCAGTTAAAGCGTGAACGCCCGATCTCCCAGGAGAGAGAAATATTTTACAGGCGAATAGAGCAGAGATCTGCAGTCCCATACTTCTATGAGCTAAGTAACTAAATGGCCGGCAATAATAAACGCCCTGCCTCAGTAATGAGGTGTTAGAATAGGCGAGTAGCATAAATGGTACAAATAACGCCCTGACTCACCGTATGGATAAAGCCCTACATCTCAGTAAGAGGAAAGGTAACGAGAAAAAGGAAAGACCAGTAAGCGGCGACTGAAACGAGCATGAAAAAAAGGAATTTAACCTTAATGCTCAACGCACATAGGCAAGTCCCGCAAAAGTCCAATCAAACAAAAGGGAGCAGAAATGGTCTCCTAAAATACCATACTGGCTAAGCGATAAAAGGACAAAAAATAATACCACACACTAAACAGTACAAATAATACCAGACCATACAAAACAACATCGAAGCCCCGAATGAAGGAAACGGGAGGCTTATATAGCTCCAGGGTGACCACGCACAGGTGTGGACACCGACAGCAGCTCCGGAATCAAAGCAGGGCGGAGCAGGCATCCACAAAAAGGGCAGCGCCCTCGCGTGGCCACCGAGGAAAACGACCGCATGGGAAAAAGGGTCGAAACCCATGACAATTTATTGATATTTGTTATTCAGTAAATCAATTACTTGACTGATAATAAGTGTAAACCGGTTGAGAGTTTAATCCATTTAAAGGTAGGCTACGGTGACAGACGTTTTACATGATCCGAGATCCCGCGATATGTATGGAAGCATATCCGCGCCAAAATTCAAATAAAAATGCAAATCAGCGATTGCATTTCGTTTACATTCGATTGTGCGCAAAAACCATGACATAATTCAAATGAAAATGCAAAAGGTCACTTTGCATTTTCATTTTTAAGTTAATGTATGCCCTTTATCTGACAATTTGAAAATGTTCATGCAAATCCATTTCGCATTTTATTTTTCTAGTTCTCTGTGTTGGGGGATTATAGGCTAAATAATAAGAATTAAAAAGAAAACGAGGTAGCCTAAAAGTTACGAAGAGCCATAGCCAGCCAAATGTTAAGTTAACTTAGTTAACAGTTTAGATAATGTTCCCCTGCTTTTGTTAATCTGGCATGGTAACTAGCCTAATGTTACGAGTTTAGTAGCCTACAGTTACGGTCAAAACCAGCTGGCTATTCATGGAAAGCTATGCCTGAAAATGTGCTACCCTTCTCACCGTGGGCATTGTTTTCTTTTAAATAGCCTTAGCCTACCCTTAGGCTATGTGCAGAGCAAAGGTAAGGTAGTCCACAGAAAGCATGAGACAGCGATCAAAACGAGACACAGCCTGCAAAAACGGTGGATTATTTTGTATGGTGTAGGCCTGTAAGCTAATTTAAAAAAAAAAAATATATATATATATATATATATATACACAGATCCTTTCGAAAAAATTAGAATATCATGGAAAAGTTTTTTTTTTCCATAATTCCATTCAAAAAGTGAAACTTTCATAGATTATAGATTCATTACACACAAAGTGAAATATTTCTAGCCTTTATTTGTTTCATTTTTCATAATTTTGGCTTACAGCTCCAGAAAACCCCCAAAACAGTATTTCAAGAAATTAGAATAGTGTGTCGAAAATCAGCATTTACTTCAGTTATTTCAGAGAATGAATGTTTTAGACTGAGTGTCACACTATCATCTAATTTACTCAAAACACCTGCAAAGTTTATCTCAGTTTGGTTCAGTATGGGGAAGACTGCAGACTTGACAATTAGCCAGAAGACCATCATTGACACCCTCCAGAAGATGGGTAAGCCACAAAAGGTCATCGCTAAGGAGGTTGGCTGTTCACAGAGTGCAGTGTCCAAGCATATCAATAGAAAGTTTAGTGGAAGGGAAAAATGTGGCAGGAGAAGGTGCACAAGCAAAAGAGATGACCGTAGGCATGATATTCTAATTTTTTGGAAAGGATCTGTAACTCTTATGAAGGACCCTTCAAAGGAAGTGTTACCGAATAATCTAAGCCACACTGTGGGCTTGTAACGTTAACGTAACATACGCTAGTCTATCAATAGCATACAGGAGACTTTCCTGGTCAAGAGTAGGCTAAAGTCAAGAAGTTAGCAATATATCTTTATAAACATTAAAGGGATAGTTTGGAATTTTGGATTAATGTCTCAATTACGACTTACCCATGATGTAGTTGATTGATGGAAACCATTTTCAGCTAATTCCATGCTGTCCCTTCTTTTGGACATACACATTACATTTACATTTTAGTCATTTGGCAGACGCTCTTATCCAGAGCGACGTACATTAGTGCATTTTCCAACTTGAAACAAGTGTGTTAAAACAACCCTAAAAGGTAAATACGATTTCAAACACCAGGTGCGGTCAGTATGATTATTTATTTATTTTTATTTTTTTTTGGGGGGGGGGGGACCACACAATATCAATCATTGGCATGTACAACAGTAAGCCAATAAGTAACCTTAAGTATTAAACTAGCAGCTTCAACCACTTAAACAAGGATTCAGAAAAACACAATCAAGGGAGGTCACAAGGAGGTAGGGAGGGGTGGAGAGAGGTGCAGCTAGAAGAAGTGAGTCTTCAATCTGCGCTTGAAGGTGGTCAGACTTTCTGTTGTTCTGACCTCCACGGGGAGCTCATTCCACTGCCAGGACAGACAGACGTCGAGACCGGGTGCTAGTATGAAGTGGGGGGGGGGGGGGGTACCAGTCGTCCTGAGGAGGCGGAACGCAGGGATCTGGTAGGTGTGTAGGGTCTGATGAGCTTTTGGAGGTATGGAGGGGCTGATCCTCGGACTGCCTGGAAGGCGAGCACCAATGTTTTGAATTTGATGCGAGCTATCACAGGTAGCCAGTGGAGGTCAATGAGCAGGGGGGTGACATGGGAGTGTCGGGGGAGGTTGAAGACCAGGCGCGCTGCTGCGTTCTGGATAAGCTGAAGGGGTCTAATGGCCGATGCTGGCAGGCCAGCCAGGAGAGAGTTGCAGTAGTCCAGGCGGGACAGCACCATCGCTTGGACCAGGAGCTGGGTTGAGTGGGTGGTGAGGAAGGGACGGATTCTCCTGATGTTGTACAGGAAGAACCTGCACGCCCAGGTTACCACTGCGATGTTCTCGGAGAGGGACAGTCTGTTGTCCATCACCACTCCGAGGTTCCTGGCACAGGGCGTTGGGGTCAGTGGAGTGTCCCCTAGGGAAATGGAGAGATTGAGAGGGGGAGAGGTTAGAGCAGGAATGTAGATGAGCTCGGTCTTGCCTGGATTGAGCATGAGATGGTAGTTGTCCATCCAGCTCTGGATGTCTCTCAGGCAAGCGGAGATGCGGGCTGACACCTGAGTGTCAGAGGGTGAGAAGGAGAGAAAGAGTTGAGTATCGTCAGCATAGCAGTGGTAAGAAAGACCATGAGCAGTGATAACAGGGCCAAGGGATTTGGTGTAGGTGGAGAAAAGGAGGGGACCAAGGACTGAGCCCTGGGGGACTCCTGTGGTAAGGGGCCGGGGTGCCGATACTTTACCAGCCCAGGCAACCTGGGAGGAGCGCTCCGAGAGGTAGGACTCAATCCAGGCCAGGGCCGAGCCACCGATCCCCACTGCAGACAGGGACGACAGGAGGATGGAGTGATCTACGGTGTCAAAGGCGGCAGAGAGGTCTAGGAGTATTAGCACAGAGGAGAGGGAGGCTGTCCGAGCTGCGTGAAGCATCTCGCTGACGGAGAGGAGTGCGGTCTCCGTTGAGTGGCCAGGTCTGAAGCCGGACTGGTGAGGGTCTAGTAGGTTGTTCTGGGTAAGGAAAGAAGACAGTTAGAAACAGCACGTTCAATAGTTTTGGAAAGAAAAGGAAGAAGAGATACCGGTCTGTAGTTTTGGATGTTGGAGGGGTCCAGCATGGGTTTTTTCAGGATCGGGGTGATGTGTGCTCTCTTGAAGGATGAGGGGAAGCAGCTAGAGGTCAGGGATGAGTTCACCAGAGAGGTCACGAACGGGAGGATATCTGGGGTGATTGCCTGGAGGAGAGATGAAGGGATAGGGTCGAGGGCACAGGTAGTGGGGCGATGGGAGAGTAGGAGGTGGGATACATCGGTATCAGACAGGGGAGAAAAGGTGGAGAAGCAGGGGGGGGGACACAGAAGGGGTAGAGAGAGGAGGAGAGTGAAAAACAGTGTCCGTGAGGGGAGGGGGAGTGGGGGAACAGGGGGGGGGGGGGCATAGAGAGAGGGGCTGAGGGGCTGAAGGAACTGTGGATGTCTGCGATCTTCTCATCAAAGAAATCTGCGAAGTCGTCTGCAATGAACGAGGATTGAGGAGCAAGAGGGGATTTGCTGAGGAGGGAGGAGAAGATGGAGAACAATTGACGGGGGTTAGAACTGTATTTGTGAATTTTAGTGTGATAGTAAGTTACCTTAGCAGCGGTGACTGCTGTAGAGAACGCTGCTAGGAGAGACTGGTAGGAGGAGAGGTCTGATGCGTCTCTGGATTTCCTCCACATCCTCTCTGCTGCGCGAAGACCGGCCCTGGAGGTGCGCAGGGCATCGACATCCACGGGCAGGGAGGAAATGGCCGTGTGGGCCTAGAGACATGAGGGCAGAGAGAGTTAAGTGATGTGGAGAGAGCTGTGAGCAGGGTGTCGGATGCAGAGTCGATGGGGAGATGAGAGAAGGATTTGAGAGGGGGGAGGGAAGCAGTGACACAGGGAGCAAGAGAGGAGGGTGAGAGGGAGCAGAGGTTACGGCAGACAGACAGTGGGGGTGGGGGGGAGGGGGGGCGGTGTGGAACAAGAGGAAGAGAGAAAGAAATGAAGTGGTGATCAGAGGTATGGAGAGGGGTAACAGTGAGATCAGAGCAGGGGCTGTTCCTCTGGAAGACCAGGTCTAGGAGGTTGCCAGCCTTGTGGGTTTGGGGGGAGGGTTGGAGGGTGAGGTCAAAGGAGCGGAGAAGTGGTAGGAAGGCTGCAGACCGGGAGGCATCTAGATGGATGTTGAAGTCTCCCAGGAGGATCAGCGGGGTGCCGTCCTCTGGGAAGGAGCTGAGCAGGGTGTCGAGCTCATCGAGGAAGCACCCCAGGGGACCTGGAGGGCGATAAAAAACTATAATGTACAGGTTAATAGGGTGGTTGATTAACACAGAGTGGTATTCAAAACTAGTAATAGATATATCAGAGAGAGGGAGAACAGAGAATGACCATGAGGGGGAGAGTAGCAGACCAGTACCACCTCCGCGACCAGAGGGCCGGGGGTGTGAGAGAAGGAGAAGGAGGAGGAGAGGGCAGCGGGAGTTGCCGTGTTGTCCGGTGTGATCCAGGTTTCGGTGAGGGCGAGAAACTGGAGGGACAGGAAGGAGGCATGGCCGGAGATGAAGTCTGCTTTCCGTGTGGCAGACTGGCAGTTCCAGAGCCCCCCTGCGACGGTGAAGTTCTCGCAGGGAGTCAGCGAGGGGTAGCGGAGGTTGGACGGGCCACGTCGTCGGAAGCGGGTTCTAAAAGGAAGAGAGCAGACAGGGAGAGGGATAGGGAGAACACACATAAACTGGGACGGAGCGACACTAGTGTCGACACTAGTGTCGCTCTTCCAGATGTCTTTTGAAATGCACACAGCTGATTGCAAGTGGTTAACAGCTGTGTGAGACACTTCGCAAGCACGGATCAATAAGTACTACCAGTTAAAAAGCACAATAACGCGAAACTCACAGCCTAGACAATCTAACAATCTAACAAACAGCCAATCGCGGAACAAACACAAACTAGCAGAGCAAATAATATGATCAGCGTTCAATCTAACAATCTAACAGCCAATCGCAGAACAAACACAAACTACCAATGCAAATAATGTGATCAGCGTTCAATCTAACAATCTAACAGCCAATCGCGGAACAAACACAAACTACCAATGCAAATAATGTGATCAGCGTTCAACGAGGTCTAATTAAAATCACGCAAACTGCGGCCAGTACGCTTAAAAACGACACTACCTTACGCGGGACGGTTAAAACAGCTCTTGATACGGAGGAAAGATGCAGCACACGTTGCTAATGCTAGCGCAAGGTAACCGGTAGCATCCACTACCAAACTCACTTAAACACTCCACAGTGCACCCAAAGCAAATAAAATACGACAACAGTCTATCGGGGTTATTTTGAGTGCTTATACCATCAGTCAAACTATCGTTGAATCCTTTACTTTGTGCTGACCTATATTCTCTGTGGAAGTATGGCGGCGGAGCGATACTATGCGTTACCTACAAATGTAGTGCCGGCACTGGTTGACTACAACAACAAAGACGAGCAACAAGTTGCAATGGCTATGTTCGCTCCACCGCTGTTCCTTACAGTTGCGCTAGCATTAGCAACGTGTGTGTGTCCAAAAGAAGGGACAGCATGGAATTAGCTGAAAATGGTTTCCATCAATCAACTACATCATGGTTAAGTCGTAATTGAGACATTATGTCCAAAATTCCGAACTATCCCTTTAAGTCACGGTTTGTTTTTATAATGCTGGTTTTCATGGGGCGTTTGTGTTAATCACTCATGTTAGCGGCTATCTTAATGAATTAAATGTCTGGCAGCTAGATTTTGCGTCGTTACTGCAGCTAGCTAGCTGTGTCATAGAGAGTAGAGACGGCAAGCCAGCCAACGTTGCGTGCCGTGATTGCAAACATTTAATCCGAGCTAGAATTAGTGCGTCTCTCTCGTTTTATTTTTCCCCAAATCCGAATATTAACGAGCAACTGCGGGCAGAAAAAAATATCTGTTCCAACCTATGGTTCCAACGTATTATTTGTGCTTTCCCGAATAGGATATTCGGCTCTGGATACACCCCTAATAAGCCACGCCCCTAAAAACGTTCCTTTTTTACATATCGTCCAGTGACGTCACAAGAGGTATATAGTCTTTGCCTGACCTTGCCACAGTGCAGTGACTGAGTGAATACAGTTAATTTTTTTACTTATTATATTTTATAGTTTTATCAATTCTATTTTATTTTCTATATATTTTATTCTCTTAGTTATTTATTGGATTATAATTATTTATTCTTACTAAAGCTCAATAAAGTTTGTTTTAATGAAATAATCTGGCAAATGAACAACACGGGAATGGGCATCACTTGCATGCACAACTAGAATGCCCCGAGTAAAACTGTTACGTCATTCCTCCCTTGTCCTCCACCCCACCTCGGCCAATAAATTTCAACAATGGATAGAAAAGAGCAGAAGCTCTGAGCTCCCGTCATCGTCATGGTCCATAGTTTGTAACGAGCCACACAATGCAGTAGCCTACTTGGTTGGTAGTTAGTAGTTAGTTAGTAAGGTCAGTTGGACAGTTGCTTAGTCATTTAGTTAGTTTCTGTTTTAGTTGTTTCACAGCGATTTAGGATGGTGAACCTTTGTGTTTTTAGCCTGACAGGGCACAGAGTTCACGTTTTCCCCTCAGGAAAAGTAGCTATTTTCGTGCGTGGGTGCGATTTGTGCAGGTGAGGATCGGAACTTCACTGCGGCATCTGTGTCCAAAAACGCAGTCGTGTGCGGGGAACATTTTAGGGAGGAGGATTATGTCCCCGGAGATATGATGGAGTTCAGGATGGGATTTCGAAAACAGGACCGCGTGAGACTGATAGGCCTACCTGGTGCTGTCCTATCCATTCACTCTCCTTCAGTTCCATCGGCATTAGCAGCCTCTGCCACTGGCCCTGGTGCAAACACTTCTCACAGAGCCAGCACAGATTCAACTAGAGACTGAAATGTGAAATATTTATGGTAAGTGATTGCTACTAGCTAACTATTAATTAATAAAATAACGTTGCTTGCTGTGAGGCTAGGTCGCTAGTTAGCTAAACCGACCGATCGATCTGGCATCATACTAGTGATGGGCATTCCGGTTCTTTCCAGTGAGTCAGATCATTTGGCTCAGCTCACCAATAAGAGCCGGCTCTTTCGGCTCCCAAACGGCTCTTCATTCAGTAGCATTTCCGGTTTTTCAAAATCAGCCAAAGTTAGCGATATTTTGACCTATGATTGGTGTTTGTGCACATCTATCACTTAAATAGTTCAAAGGAATCTTACTATACCTTCTAATTACCAAAATAACATTATTTTGCATTTTGTTTGTTATAAAAACTATTTAAATAAATCTAAGAACAGTAAGACGCTATTACACATGTGCATTGAAAGTAGGGCATTTTTATATATTGAAATAAATTGCACAAAACAACACAGTGCGTAGTTGAACATTTCAAAACAAAATAGACACTCATAAAATAGAACATAATATTGCGTCATAACAAAGAAAAATAAATAAATGCATAAAAAAATAAATGTGCAAAACTGCAGCATCAGAACAATTAAACTGACCAACAAATAAACTGGTGTTTAAATTATTATTAATGTTATTTTCTTATTGTGGTTTTATTTATTTTTGGCCTAAAAAATTATTTTCTTTAATTACAGATGGAACTTAAAATAAATGAATAAAGGTTCCACCAAGACTACAAGCACTTGTCTTTTGTTCATTTACAAAACAAATCGGCTCTTCAGATATGCGAGTCGGCTCCCAACGTTCGCCTAAAAGAGCCGGCTCAAAGAGCCGACTCGTTCGCGAACGACACACCACTACATCATACCCTATACTGTTAGCATCAAGCAATATTTCTCCATACGTTTGGAGGTAATATGTGGCGGCATGACGTGTTGTATACATCTTATTAGGCAGCTGGGGTAATGGCAGCAATTACACTTCGTTGAGGATGTAACGTTAATTTAAATGGCCATCGTTGACTGGGGAGGGGCTAGATAAAACGTGTTACTTTATCATTAGCTTGAGCCAGAGTAAAGAAAATGTTACCTTTTTGGTTGCCTTGTCGATGTGGCAAATTTCTGTGGTCGTTCATCTGTTATGACAGTAGCTACGTCTCCAAACAAGCCTCTGCTAAATAAATCCTGTTCGTGACGACTTTATTTACTGACTTTATTTTGTGGCCTTTTTACCACAGGGTGGCAGTCTAAGACCACAAATGGAGCAATGAGGTTCAACAGAATGGTTTGTCAGTCCATGGTTTCACACGCATCTTAGGAGCAGGAGAACTTACTTGATTGCAATAGAGTGCAATATTGATTGCTTACTTATTGCCATGTAAGCAATCAATATTGGCAAATTGCATAGTTATTTTTCTCCAGGCTCCTATTGGCACACCTGCACTACAATGACAAAGGCAGCCGATGGTGATGTCTACCGCGGTCCACCACATTTTTAGTGGTGGTGTGTGCACTGTGTGCAGTAATAGTATTTCGCTATTTTAACAATAGCTATTCGCTACATGATCATGAACTGTGTATTCTGCGCTTTCTGCACATTTCATCGGCTATAATAGTTGCAGCTCAATATAGGCTACCGATTAATTCAAAGGGCAATCAGCTCGATATAGCTACCAGCTTTTCTTGACCGAAACAATAGATGAACTTGTTAAATGTCAAACGATGTCATCTAACTCAACCCTAAATCACGATTAAAAAGTGATCTAAACAACATACACAGACAGGCAACCAACACAGCCGATGTCGCCCGACATTATTACGGACGACAAATGGACGTGATTTTGCTCAGTGAGATTGGACAGTCTCTAATTGGTTAAGCTGCATTCTCACCAAATCCGGCGAGGTACATCGATCGGACGCATTCTATTAATTTTCTATGGAGAGGATGCGATGCGTTCACAAGGTGCATGATGGATGTGGCGCGGCGACTGTGTGGTTCTTCGCCGGTTCTGAATTTGAATAGGACAGATTCCAAATCTACTTTAGGCGAATTAATGCGTCCGTCGTTGCTCGCGAAACTCTGATCAAATGGTCAAAGTAGGCGTTTTGGATCAAATACGAATCAAGTCTATGCACTTGCTAAATCTTGATTTCATATTACCAATCCCAAGTTATAAGCTTCCAAAGTCGGAAAAAATTTGCATTTTCACGCCTCACGAGCGTGAAAGACGGAGGTTTTGAGCAAATTTCAGGAGGCCATATCTCGGAAACGACATGTCGTATGAGGCAAATTTTTTGTGCGTGTTCATTTTTCACACAATAGATTATTATGATGGAGTTTCATCAAAATCTGAGGTCATACAGGAACTTTTTAGAAAACTGGTTGATTTGACACGGAATGACCCATTTGATATGTTTGTTTGTGTGCTGTGGGTCTGCCCCACTGTCTCTGTCTTTTTGTTGTTACACTGAAGTTCCCAAACAGGAAAATAAAAGTTATTCTATTCTATGTCAATCATCAGATTGAGAACACGCATGATTTAGATACTTTTGGGAGGCTCTGCTTCACAGATGGGCTCAAAAGCGCATCATAATCCAATCATGTTTCATAAAGTCATCAATTAATTTGCAATAGATTACTCAAGTGACTATGTCATGCTGGTCTCGGAAGTAAATTTCCCATTCATTTAGAGCGTAGACATTAACTAAAGCTTACTTTTAAACCATTTCTACTGATTATGTCTTACCGTCAATTTCCCGGATTGTTCAATATAACGCCCATTCGCAAACCATGTCGCTTTTCTGGACCAGCTTCGAGTATATTTTGCGTTTTAGTATTTTCTTTGTGAAAATACCAGCGCTGGCACTGTTTAAAAACTCCACGTCCCATAATTCCCTCCGAATGAGCAGCCTTGTCTCCAGACGTTGTCATATAACGTTAGCCAGCAGTAGCACACAGCTCCGTTTTTAAACACTTTTTTTTAGCTAGCTAGCTTGAAGGACAAAGCTAGAATTGCTTTATGTGGTTAACCGTAGCATAGTTTCTGACCTTGTCGGGCGGGCTTCTCTACTTAGCAAGCTAACGTTAGCTTGTCTTGAGTGGCAGTAGCCTACTCCCATCTGCCACAGCAGACACAGAGCAGACAGACGAGATGATGATATCTTATTGTGCTCTAACTTTTTTGTACCCTATAGAATTTATAATTTATCAGAAATTATCTTTCCTATATGTATTTTAAATTGTGAAATGTGCACTCCTATGCCTACATGGTAGGGGTGTCACGATACCGATTCGAAATCGAAAATCGATCGAAATGAGCGTTCGATTTCGAACTTCGAAATCACAAGCTGGTTCGCGATTCTCCCAGTTTTTTTTTTCTCTCCACCCCCCGCCCCCCGCGCACTCTTCTTAGCCTTTCATGTGATGGGTAAAATGTAAAAAAAAGTAGCCTACTTGGCCATCTCTAATGTAAGCGTTTCCGACAAAACGAAACTTGACTCCTTCCACTGCATTTTGTTCGTCCACGCAGGCGTGCGTCCGAAGAAAAAAAAACAACGATATTTCAAAGAAGACACAGCTGCTAGTTAACGTTAGCTTACCGGTAGCCTGCATTACTTTTCGACACACCATGGCCACTGCCGGAGTCGGAGATGGAGAAACAGAACTGGAAAATCCTCCTGCTTCCCTCAAGTCACCGGTATGGCAACATTTTGCCTTCCCTGTGAGTTATATAAACAACGAATGCGTCATTGACAAAAAAACGACAGTTTGTCGGCTATGCTACATGCGAGTACCATACGCCACCTCAGGCAACACGTCAAATATGGCAGGACACATTCGCAGGCATCACAAAGAAATAGATTTGACTGGGAAAAAAACATTGACACAGGCAACTCTTCCATTCTCATTTAGAATTTGAAAATGTAAATGACAGTTGTCAGGGCATGAAAAAAAATGTGTAAATAGTTAATAGCGTGGTACATGTTCAACTGTTTATTATTTCAGATATTAGTTTGTTAAAGCTCTTAACTGTTCAAAGAATGTGAACACGCTCATCTTTTTAAAGAAGAATTTGAAAATGTAAATGACCGTTGTCAGGGCATAAAACCAATGTGTAAATTGTTAATAGCGTGGTAAATGTTCAACTGTTTATTATTCAAGAGTCTAGTTTTGATAAAGCTCTTAACTGTTTAGGTGTGTTTAAATATTATCATATTTTTGTTATTATTTATAATTGTTATTATTCAAATAAAAGTTACTTATTGAGAAACAAGTATTTTTCTTTACAAATCAAGACTCGATAGTCTAACAATGGCATAGCCATTAGTTAGACTATAGTGCTGGGAAAAAAAATAGTGCTGGGAAAAAATCGAAAATCGAATCGAATCGTGACCTTAAAATCGAAAGTGAAATCGAATCGCGGATTTGGAGAATCGTGACACCCCTACTACATGGTCATTTTGATCTTTTGATCCGTCAGTAAATATCTGTAGGTAGCGAGAATATTTGTTTATTATATGCTGGTTTGCACAGTATCCTATTTTGCTTTCCGCCCAATTTTTCTTTAGTTCCAGGATACTAAAATCAACTTTAGCCTTAGGGAAGAGCCATGGGGGAACATTAATTATTGGGGTAGGGGAATTGAAATGTATTCCATCAAGGTCATATTCTTCTGATTTATCTTATCTTCCATCCAAAACCATTTCCGTTATATCTATACTCCCAGCATTCGTTTAGGACACTTTTAGTGGCATTTTCATCCCCACATCCTCTAAGCTGAATCCAATATGTTAGAGTCAGTTTGTCTCTCTTGAGCTCTCGTGGGATTTCCCCTGATTCTACTAACACGGCATTACATGGTGTTGATCTCATTGCACCAATGCTAAGCCTCAAGGCTTTGCTTTGCATTCTATCAATTGTACTTAAGTAATAAGATTTAGCTGCTGCCCCATAAACAAAACACCCATAATCAATTGCTGATCTCATCAAAGCCCTATACATATCTATTAATGCCTGCTTATCTGCTCCCCAGGTGTATCCAGATATAGACTCTGTTCTTCTATCTTTTTCTTTCTAGTTAAGTACATGTAGCAAGACTTACTTGTTGAGATTAAAACCCCAATTGTATGACCATTGCTCTACCTTTAAAATAGCTTTCTTATTCTTTCTCAGCACACTTGTTGTCTTTCCCCCTAATCCATATAGCTCCGTCATCTGCATATAATGATGAGCATATCTTTCTGTCAAGATTCATGAATATACCATTGATCGTAATGTTAAATAACACCGGACTAATGACACTTCCTTGTGGAATTTCGTTAACTATATCATACACATCAGATAACTCTGGTCCTACCTTAACTCTAAACTTTAGTTCTGATAGAAAATCTAGTACCCAGTTGTAAAACCTTCCACTGATGCCCATTCTATTCATTTGAATTAGCAGTCCTTCCCTCCACATAGAATCGTACGCTTTTTCAATATCAAAGAAAACAATCACCATCAATTCTTTCATCTTAAACGTTTGCACAGATGTGAAGTTAATGCAATAGGTCTATAATTTCCAGCATTATTTGGGTTTTTACCGGGTTTGCTAAAAGGTAAAATGAGTGCACTCTTCTATCTTTTTGGCAATAATCCTTCTCTCCATATCTTATTGAGCAGTTCTCAGGTAATGATCAGGTAATTTACAAAATATAGCATAACTTAGTTGATCCTGCCCCATTGCTGTGTATCCAGTGTTATTTATCGCTATTTCTAACTCACTCATAGTTAGCTCAGCATCAAGATTTGTGTCTACATTATAATTTTTTTCCCTAATTATATTATGATTTTTCCCTTAGCACTGTCTCTTTCTTCTTTTTATGCAGATTGTCCAAGTGATTCCCACTGTGTATATTAGCAAAGCTCTTTCCCAATATATTAGCCTTTTCTTTATCTGTTACAGCTATTGTTTCTCCATCCTCTAGCACTGGAATTTTAGTATATTTCCTTTTGTCACTCATTTTCTTTAACATTTGCCATATATCACCTAATTTTACTTCTCTCCCTATAGTAGAACAGTATTCCCTCCATGCATTCTTTTTACTGGATTTGATAATTCTACGAGTCAGAGATTTTTTCTTTCGATAATCCATAAAGTTTTCTTGATTCAAGTTACTCCTTAATACTCATAATGTTTATTTTGTTCTGTAATAGCTTTAGTGCATTCTTCATTCCACCATGGTACCGCTTTCCTTTTCCCTGTTATTCTACTTATGGGTATGCTCTTTGAAGCAGCATTCAAAATTTAATTAGTCACTATAGAATAACATTCTTCTATACTACCATTCATTGAAATTGACTTAGTTCCCTCTATGCAGTATTCTTGATATTTTTCCCAGTCACCTTTTTCAAAGCACCATTTTTCTAACATGTAGCTTTCTTGGGCATGTACAGTCAAGCCGGAAAGTCTGCACACCCCTTTCACCTTCTCCACGTTTTATTACGTTACAGACATATTCTACAATAGATTGAGTTAATTTTTTGTCTCAAAATTCTACACAAAATAGCCCATAAGGAAAATGATCACTTCCTATACTTGAACTATCATCCACGTTCCATTCACATGAACATGCTAAATTTCTAGATACTAATGTTAGATCTAGACATGATAGAATATTTCTGTATACATCTAATCTTGTTCCTTTTCCATCATTAAGACATACATTACATTACATTATAGTCATTTGGCAGACGCTCTTATCCAGAGCGACGTACATTAGTGCATTTTCCAACATGAAACAAGTGCGTTAAAACAACCCTAAAAGGTAAATACGAATTCAAACACCAGGCGCAGTCAGTATGATTTTTTGATACTAGAGATCTTTCTTCCAACGGTTGATACTAGAGATCTTTCTTCCAACGGTTCTTCAACTACATTGCCATTATTGTCTGTATGTATACTGCCCCATAAACTATTATGTGCATTAAAATCACTGCACCAGATTTCTCCTCTACCATGTTCAATTGTATTAAACATTTCAGCACTCAACTTCTTGCACGGGTTGTAAAAGTTGATTATTTTGAGACTGACATCTGCATTACACACTTCAATAATTATGCATTCTATGTCTGCTGGTGATGGTATTCTTCGGAAGACTACACTGTCTTTAATAAATGTAGCACAACCACTGCCTTGATTGTCTACCCTGTCATACCGGGCTGAGATATATCCTGGAATAATAAAATCTAGATGGGGCCGTAACCAGGTTTCTTGTACACATATGATATCCGGTCGTGGTTCTGTATCAGATACATATCTTTTAAATTCTTGGCCATTAGCAATGAGACTTCTCGCGTTCAATTGTAATAAATTGATCACCATAATAACGATTTTAATCATTAACCTGCCCCCCTCATCAGAGTTTACTTTCAGCATTTTATGTATATCTTCTGCTTTCAAGTCTTTAATACCCAAAAATTCTTCTGCTGCATTCACCACTGTCTTAATTCTATCACTTTTCTTCTCTTGCTTGGTAGCCACATTAATTATTTTACAAATGAAGGCTATGAAACTTGTCTGATCCACTACCAGCCTTACATTTATGGGCACATTGCTGTACAATCGGATCACTTCTGTCTTCTTGGTCTACTTGTTCTCTGGGGTAAAGGCCTACCACTACCTTCTTCACCTCTCCCCACCTCTTCATATGTTACAGTTCTTTGCATTTCATCATTTATTTTCTTTAAAGCTTCTGCATAGGATATATTATTGATCACTTTATATTTCTGTACCTCTTTTGCTTTAATCTGGACTGCACAGCCCCCAAACGCAGCACTATGAACTCCTCCACAGTTGCAGCATCGCAGTTTAGCGCCCTTCACACATTTACCGTAATCGTGTTCTTCTCCACATTTTGCACATCTTTGTTTACCGCGACACTGTTGGGCTATGTGTCCATCCCATTTTGATCTCTTTAGGAAGCATGCTCTCAAATTGCACCAACATTTGACAGACTATCCTTCTTTACACCATCTTTGTTTGTCTGCAATCTCTTAACTTCTATTATTTTCCCCCCTCTAATTTCTTTCTTGACTTCCTCCTCAGTCAGTTCTATTGGAACATTTGAAATTACACCTCTCAGTTTAGCCACTATTCCAGGGATATGAGTTGTGATCTTTGTACCATCAAGTGTATCTAACTTGAGGATTTTGTCTTGTTGCTGTTTACTTGTAGCAGAGATAAGGACTTTTCGGTTGTTAAGGAATTTAGCAAATCTAATCTTTCCAATTTCTTTTTCAATTGCTTTAGTCATTCGCACTGGGTGAAACTGACCTGTCTCCCTCCCAAACACAATTACAACTTTCCACTCCTTTTCCGTCTCTTCCATCTTTCCCAGCTGTCCTGTATTGCCCCGATTATCTTTTACTTTTTCAGCAGCACCCCCTTCTCCTTGACTGCCATGATCTGACCAATCTTCTCTTCTACCTTTCATCTCCTTCGTTTTCTTCCTTTTATACGACACAGTATACCACTCCATATTTTCCTCATCACCACCCTCTGAGCTGTCACCCATTCTACACTCACGGTACGATTGATTGCAATCCGCCTTGCTTCCTGATTCCTCATTAAAACAGTGTTTCCAGACCTACTTTCTCCTCTCGCACTCCCGTTTCAATCTAGATTCACGCCCGACAGGCATAAAGCCCAGACGTGAATCGTGTTTAGCGTGAACTTAGTGAACAGTTAAATGGTTATGACTGGACAATGTTCATGTCCATGCAATTTTGACCAAAATGAGATTATGTTCGGTGAAGTTTTAATGTGGTGGCTATGACTCAATTTAGCGAAGTTACAAGTTTCATTGTAAATTAATGAATGGCTAACTTAGCAGTCTTAACAACGTTAACTGTTACTAGATATCCAAATTAAGATGAGAGCTAAGTTTATAACCACACATTAATACTAACGTAGCTTAATTAGGCGTGTTATGTAGGCCAAAACTGCATTAAAAGTGCCACAAGCTCATGCAGCAGGACTCATTGTGGTATCTATGTACACTGCCTGGCCAAAAAAAAAGTTGCTGTTGCACCCGTCATGCATAGTGCCCACCGTACAAGCCTCTGGAGGCAGTGTTATGATCTGGGGTTGCTTCAATTGGTCAGGTCTAGGCTCAGCAACGTTATGCAGCAATAAAGGTCCGCACAGTACCTGAATGTACTGAATGACCAGGTTATCCCATCAATGGGCATATTCCAGGACGACAATGCCAAGATTCATGGGGCTCAAATTGTGAAAGAGTGGTTCAGGGAGCATGAGGAATCATTTTCACACATGAATTGGCCACCAGTCCTGACCTTAACCCCATTGAAAGTCTTTGGGATGTGCTGGAGAAGACTTTACAGAGTGGTTCGACTCTCCCGTCGTCAATACAAGATCTTGGCCAAACATTAATTTAACTCTGGACGGAAATATATGCTGCGACGTTGCATAAGGTTGTCCAAACAATGCCACGACGAATGCGCGCCGTAATCAAAGCTAAAGGCGGTCCAACAAAATAGTGTGTGAGACTTTTTTTTTGGCCAGGCAGTGTATTTCTCCTGCACTCGGTTGTAAGTGTGTGGGGTGTCTCAGTGACTGTTTAACTATTTTAAAATGAGCACCTTGCTGAATATGTTACTACACAGTCAGTATTATATGAAGCTAAATACAGGAATAGGCTATATTAAATAAACTTGAATCAGACAAATAACTGTGGTGTCTAATGATTTTAATAGATAATGTTATAGAACATTAAATAGATAATGTTCTATACGGTTTTTGGTGAATTTATACAGTTTTGCAGGCGTGAAAATAAGGGCAGCTCTCTCCAGAGGTTGACACCTATGCCGCATCTGAGTTGGTTTTCGTTGGATAGTCAAAATCATAATATTGAATAATTATATTGAAATCATATATTCCTTACTTATATATAACTTACTTACTATACCCTTGCTTTGTTTGTGTCATCAAATATTTAGCATGTCACATTTTGAGGACGTTCGAGACTCTGATTCTGATGATAAGCTTTTTGCCAGGAGAAGGTACATTGAAACTCTTTTGAACCGTTGTACACAGACGAGCAATGGATAGCCCAACGGAGAGCCGTTGCGAGAACCACCAATACGTGGTGGTGCACTTGTAGCAAGTGTACTGTGATGCCCGAAGAAATTGAATGTCAGTGCTGCCAAGACAACCATTATTTGGCGACAACTTTGGAGGCTATGGCTAGTGCTGAGGATGAGGATGAGGTCTGCATCACATCACACGCAGATTTTGGGGGACTTATCGGGTCATGGACAGTAGAAACGATGTTCTGGACACCCAACTGGAACTGGAGGAGACGGCGAAGAGGGGCTGGGCCAAAGGGAGCGCTTTCTTTAGAGTAGGTAATTACTATGATCAAGCAATATTAATTTTGGCTATATTGAATAGATCACAGTTTAGTTTATAATATGCAAAATTAGTAAAAGAAACGTAGCTCTGGTAACCTACAACATAAATGTTTTTTTTTTCCATAGCTATGCTTTGGAATGGACGCCTGGAATTGTTATTGACACACTAATATGGCTACTGTACTTTTTAGTACAGTATATTGAATGTTGAATAGGCCATTTAGTTTTTAGCCTAGCAGTGTTTCCCCCAGGTTGTCTTTGTAGGCGGGGTAGAAATGTTTACTGCAAACCCGGAGATTTTTCAATTTTGTTGCAGATGTATGTTATATCTGTAGGGAACACGTACGAATCTGATAGCAGTGACCAAGATGATCAGTAATATGATTTCTCATCAGAGTCCGCACGCTGGACACCAAAAATGTAGGGAATATTCATTTAAATCTATACACGGGGTGTCACTTATGTACTGCGATACGCCACTACCATCCTTATACAACTGGTGGCATGGTTTTTGTATAATAAATCAGTCTCATAAAATGTTTCTCATCAGAGTCCGCACGCTGGACACCAAAAATGTAGGGAATATTCATTTAAATCTATACACGGGGTGTCACTTATGTACTGCGATACGCCACTACCATCCTTATACAACTGGTGGCATGGTTTTTGTATAATAAATCAGTCTCATAAAATGTATATATTATTCTCAAAAGAGAATATACTAACTAAAAACGGGTAACTTGAATTACTAATTAAATTAATTACCAATCAAATTACACATTAATAATTATCTTAGCAAAATCACAATATTATGTACTCAGTTGATACTGAATTAATATAAATGATCCAGCTAAAAGGTGAAGGCATTTTGGGGAATACCTGCGATTAGCATTGGCTGACTCAGTTCAACACAAGAGCAACATTAATACAGACAATCTCGGAAAATGTAATAGTTTATTGAACACAAAGTACCAAACAGAGCAAAGCACGATTCACTAGTATAATGTACAACAAACTATGTGTGTGTGTGTGTGTGTGCGCGCGTGTGTGCGTGTGCGCGTTGGGCGCACGTGGGGGTTTCCATGTTCTCCTGCGTGTGGGGGGTTGTCATGGACACATGTTCAGTGAGAACAAAGAAACTAAAATGGAGGGAGGTTTGAAACTAGCTTTCGCTGGAGCTAGCTAATGGTGGCGCATGAACCATACCATACACATAAGGGATAGCCGTAAGCTTATCGATGCGTGCGAGTTGAGATCAGTGTGCAGTGTTAATATTACGACTGGTTAGTGTTTAAAGACAGATCACATGCAAGATACTTTCTGTGCGTGATGCATTAAATCTAATGCTTACAGCCATCCAACGTAAAATAGTAACACAAAACTTTCACAGAACACACATTAACCATTCAATAGTACAGTTACATACATCCAGTCACAACATGTTGCGGTTGCTAACTAATATGCTATTGCCCATGTTACAGCCTTACTTGAATCAAAGTCTTTTGGATGGTTTCCTGCGTTGGATTGCACACTCACAACGAAAGAGGAAAACCGGTTGCCCAATCCTGTGGTTGCAGTTCGTAGGGTTGTGATAGATAGGGGAACCGGCCGCCTCATCTTGGGTCCCTGGAACAGGTTTCTTTCATCGTCAGGGTTGCAGTTCGTAGGGGTGGATAATGGAACCGGTCACATTATTTCTCCCGAACTATGCAGTGTCATCCTACTGCAGATCGCTTGCCTCTTCGGGGACTCACTGGTGGTGCTCTGCTGCAAGATCAGGGGCTGCGTGGTCCACTTGGTGGTTCTTCTTGACCGCACGGGGCCGTGAGAAGAGACAGTGAAGGCCCTGTCGAGTTGAGCGGACAACTGCCGGAAGAACTGCTGGGAAGAACTGCGACCGTGTTGCCCCTTTTATAAACTTTATTGCCAGTCGTGCATTCCGCTGTGCAGTATCACGTTACAGTGCGGAAATCACAACTGGGGCAACGTCCTAAGTCACTTCCAACGTGAAGGAGGAGCCTCCTGTGGACTGTATGGAATTGTAGTTCCTGTTGTCCCTCCATATCATTCAATTCTAATTGCTATTAGCCATTTCTTGCACATGTTTGCACCTTGGCCCTAGGTATATACCTATATATATAGGGCCAGATTCAGTAGTGGCCAACTTAACTCATGTGCTTAAGTGCCTCTCCTGCACTGATTTAACACGGGATGAGATACGCCGTATTCTAACCTACGTTACCCATGTGCGTTTCTCAAAATGTGGGTGGCACAGGCCATGATATTCCAATGACCTGTTTCTTGTACCTGCCCCCTGGGTTGCCAGCTTTCTACTAAAAAAAATTGTGTGAGGGTGTGAGAGTTTATGCCGGGGCCTCGCAGTAGGGATGCAGTTGAGCAATTTCTTTAATTATTATAATTTTTTTATTTAGGGTGCCAAAGAGTTGAAGGGTTGTTGTCAACCGTAGCAAGAGAAACAAAAAGTAATTAAAAATAAAGAAAATAATTTATAATTACTTTGGACTTTGTGAAAAATTAAAGAAAGTTATAACTTGGCCACAAAGGGAACCAAAATAAAATAAAGAAGAAAAAAACTCCTGCACTCAGCTGCAGTGCAGCCCAGTCTAGACCTTGAGGGGAGAATGGCAGCCTTCCCTCAAAGCTCCCCAGCAGACCCTTATACAGCCTCGCCCCTCCCAGGAATGCACCACAGGCAAGTAAGTCAATCAATTTAGACAAATAATTTTTACAATTAACTTTATAATTGTAATCCAGATAATTTATTCATGAATTAAACTAACCTAAATACTAAACAACTATATTAATGAAATCAAGTTAAATCAATAAAGTATAAAATTTGTTATTCAGAAAAGTGACGAAATGAAGGGAAAAACCCCCCTCTCGCGAAATGAAGTGGCAGCTGTGATGCCCAGAAGTGTAGCCACGAACTGGCGCGCATGCTCTGTCCAGAACACGCCCCCACTTCGACTTGGTGAACTGCACACTCTGCTCGACGAGAGAGAGAACGAGAGAGAGAGAGAGAGCGGGAAATAAGAAGACAGAAACAAACAGCAGTAAGACACAATATAAATGAACTGTAACTAAATAGAACTAATAAATAACACTTGAACCAAACTGAGGGTACCTTCTCATTTGTCCTAGTTATTTTAAAGTACATAAATGAAGTGCGTGTGAATGCAATTCGGGTGAATTAAATTCTAATGTAGTGATAATTTAATGGTACTGAAATAATACTAATCTGACAAACGTAACGCTAGTAAACAGACATTTAACGGCAGCACGGTGCAGAGCAAGTGGAGAAGCATGGGACCGCTTCTCCGCAGAGGGTATACATTTTCAATATGTAAGTGACAGTGCCTTTTAATAACCGAATTTGTCTTTGTAAAATCCTGCCTTTGTGCATCATAGTTCCTTTTGTGTGATGGGGAAGGCAGTGAACGTATTAATCCGTTGCATTGATAAAATGATCAAAGCTCCTATTGATGACTTGGATATATCCATCACACAATCAACATTTTTGCCCATCAATCTACACTCAATAACCGATAATGACAAAGTGAGGAACATGTTTTTAGAATTTTTTGCAAATGTGTTAAAAATCAAAAACTGAAATCTCTCATGTGCCTAAGTATTCAAACCCTTTACTTTAATGTATTTCTAAAGTATCATATTTAATATTTGGTCGCATATCCTTTGCATACTGTTACTTCCTGAAGTCTGTGACCCATCAACATCAAAAGACACTCGATATCTTATTTTCAGGTACTGTTACAAGCGATACTATAACCTCTCTGCATTTGAATGGATCTCTATGGGAATTGGGGGGTGAGACTAGATTCAGATGTAAATTATGCTGGTACAGTACGGAAGACATGACTGGCGAAATGTCTAAGTTATCAAGGGTCTAAGGTATCAAACTTTTTTCCCCATAGAGTTCTATAGGAAAATGAGTCAGGAGAAGAAACCCTTAAAGTGATCCATCCATATCTACTCCATATCTGGCTGTAGAGTGATGGTTTGGGGTTCGTTTGATACCTTAGACCCTTGGGGCTCTATCTTGGCGATCTTGGCGCTTGGTCTAAGCGCATGGCGTAAAGTCCATTTAGGGCCTGTCCAAGTCCACTTTTGCTATTTTAACGGCGTGTTTTTTGGGCGCTAAGCACGGCGCAACGTCCAAATCGGCTGAACCTAGTCTCTTCATTAATTATAGGTGTGTTTTGGGCGTGACATGCAATAAACCAATCAAAATGTCATATCCCATTCCCTTTAAAAGCCTGCTTTTCCACCTTGGCGGATTGCTTATGATGGCGAAACAGACATGCTCGTGCGTGTTTAGTGCGATCAAGGAATAGGCTATATGGATCAATAGTAGCCTATGATTAATATTATTTGGGCTAACCATTATGAGTTCCCGGTAATTCCTGACAGTGCTGTTTACAAAATATACGCGGTTAAATTTCGTTAAAAGCACCTGCAACAGCTGAGAATTTCATTTGATTATGCAATGAACTTATGTTCAAGCTTCATCCGAAGTTCATTAGGCTACCTGCATTCTAATTTTGATTAATAACATAAATAACGTTATTTTGCCTTAATGATGACACTAAATACAATAAATCTGTCAGGTTGGCAACCCATAGTTTCAGCATATTTTCCCTTGTTTTATAATGTCCTGCTTATGGAAATTTCACATTGTGATCTAGATATTTTAGTCATGCTTGTGCGCGCCCCTGTGTGTAACAGACAGGAGGGTACGCACGTTGTGCACACGCCTATGTAGACGCACTTATATGCACCGTTAAAATAACATGTAAACAACTGCGACATGACTTTAGACCAGGTTTGTGGTGGTTCTAGCGCAAGCGCTTTCTGCTGGCTCAAGATAGCAATACACCTAAAATAATCCTGGCCACTCCTCATCTTAAGACCAACACGCCCAGTTCACTAATGATGGCGCAAGAGTACATGGTAGTTAAAGGACGTAAGCGCTAGGCGTTATAATGAACCTAGCACCGGGTGTAAGATAGCAAAGACACTTGCCTTTGGGTTAGCGCCGCTTTGCGCCGGGTGTAAGATGTTATAGTATCGCTTGTAAGAGTAGCAGAAAATAAGATATCAAGAGTCTTTTGATGCTGTTGGGTCACAGACATCAGGAAGTCATGGCATGCAAAGGATATGCAACTTAATATTAAAAATGATTACTTTATTTTATATATAAATGCAGGGGTGCCAATAATTGTGGCATACGTGGCTTTGTTAAAAATTATTATTTCTTGATGAGGGAATTTTTTTTCTCATAATAAATTTACTTCAATTAAAGGTGGGATTTTTCTCATTTTTTCAGTGTGAGATTAAGCTAATTCACCAAACGGTGTATTTTTTATAACCCTTTTTACTCATCTTTACCAGGGGTGCCAATAATAGTGGAGGGCACTGTATATATCAAAATAAAATAGCGTATACCTCTACCACTTCCTAGGCCGTGTCCGAATCAGCACTCTTCCACACTATTGAGTAGCCTTGGTGAGTAGATAGGACTTGAAAGTCGTTGAGTAGGTGAAAATGTTTTAAATTGCAGTATACTTCAAACACCCGGATGACACACTTCCGGGGTTTCGCTGAGTACATTCGGGAGCACACTTCACGAAGTCCACAAACATTTTGGTCACATTAATATGACATGAAGCTTTGTTTTTAAAAAAAAATGAGGCGCAGCTTCGCTGACGTTTTCCTTCAAATACAACAAAAACAACACATAACATGGCAGCACAAGGGTGGGATGCCGGGTTGCCAGAATTGCCAGAGACTTTTTTAGCCAAATGGCGACTCAAAACTAGCCCAAAATATATTTTTCGCCAAAACCAACATATTTTAAATAGAAATCATATTTTTACTTTTTAAAATAAGTACGTGCTTTGCGACTTTTCATTTTTAACCGTGACTACATGTTGAAAGTATCCAAATTTAGCTGTAAAACTGCGGACATGGCAACACTGGCGGGACGTCTTATGACCTGCCTACGACACTTGTGCGGTTGGAAAGTAGTATGGTGGATATTTTTTGCGGACTGCTAAACAGTGCACATTAAACAGCACACTTCTGCCAGTGCACTGTACGCAGGAGACAGGGCGCAGTAGATAGGGCTCTGATTCGGACACAGCTGTATTTTTTGAAAGACTACAGTGATTTCAAGTGGGCGTGTAAATTACATAGCAAGTAGGCGGAGCCAGCGAGGGAAGAATTGCTGCCTGCATCTCACTGTTCTGAATAGGGACCACAGAACGGGTAGATCAAGCTAGCTATCATTGCTATTTTATTATAATGTCAGAAAAGTATTATTTATTCACTATTTCCTAAAGATGTTTTGGTAAACTAAACCAAACAGGACTCGAGTGCTGTCGGTAACAGAGTGGAGCTCCTCGCTATTCCCCGATTCCCTGTAGCCTACATCTTCCTCTGCCTTATTGAATCACCCAGTAAGAAACCATGTCAACTAACGTTACATTATGGTCCATGACCATTAACCTCTTCCTACCGAGGGCAAAATAGGCCAATTTTTGCCTGTTTTCACTAGTGACAAACAAAGGTGGTTATCTCAAAAACTATAAATGGTACAAATATGGTTCATGGCTTTTATTAAAGCAGACACCTGCAGTATTACAACTAAGCAGTGAGAACTCATAGAAATCCAGTTTTTAATACTTAACTACAACAATTTATGTACAGAAAATATAAAAAAACTAAAAAACGGGTACCTACATTCAAGTTTAAGAATTTTTACCTGATGAGCTACAAATGCAATCAAGGAAATGACTCCTCTATCTGATTCATCAATATGCTGCCTACCTCTGGTAACAATCTGGTGTCAATATCTCAAACCATTCAAATTTTACAGGGTTTTTTTCAGGTGAACCTTTTTCGTTATCCAAATGGTGCCAAATGGTGCCAAATGTGCCAAAAATGGCAATGTTCCAGAAAGGTCTCAATATGATTTATTTTTTAGGTTTTTACAATAAAATGAGATAATTTGTCAATATTGGCAATAAAAGTTCATTTTTAGACGTGTTCTTGGTGCTCTTCATATTACACAACTAACTACCCAAGGTTACAAAAAGCTGTCAAAACCCATGTAGCAGCACAGTGAATCTTGTGTATTTCACCAGAGCCCCATTAGCCAGAAATGAGTCCAGGAATGTGCAAACAGGTTTTCAAATGAATAATGGGAATAGTATGAAACTTCCCTACACATTACTGCTTGCCAGTCCTGTACTTTATTCTGTTGCCACCTCCTATGACAGGGACGTTGGGGTTGGGTTTTAGAAGGCAAAACTTTATACATGACAAACATATATCAACTATATACAAGTGCACTAAGGTGTACTACTAAAAGTGCAGTGGATAAAAAAAATCAAAAGTCCACCAGTTTCCTAGATAAAAAATAAAAACACCCCTGCTGTAACAAATAAAAAGATCCTTGCCCTCTAATTGCTGAAGTTACCGTATTTACACAAAGAAAGTACAAAATGGCAGGGTCCAAAAAGCTAAAAAAAATGAACTAAAAACAAAAAAAGGCAAAGGATCAAAACATGGGGGTGGAGGGTGAGGAGAGATTATTTAACCATTCATACAGAAGCCATTTAGACTACACATTCCCTCAGGAGAGCAATCTGCATCATTACAAACCCCACTAACCCTGTCCATGGAGTTGTCCACCATGTTGATATACCCATTAGTCCCCCTTATACAACAACAATCAACAATAATAATAATAAACAAGTACTCCCTCATGTTATCATGTTCTCTCCCTCATACCATGCATAAATTGCCATTTTGTTTACCTGCACAGCCTTCTGTACTGCATACAGAACAATTTACTCATGTGGAACAATGACTTTACTAAACACTTCCAGAAGCCATTTCACACTCAAAAAAATCGATTTAGTAGCTCATCTCAGACACAAATAGATAGCTAGCTGCTTGTTACCTGTAATTTTGCTTGCTAGCTTGCCACTGTAAAGGTAATACTATCTATATTAATTTAGCTGAGAGGGACCGATTTTATGCATAAGTATATAAGGTTAGTTAGCTTCACAGAAGAAACACAGGGATTCACGCATTGCAGCTAAATTGCACATTTCCTTCGATGCTTACACCAAACTTACCTTTTCCACAAACATCTGTGTTGTTGGCAACGCCACGTAACACGTGCGAGTTTGTCAACACAGACAATACACCCTAAGTTTACTTCATAAATTATTTATCATACCGTTGGAATGTGCAATTTGTAATATTAATTGTATGAAAAACAATAAAATACAGTTGACACAATGTAATTACGAACGCGCATGGCATTGCGTGAATTCACACTGGTATATCGAGAAAATCTGTAATACCACCAGCCCTAACGACGTTACCTGCCATGGCGAAATTCAATGCGTTTATACCATAACACTGTTAGTATGATAAAACAACTTACATGTCAGCAACATCATCTCGGTCATCAGTGGATTCAGCGTCACTGAGACAGGATGAGTCTCCCTCGGCAAAAACATCTTCTGGCTTATCCAGTTCGTCTAGCACTTGGTGCACGGATAAACGCCTCAAAAATCTCGACATAACTACACAAAAACTGTATCAAAAATACTCTAAAGTAAAAAATGTAACTGCGGGCCTTACCTAATTAATTGTGCTTTGCTAAACGGAATGTAGCGAGCTACGCTACAAGGTAAAAACACTGCGCCATTTTGGTTCGATAATTACGCGTGACTGCCACTTCCTTATACGCACGGGAGGATCTCCTTTTTTATGACGGCTATTGTATTCAATAGCCGGCTTGTTTCAAAGATAAGAGTCTTGGCTATTTCCTGGAATATTTGACAGACAGTTTTAAAACCCAATGGAAAGCAAATAATACTCAGAGTGGAGGCGGGTGGAAGACGGTTTTTCCCACTTCAGATAGGCCTATTGTGCTATCAGTCAAAGAAATACACCCAATTGACGACGGTTTTGCATAAATCTCTGCAAGCATGTTCAAAACTACTCTGGCTAACATATACTAAGCCATGGGATTGGTACTCCAGAAACTGGCTGAGTTTCACAACGCCAAAGTGAACACAGCCGAACGAGTCGTAATCAAGTGCAAAAAAGCACAAGTCGGTTTAAAATTGGAAAAAAATAATGTACAGCCGTATGAAAGTTTTAAAGTATTTTTTCTTGAAGCCTAAAGGTATAATGATTTTTCAAACCAAAGTTTTGTGAAATACAATTAAGCAGAACAGTTTACCAGCACATTGTTTATGGTGTGACATCAAGCTGCAATACATGTTTGAGAATTAGGTCAGAGTTTCCAACGTTATTTACAAAGTTTTATCCCGACGTTTTGGGCTTAAAAACCACTTTCCCAGAAGGAATGGATATATCTTAAGGATATTTAATCAAAATATTGAGGTGAGCAGTTTATTATATATTATTAAATTAATGAAATGTATAATGTAATAATTTCCGTCACGCCGGCGTTACCGCTAGGGGGCGTTTGGCAGCAAGAGGTTAAGTAGACTAACATTAGCTAGCTGACCATAATTGAACGGTTTCGCTCTGAGCATTCAATTACACGGAAGCAATGTATTTTTTCTGGGCTAGTGTGTTAGCTGTTGTTAGCAACGGGGTTCTTGGCATGAAACAAATTGGTTTTAAAATGTTTGCCATTGAGTAGGCTATAGTAGCTAACCTTGCATTTGTTAATGGAAGGAGGTCGGATATTGGGGTGATAAATGCATCATTTTTACCGACATCAGTGCGTTCGAGTTGCACTGGGAAAGTTTGAGCTTTGCTAGCAAACATAGCTAAAACAGCTAACAAGTAGCCTACAACAATGACGTTTTCACTTTTAATTGTTTAATATTCTGTATCGGCATTTTGTTCGAAACAAAATAATTTCATAGCTACTGAAAAACGGGAGGTAGGCTAGGGTTTGATTTTCCGACATGGAACCAGGGTGCGTAGCCTAGCTAAGTGTTACAGACTTCTGGCTAATGTTTTCACGATACCAAACGTAGATAAAAGAAGGCCTGTATTTCCCCCTTTTTCCTCGAGACTGAGCTTATGATGTTGGTATTTTCTCAGTATAACTGCCAGCAGGGCCGTCTCAAGGGTGGGCGGGGCCCGGGGTGAGTCAACCTACGCGGGGCCCAGCTGTTAACGCGATGACATCATAGCTAACCAGTCATAGGCTTAAATAGTATCTATTATATAACTATGAACAAAGGATTTACAGGCTGACATCACACAAACCACCCATATACAACCAACCAATTGAATAATTAGTAGGCTATGCCATTACTCTGCCCTTGAATTAAAATATTGTAATTAACGATAACAACTCGCCACACTTTTGCTTAATTTCTCCAATTAAAATTAAAACAATAATACTGTGGGTTGTGGTATGAGCTATGAACCATGAATTGTAGATTGTTATATTGATTAAGGTGGACTATAAAATAATTGGAAAAGTTCACAATGTTCAACACTAGCGTTTTCATTGTAAAGAGAGGTAAAAAGCAGGCAGAGGGTGGGATATATAAATAAAAGTTTATAAATACTGACAGCATATTAAGAGATGCATCGCAGCAAGTCGCACCTACCAGAATTTGATTCAGCATTTTTTCACACATATTTCTCTGGATGATTCTAATCATTATTCCCATTATAGTAGGCTAACGTTTATGACAATATTTGTGAAGACATACTGTATGTGTTCGACGTCTTAATATTGCAGAGTAATTTTCTTGTGTCGCAGTGTCAGATGTTGCCCTTCCCTTTGTGACACTTGAATGATATCCCACCCTCTGCCTGCCTTTTGCTTCTCTTTACAATGAAAAAGATAGTGTTCAACATCGTGGCTCTTTGCAATAATTTTTTGCTCCACCACAATCAATAGGACAATCTACAATTTGTGGTTCATAGCTTATGTCGTACCACAATCCACAGTATTATCATTTTTAAATGTTAACTGGAGAAATTGAGCAAAAAAACAAAACAAAGTGCATTTCGTGTAGCCTAATGTTCGCTTGAGCGCATTCACGTGAAGGGGAGTTGAAATCTGCAGGGCAGTTGAAAAACAGCACACTTTCCTCAGCTGCGTTGACCTGCTCTTCCTCCTCCACATTTTTCAAACCTTTCAATTTTACATTTAATTAATCTTTTCTTTTTCTTGTTTCTTTTTTACGCTCCTAAGCTGTAGCATAACGTCTTAGGGCGGCAGTGTAGTATAATGGTTAAGGAACTGAACTTGTAACCCAAAGGTTGCAGGTTCGATTCCCAGGTAGGACACTGCTGTTGTACCCTTGAGCAAGGTACTTAACCTGATTTGCTTCAGTATATATCCAGCTGTATGAATGGATAAATGTAATAAGATATAAGAAGTTGTGTAAGTCGCTCTGGATAAGAGCGTCTGCTAAATGCCTGTAATGTAATGTAATAGCACACATTATGAATTTGTCTCGGTCTCTGATGTTTGAGCTTGCCACTTTGCCAGTTGCCACCTGACTCGGGAAAAAAAACTACTTTAAGCGAACTTGAAAATATCATAGCTGCACGTAGCTATGCAGAGTAGGGACATAAGCCTATAGCTACTTCCCACATAACGTCTACTTTCCAAAACACCATTTAGGCTAAATGTATTTTCGTGTGGCTGGGTGTGCTTCACGAAGATATATAGGCTGCGTCCCAATATTCTTCACTCCCCACCTCCCTTCCTCCACTCCCCCACTACCACTCCTCTCCTACCCGGAAATATGCATAACTGCCTGAACGTTTTGAGTACAAGTATTTGCATGTACAGTATACAATGTACCTGAAATTGCGGTTTGCGTTGAGACATTAATTAATATGTAACCATTAATACGTAATTAAGATGCACCTATATTCTCTGTGGAAGTACGGCGGAGCGAACGTGGCCATTGCAACTTGTTGCTCTTCTTTGTTGTAGTCGACCAGTCGGCACTACATTCGTAGGTAACGTAAAGTATCGCTCCACCGCCGTACTTCCACAGAGAATATAGGTCAGCACAAAGTAAAGGATTCAACAATAGTTTGATTTAAAAAATGATGGTATAAACACTCAAAATAACCCCGATAGACTGTCGTCGTATTTTATTTGCTTTGGGTGCACTGTGGAGTGTTTAAGTGCGTTTGGTAGTGGATGCTACCGGTTACCATAGAGTTGCGCTAGCATTAGCAACGTGTGTATGTCCAAAAGACGGGACAGCATGGAATTAGCTGAAAATGGTTTCCATCAATCAACTACATCATGGGTAAGTCGTAATTGAGACATTATGTCCAATATTCCAAACTATCCCTTTAAGATGTAATCAGCGACATTAGATTTAAATGCAAAGATCTGTTTCCGGGGCACGGAGTAGAGGAGGTGGTAGCGGAGGAAGGGAGGGTGCATTTTTCGAGTATTGGGACGCACCCTTTGTCAATCCTAACATAATTGAGAGGAAATCAGCCATGAACATGTCTTTGAATACAGAGTGGAAAAAAGTGCCAAAAGTACGTCAAATATTTGCATTATTTGAAAATATTTTAAATATTTGCATAATTGTGCTAACAAAATAGCGTACAAAATCTTTTTTTCTGTAAAGTTTGTATCTCTATCTTCAGTGTTTTGTCATAAAATACTATGTTATAGTCATTTCACTATTCTTTGACGTCCACTGATCACAGTGACATGCAATATGTATACACACATGGTGTTAATGTTATATTTGAGAAGAATCCCATTGAAAAGAATTGTATAATGTAGAGAATGAAGTAACTGATTTCTGTCAAGTGTGTTTAAGATGACAACTTGGAACGTTTGCTAGGAAGAGAATTTAAGAAATATAAATACCTATTGGACCTATTAATACCGATAGGACCATTGTTTATTCAGTCTTGCATAATCTAGGTAACTCACAAAACATGCATCGGGATGGCAGGTATGCCATCCATCAAGTTGTACATTTTCAGCATAATTCCACATATATTTCAAACAATGCAAATCCCTGACATACTTTGTGAAGTCAGTTTCTTTAGCCATCATTGGAGTAATTTTACCTATTTTCTGAAAAGTTATGGTCATGCAAATTCAATAGTCTAACCCTACGACAGCAATTGGCGGCCATTTTGAATGGGTTCTGTAGGCAAAATCAGCGATGCCCCTATAGCCAAAAACACTTCTTATGTCCTCCCCATTCCATTCCATATGAACTGTGTGCCAAATTTCATGCTTTCATCGTAAAATGCAAGATCGCATGCCTTAGCCGCTGTACTAAAAGGAAAATGAGACCAATATTATGTTCAAATAATATGCACTCATTCTAATAGCAATTTATGCTAAAGATTCTGTACTTTTTCTGTACTTTTCATAATAATCTATTGGTGGTGCTAGACATAAACCACCTTTTTTCCGAACACATTTTATTTTGCGCGGAAAATAATTAAGTGAAAACTCTGAATCCGCATATCTTGCAGACATGCCTCATTTTAATCAAATCTCCACCCCGCACGCGTGGAGAGACGCTTAAAACAAAGGATAAGTCAAATGTCTGAATCACAAATAGCTTAAGCTACGCAGACATTCAGGAGTAAGTCCCATTTCCCTAATGCATAACTTTCTCATTATATAAAAAGTGGTCTCTCTTTCTTTTGGGTTGTACAAGCTTTTTGGGATCGAGAGGGTTAAAAATAATTATGTAACAATCGGGGAGGGTCATTTTTTTTTAACATGGTCAAGTTTGCTCAATGTATGTATCCAATGCATAACTTTGCATAACTTTCATACATTCATAAATTGTTGAAGACAAGAAGTTGCTTTTGGGAATACAGGTCTGCAGCAGTGGCCTATGTGAATCTGGGCTTGGTCTACATGCTGAGGATGAGTCAAAATCAGAGGGCCATCCAAATTTTCACCAGTGCCCTGAGGAGTGACCCCACCTACATCAGGGGCTACATCTGTCGCGCCCAAGCCTATCACAGGGTAAGTGGCCTATAGTTCCTCTGTGAGTTCTTTCTGTTGTGACTGGTGTTCCTACAGTCAGGGGTGGGGATGGGGGGGTTGTGGCTGGGGGTGTTGTTGTTAATGTGATGTAAAGTATGAAAAGTAAAATAATTTCAATAATGTAACCTCACTTGTCAGGCTCATAACATGTAGTACTACATTCCAACATCTGGGGATGCATTACTGGTCATTTAGTTCGAATGAATCATGATTTCATGTTGGTGGGGCTCCAACTGGAAGTGGAGATTCAAGATCACCGATTGACCTGCAACATAAAATTGGCTAACACTTGTTTGAACCAATCACATTGCAGGAAGCTAATCTAAAAAATGTGGGTTTTGCTTTCCAGATGCTCTAGAGTGAGTGTATGCTAAGACTAGAGAAAAACCTGGAACAACCCAGCTCTACATTTAGACCCTGTTACAGGCTGCATATTCCTTTGCCCTATATATAATAACAGAGGGGCAAAGCAACTGTATTACCGATGGTATGATGTCATAGAAAATCTGTTCATGAAAAGTTTTCACACAAATGTAACTAGGTGAACGAGCTCCAGAGGGCCCTGAGGGATCTGACCAGTGCAATTCACATGAAGCCAGACAATCAGAACCTTTACATCATGAGGTAGAGATAAGCACTTTTCCTAGCATTAACAAAATACATTTTAATTTATAGAACAAGAACTGGCTTTCCTCTCCTTCCCTTTTAAAGTGATGGACAAGGGACTCTAATAACTTAAAATAACCGCAACATGTCACAGAGGGATGTAACCACTACACACCCACCAAATATCTTTTCAAGAAAATGTTAATAGGTATTGGGATGGCAGGGTATGCCATCCGCCAAGTTACGGCTTGGTGGGGCATTGCCCCATACCTATACAGCACCGAGAGTTTGGCACTTTTCAGGGTTTCCTACAGAAGTAACATCCACACAATAAAGCCCCAAACCTGGGTTATTTTGCCGTTTTTCTCCTTCCTCTTCCGCTTCTTCTTCTTCTTCCCATTTTCCTGCCTAACTGCCTGCCTCCGTCGCGATGTTATCCAATGGGTGAGAATTATTATTTGAGGGTATGGTCCGTATACCTGCTCATCAAGCTTATCGTCCAATAAAAACGCTTCATACCAATGTTTTTTAATGTTAATGTAGCTAATGGCTTCATGCTTTCCAAGAAGCTACTGTGGCTTAGTGGTTAGAACTGCAGTCTCTCACACAGTGGATTGTCGGTTCGAGCCCAGCAGGGCACATGTGTATTTTCCACAAAATCAATGTGCAACTGTTAAGTACTTTTCATTTCTTAGACTGTTATTATTTTCACATTGACACATTAACGTATTTTTATTGCAAAGGCAAAAGAGGTTTCCAATATTAACTGTTTAATGTTTCACTTGTGCTATATCACATCACACCCTCCCCAAACCGGACACTCGCTTTTGTCTGGTTTGGGGAGGGTGTTACGCTCTGCTCTTGCGGTCATGACTGATTGACTGTGGAAACCCCTTGCCTCGGCCAACATTTCTTTATTCATTAATTTCTTCACTTCAGCTCTGTTCACTTTATCCTTTTCACACATAACACAAGGTCACCATAAAATTAACTACTAGGAAAATTAAGAATTTATGATAATAGCCTACATTAAGAATTGAGGATAGCCTCTTTTAAGCTGCAAGCCTTTAAGCGATCGGATTTATAAACCGCCAATTCCCCAAACATATCTGATTCATGGTTAGTCACTTATAAATAAATAGATAGCCTCCGAATGTGGCTCTAGTCTACGCTACTCTGCTGATAATGTAGCTTACTGCAAACACTTTTAATTATTATAATAATAAGAAGAAGAAGAAGAATAATCTCTGGTATGTACTTTCTTAGTAGTATCTACTGTTTTCTTTCTGGCTAAGATTCCTGGGAAATATGCGTTGTCCAATTAAGCTTGTTCGCCAACATTACTTCCTGCTTCTCGTCAGGAAGCAGAAACAAGCTAGGCTACTACGAAGCGAATCAACATGCATTATAGCCTACATTCATTGCACTACAGAAAACTAAACTAACCTAGCTGTCTGTACCAAAACATTTCCCGCAGATAACGTTCTACACTACCGGAAAAAAAACTCTGCTGTGCAGAAACTCGCTAGCTCGTAGCCCACACATGGAAGGTTGGAGTTACGCATCCGGCAATCCAGTGTTGAATAGCCTAACGTTAAATGTATTTCATAGAATACTAATAGCCCTATTTTAAAACTGTATTTCCATATTTTATTGATGCAAACTATTTAGGCTGTATGTCTTTCAGCTAGAATGTGTTTGCGTCTAGCCTATTGTGCATGCATGTCTCCATGTAGACTTGGTTCATTAATTTACATGCTTCTTCATGATCCATAGCTCAGGTGGTGCTGTTCATTGTATTTCATTACACATTAAATACTGCTCATCTACAAACTCTCTTAATGTAATTGTGTGCTGTCTGTAATAGGATAACTGTTCTCATTCTTGTCAATAGAGGGCGTTATGGTTAAGCGAATGTCTGCATACTTTTCTTTGGAATGCATGTCTCTCTCCGTGTTTATCTTCATGCATTATTCATCATTAGTTAGCTATAAAAAATAAGTGATATCAGACCAAAAACGTCTATGATGTTACTCATGCATAGCCTACATAGCCCTGTCTATAAGTTCTTAATTCCAACTTGCAAAAACTAGGCCTGCCTTTAAAAGTCTTGATATCAAAATGTGGCCAAGTTACAACTAACAATATTGCCTATCGTAGCTCACACTAAATAAACTAGCTCTATTCCAAAGCAATGCTATCCAAACTTTCCTAAATTGTTTAATGCAACTTGGCCCTGTGTTTCTTCATCTTACCATCTCAAGAGAATGTGATCAATGAAACTGTATGTGCCACATCAAACTGCAAAATGAAAATAATTTATAGTGGAAATACTCAGATTCAGATGTGTTGCACTTAGAAATTAAACAGAAAAAATACTACACTATAGGGCATGTTTGAACAATTGTCTGCATCCACTGCGTTGGGTCTATGAAAAGCACAGAATGAATAAAATGTCTTATTATTATTATTGTTATAATTATTATTATTATGTATTTATTGATTTATTTATTTGGATTTCTATCAAAACCTGGGTGGTCCTATAGAGCATAGATATCCTTGTGTTCACAAAATTCTGTTTGCAAATATCATAAATACTATTATGTTAAGAAAATTGGTACTATTACTTATTTGCCACCATCTGACCCACAAACATGTCTGGATACGTTTGTAAAAATGCTTTATGTACGCTATTTTCTAGGTAAAAATATTACTCATTTTTATCTGCATTTATTTATTCATCACCCCTTTTTCTATTGTACATGATGTTTCTTCATATAAATGTCTGTTTGTGAATTGTAAAGAATGCTGTAGCAGCAGTTAACATTTTAAAATCTGTACATTTTCTAAAGTAAACTTGCCAACAAAGTACAACCATATCCTTTCTGGAGTGTAATTATTCATCAACTGTTAAAAACATTCATTGAAATCATATGTTGTTCCATGAGGCACAATCTCTTCACATACAAAAATGAAGAAACATGGGGCCAAGTTGCATTAAATGATTTAGGAAAGTTTGGATAGCATTGCTTTGGAATAGAGCTAGTTTATTTAGTGTGAGCTACGATAGGCAATATTGTTAGTTGTAACTTGGCCACATTTTGATATCAATACTTTTAAAGGCAGGCCTAGTTTTTGCAAGTTGGAATTAAGAACTTATGGACAGCGCTATGTAGGCTATGCATGAGTAACTTGGCTTTTTTTACGTCGTAGACGTTTTTGATCTGATATTGATATACATTTCAAAGTCAGCTAATCAACTCAGTCTTGAAAGGACTCAGGATTGTAGGGGTGCGGTCTAAATCCATGCCCTCAAGCGTGGCTAGCGTGTCTACAATGGCAGATGGACAGGTGCCATCAGGGTCACCCAGCCTACATGTTTGAACCTGAGGAAGAAGAGCAGGCAGAACCTAGCGAGGAATTAATACATCCACTAAATGACCAGCCACAGAACAATGCGACAAAACCATTTCCAAGTCATGGGTTATTTGGCAAAATCTTAACTAACTATTCTTCTCGATATATTTTCTGACGAATGAGCACCAAGTAAAAACAACGTGAGTGATTAGTTCATTTCCATGATGATGAGCTGTGGCAAGGAACAAGCTAATGTTACTAGCTAGCACCAGGGAGGGGATGGATAAAAAGGTGGGGAAAGAGATTGGGAGAGGGATAAAGATATGGATAAGGCGAGCTGAAAAAAAACAAAAAACACTGTAGCTAACTATACCAAATCTCTGCTGATAACGCGGACAACTACTCTCAAGGGCAAACAAAACAAGTGTTTGGCTCAGAATCAAAGAGGATTTCTTAGTGGGACAGGACAGTTTTATTCGCCTCAAACTATGGGAGGATTCAAGTTGGCGTCAACTTGGAACCCTTTTCGACTCCACCCTTTTTTTTCAGCATACAGGAATAAATACATATAGATAGACTGAAATTGAACGAGATTGCAATGGAATTGATTTCTCATGCTTTTTTGGTGCTCAATACATAGCTACCTTAATAGCCATAAATAACGTGGTCATAAGCCGATTACTGATTTTACTTGTCCATCACTTTAAACAAAAGACCACCCTTTTTTCATTGCTCTCATTAATATTAATTTGAGTGATTAGTGGATAAGGAATGATTGGTAATTGGTAAGGACCAATCATTCCCTCAAAATGTATTTGCTGTAACCTCTTTGTAAAGGAAGTGCTTAGGGCTGGGCGATAAAATGATGTAGATAATTTTCGTGATAAAATTTTCCACGATAACGATGATAAACATATGAGGTTTATTTTCGATAAAACTATAATTTGCCTCCGTTTCTTATCCTTACCCAATTACAACACGAACAGCCAATCAGAAGTAGACTTGCACGTTGCTGATGCGCCCACCCACTAAAAACAACGCTACTCAGGGTGACCACGTATGTCTAGCTGACATAGGAATGAGTCACCGACGAAATCAACCGAAAATGGTAGTTAGTAGGCGTTGGTTGAATTTAACTTGTTCAACGTTATAGAGAAATAATTTATATATTGGATCAACGTTAGATGTCCAATAACAAATAAAACGTCAATATCAGGCGCACCTACCCTGCAAACCGTCAGTAGCCTACGGCTGAAAGTTATATTTATCCTAGCTTGTGCTCTTATTGGTAACAGAACCATGACGGTAATAAAGTTAACTTCGCTAATGCTAGCTATGATAGCTGCCTACACCTGCTGCTGACAGCCCTTCTGAAGCCAGAAAAAAATCTCTAACTTTTCTTACTGTTCACTGTTCATGTATGCTTACTGTTCATAGTAAATAACAAAGAAACGTGGACGGGCAGTTGTGAATGCGATAAAGCTTAAGATTTAATCAAACCTTCACGACATTGTATAAGTTGACTTACTCACGAGCAGGCGTCTGCTGGGTCCTAATGCTTATTTCATTATAAGTGAAATAATCAGAAGGGAAAATAAAGGCAGATAAATCTGTGCTTATGGCCAATATAGCTAAGAGAATTTGTGCATCTTTTTAAATTTTTTGCCTTGTTCAGGCATTTTATTACTGATGTAAAGACATTTTGGTTCTGTTGAATGCTTACATCAATCCGTTGTTTCTAAAAAATATATATATATATTTTCTATTTTAAACCACAATGAACCTTCTGGTTTCTTCAGGGTTCAGTCATAAGCGTAATACTCTTCAAAGTTTAAATGGAGCATTAATTGTATATCGTGATAATTATCGATATCGAGCAATATAAAAACATTATCGTGATACTTTTTTTGCTATATCGCCCAGCCCTAGAAGTGCTACACAGTTCCCCTAGGTGCATTCCATATAATTTAATCCATTCAGGTCATGCAGATATATCTTAAAGTAATAGTTCACCCCAGAATGAACCTTTCACCCTCCCCATCTTCCCTCCAGAGTGTTCATTTGACTTGCCAATGGCAGCAAGTTTTCTATTTTCAAGACAGAATCCAGGCTATCAAGTGCTGGACCATGATCTGAAAAGAATGCACTTCAATGGAGAGAGTCTAAACCATCTCAACTTCTCCTTAAATTTATCTGTGAAATATCAGAAACTATAAATATCAATGAAGCTGTCAGCAACAGTTAAAGGGATAGTTCGGAATTTTGGACATAATGTCTCAATTACAACTTACCCATGACGTAGTTGATTGATGGAAACCATTTTCAGCTAATTCCATGCTGTCCCTTCTTTTGGACATACACACGTTGCTAATGCTAACGCAACTCTAAGGTAACCGGTAGCATCCACTACCAAATGCACTTAAACACTCCACAGTGCACCCAATGCAAATAAAATACGACGACAGTCTATCTGCGGAGCGATACTTTACGTTCCCTACGAATGTATTGCCGGCACTGGTCGACTACAACAACAAAGAAGAGCAACAAGTTGCAAAGGCCACGTTCGCTCTGCCGTCGTACTTCCACAGAGAATATAGGTCAGCACAAAGTAAAGGATTCAACGATAGTTTTGACTTAAAAAATTATGGTATAAACACTCAAAATAACCCCGATAGACTGTCGTCATATTTTATTTGCTTTGGGTGCACTGTGGAGTGTTTAAATGCGTTTGGTAGTGGATGCTACCGGTTACCTTAGAGTTGCGTTTGCATTAGCAACGTGTGTATGTCCAAAATTCCGAATTATCCCTTTCACCATCTGGAGGCTTTATGTGCATGATGAACTATATTAATAACAATATAGCCCATTGAAATACCCTTGATCACATTGGCTGATAATCAACAAGAAACATCTGTGATCACACTCTGCTGCCTCTGAGACACAGATGTTCCAGTGGAAAAGCTTTTTATTTATCATATGAATGATTTGCTCTGGGGAGGAGGAAAGGACTAGGAGTTCCATCCTTGTTGAGAAGGACTGCAATAAAAACCAAAGAAGTCAGAGTCATTCCAATTAACAATTTATGAGCACCTGTACTCTATATGGCTTAGATATTTATAAATACAGAGCCAGGTCTTAAACAGCCTCTGCTACTATTATTCCTCAGCCATTACTGTAAATGTAACGTGACCTTACTTGAATTCAGTTCTTTATCTGTCTTCCTCTAATGTAAGTAATCTGTTCCTGGATCAGCCAGCCTTGGAAACTGCACAGCATATACCAATTGGCAGAAAAGCAATGGTCATTGTTTTGCAGGGGCCAGTATTTGTGTGATATGGAGCACTTTGAACTGGCAACATTCTGTATCCACCATGCAGCCGAGATGAACAACGGTATGGTATTTCTATTTGATAAAATACTGAAGAGAAGGGAGTTATTCTACTGTTTATATGCAGGAAGGGTTGGCAGTGTGATGTAGAGGTTAAGGAAGCTAAAGACCAAAAAAATTAAAGACAGAGGGGCACAGGTTTTAATTTCAGGCTCCATGTGTAGCCTCATTTGTAGGGCTCATAATTTGATTGTAATATGAACCTGACAGGTTGACACTCTGATGCGAGGCAAGTTCCACAGACGTGCTTTGCTAATAGAGCAAAGGTCAGTTACTTTCCTGAGGAAAGTCTTGTGTATCAATCTTGTCTTGGTGGTACAAACTGACTTATCAACTCAATGCTAGCTAAATCGGTCTAGAACTAATCAGAATTGTTTCTGCTAAAAATCGTGCAATCTCAAATCTGTAACTTCCCTCTCCAGAAGCTGTAGAGATAGAGATATATTGAGAGGCACTAGAAAGGAGTGATGTGACCTCAGATCACAGAAAGAAAGGTGTGCTACACTTATTTCTCTGTGGACTGATTTCATAAATGGTATTTAAAAGTATCCTTTGTAAAATCATTCCTCCAACACAGAAGAAATAAATGTAGCACACCTGTATGTTAAATTAATAAAATGTTGGTATCATTATAATTATGGAACAGGCTCAACAAAAAAAGACAAATTTAGTTCTGCTAAACATTTGTGTGTGGACTGTGTTCGAGGAGGTGGATCTGTTCTGTAAATTCCCTGTCATATTGAAAGTGTGGCCTGTGGTCACAATCTCCCTCCTAGCCCTTGGATCATCTCCGATCCAGCAGGCCGCCGTTCAGTCCTTCCTTGGGAATAGGAAGAAGGCCATCGCCTGCCTGGTGGCTGCCAACGACATCTGCCCTTCCCTGCCCTTCCTCCTCCTTTTGGGGAAGACCCAGATGAAGGCTCAGAAGTTCACGGTAGGGTTGTCATCCGCTCTTTAACTTTCACTGCTCTCCAGTGCTAGACTTGAAGGGCGTCTTTAAAAGTCTTTAAATCTTAAAGGTCTTTAAGATCTTCAAGTTGGGTCGTCTTTGGACAATGGTGGTTGATCCAAAACTGTCACCCTCTGCCTTCTTGTTGTCATGTCAGTATGATGCAGCTGCTTTTCGTATTTGGTGAATGCAGGATGCAGTGAATAGCTTCAGAAAAGCATTGACCCTCCTATGTACGAAGACGACCAGCCTGTCCAGTGACTCTCAGGCTGCAGAGATTCTCTATCTGACTGGGTTGTGCTACATGGCCCAGGCCCAACTGCTGCAGGTAGGAACCTTCCAGAAGCACGAACCTGTGAATTAAACAGCCCTGCACATATGGTGCCTTGCATAAATATTAGTAATAATAATGAGACTTTAGCAGATTTTTTAGCATTACAATCTGGAATTATAATGGATTTACTCGCCATTGTAGGTCACTGATCTACAAAAAATAGTTCATAATGTCAAAGTGGAAAATAAAATCTACATAGATTTCAAAATTATTTACAAATAAAAAACTGAAAAGTCTTGATTGCATAAGTATACTTATATAAGTATAAGTATTTTGCTGCAATGCCCGTAAATATGCTTTGGTGCAACCAATTGCATTCAGAAATATATACACCTGTTTCTGAAAAGCCGCAGAGTTTGTTAGAGAGTGAATCTATGTAAACAGCATTATGAAGTCCAAGGAGCTATCAAAACAAGTCCATGATAAAGCTCTAGAGAAGCAACAAGCAGGGTTTGGATATTTAAAAAATATCCCAACCTTTGAGCATCCCCGGAGCACTGTTAAATCCATTATTAAAACAAATGGAAAGAATATGGCACAACTGCAACTCTGCCGAGAGAAGGCCGTCCACCAAAACTCAGTTACTGGGTAAGGAAGACATTAGTCAGAGAAGCAACCAAGAAGCCAATAGTAACTCTGAAGGAGCTGGAAAGATCCACAGTTGAGATGGGAGAAACCACAACTATTGGACGGATACTCCACAAAGCTGGGCTTCAGGGAAGAGTGCTGAGAAGAAAGCCATTGCTGAAGAAAAGCCATATCCAATCCCGTTTGGAGTTGCGAAAAGGCATGTGGGACACACAGCAAACATGTGGAAAAAGGTCCTCTGGTCTGATGAGAC